>CP136067.1:133407411-133441995 GCA_032622095.1 Siphonodentalium dalli | reverse complement strand
TTGATATTTTAGTGGAAACAGGTTTATGTGAGGCTTTTGTTTGTGTACCCCTCTACCCCCCCCCTCCACCTGGTAATAAAAACATGCTATTACGCATAGCAAGTTCAGTAAGTGGCTTTCTTTGTTCTTAGAAATCGAAAAACATGGAGAGATCTTGCCACAAATTACTTAATTACATATCTTAATGTGCATAATTTCAACTCGCACAATTCATGAAAAAGCTAATCGTGTTAGTTAATATCTGTATAATCAGGAAACGCTCTTTAAATTTTTTAAACCGTCCAAACAATTTGTTTCCACTAAAATGTCAGACTGGAAACAAGTAGACTCTGAAAGTAGACCGCCATATTTGATATGTTTGTTAATTTCAACTCGCACATACACCAGAAGGTTAGTTATAAGGATTAATATTTGTATAATAAGCAAACGCTCTTTAACTTCTTATAACAGTCAAAAAAAACTTTTTTCCAATAAAATTTCAACTGGACACAGGTAAACTCTGAAAGTAGACACGCCACTGATATAAATAAACCGTTCGCATGTCGGTTTAGACAATCCGAAATTGCGCGACCGTTGTTTTCGACCAAAGGAATCTGACTTGTGAAATCAGCGAGGATGGGGGTAGGGTTAGCTTTTCTGCGATATCTTTACCAAAAATATATGTATCGAAGTTTTGTTTGTGGCATATGATCAAGATATCCTTGTAGATTGTTCATGTTCGTCTATATGTGATGTAGCTGATTTTAAGAATATACAATACCTCAATATTTGGGAAAGAAAATTGAAAATGCAGTCATAAATACAATTCATCTGATGATTTTATGATAAAATACCACATTAAGATATGTAATTAAGTAATTTGTGGCAAGATCTCTCCATGTTTTTCGATTTCTAAGAACAAAGAAAGCCACTTACTGAACTTGCTATGCGTAATAGCATGTTTTTTTATTACCAGGTGGAGGGGGGGGGGGGGGGGGGGGGGGGGGGGGGGGGGGGGGGGGGGATAGAGGGGTACATAAACAAAAGCCTCACATAAACCTGTTTTCACTAAAATATCAAGCTGGAAACAGGTAGATTCTGAAAATAGACACACTGGTGGTATAGAAACTGTTCTCATATCGCTTTTAACATTCTGAAAACGCGCGACCACTTTTTTCGACATAAGGAATCCGACTACACTTTAATATTTATCCATCTAAACTATAGTAACTATACATGCTAGCCATAAAAAATTTCAAATACTATTATATTAAACCAGCATACACATCGCCAATACGCACCATAATTATTACTTTCCTGTTTGCATTCCCGAAATTGGAAATCTCAGAATTGTTTACGAAAAGTGGGTTATCTACCTTGCCGAAATATTTGATAACCACCGTTCCGGTGCGTTTTGCGTCCGTAAATTCGTACGCAGAGGTGATCGTTTAGCAACGTCCAATTTATAACAACCAACCATTTGACTTAATAAACTTGGGGTTTGGGCAACTTGTGAAGACATTATACCTGGTAGTTATCATTGCCTAGTGTCTGTTTTTGAATACCAACACATATACCATTGTATGTCTATCATATTCGACGTTTGAAACATAATTAATTTCCGTTTTCTAGTTTCCTATTTTCGTGTTATCATTTGACAGCATCCGTCGAAAATCGTAATAAAATGGTTCAACGAGGGCCTTTTTTGCCCCGACGCGGCTATGCCCGAGAATCAAAACACTTTTCTTTTTTTGGCCTAAGTGGTATGAAATATCCAGGGTACATAACCTCTATATAATTACCAGATTTCATAGAAATTTTATGATGAAATAAAACATGTTCTCAAGGAATTTGACAGGTTAATATTAACCCTTCCATGACAGGGAGCTTCCTGAAATTTTTTGAAAACCCTGTGCCAATGCATTCTCTTATATATGTGAGTCTCCCATATGGATAAGAAATGAATGGACAAAACCTCTTACATATTGTTCCTTCCGTGCTTCCTTGTGAGCATACTAAAAATCATTCAACATGATCTACGATAATAAAATACAGAGATCTAAAGGTGGCATGAAAGGATTTTCACTCCAAGGGCCAATACAGCAATGCCCCAAATAATAGACTCCTTAACCACAGCAGAATTATGGGTAATTTTTCAGGATTTAGTTAGAAATATGGCTTGTTGCCATTCATCGGAAAGCTCTCACTGGGAGCTTTCCAATTAATGGCAACAAGCCATATTTTCGACTAAATCCTGAAAAATTACCCATAATTCTGCTGTGGTTAAGGAGTTGATTATTTAGGACATTACTGTAACTCTGCAACAAATGAGTGGACAAAATCCATAAGCATACCAATGATCATTGAAATCTGACCATGATAGCTGAGATATATGGGGGTGGGGGTGCTTACTTTAGGCATCTGTGGGTGACTCATATCTTTGTCCACTATAACACCTTTCACCAACATTGTGTCTTCCAGTTTCCCTCCGACCTTTCCATCCATCTTTATTAATTCAAAGTCAACATCTTTCCTCTCGAGGTCAGCTACAGACAGAACGGCGTTGACAGCTATTTCCGCCATCTGCCTGTGACATCTGTTAACTCTGTAATGATGAATGTCACATAATTAGGGGAGGAGCTAACAAATGCAGAGGGAGTGTATGAATGGGGGGGGGGCTGATAAGACAAGGGGGGGGGGGGGGGTGACAGGATGGCATTGACAGCTATTTTGGCCATCTGCTTGTGACATCTGTCAGATGAAAAGGAGAGAGCTAACAAATACAGGTGGGGGGGGGTGTGGGAGAGGGAAGGGGTCTGAAAGGACACAAAATTGTGAACACTATTTTACTATAGTCAAACTTTGTTAAGTCGAAAGTCGGTAACTCGAATACCCCACTTAAGTCGAAGCCATTGCCTGGTCCCGGCTGAGCGTGTGTGCAAAGCCATTAGAATAATCACGGTTAAGTCGAACGTGGATAAGTCGAAATTCCGCTTAAGTCGAAACATAATTTTGTCCCACCAGCCAGCTTATAACACTAATTACAATGGTTAAGTCGAAGCGCCGTCGGCGATGCATCGCCGTGTGATTATAACTCAGTGTGCTTCTATTCAATTGCCAAAAAAGCTGTGTATCTTGATGAACTGCACATAATTTATATGTCTCCACTGGTTTAAATTAAGTGCACACTCTGACCTTTCACATTTGATGCCTTAAAATTGCACTTGAAGCTACCTTCGTAACTATGACATCAGGGATATTATAATATTCATTTACTGCCTGGCGATAGTGTGTAGAATTTTAATCCCTAATAACGAAAACCCGGAGTGTTATATCTCTCATTTAAAATTTGATTTTACGTGATATTTTTCAATAGTAAAATAATATTCAATACAAGAGGTGGCATCAGAGATGCTGTGTCTCGTTTTCGGTGGCTTACCGCCGGTGGCTACCGCCAATTGGTGTGCATCAGTATCGGTAGACTAATTAATAGGTAAAATCGAAAAATGACTAATTAAGGGCCATAACTCATATCAAATTTTATCAGGCCAGACTGGTTTTCGAACTCGTCCGAAATATTCTTGGCAAGTATGTCTATTCCAAATTTTAAACAAATCGGAGGACGTTTGTTGAAGTTATCGCGCTAACGAGCTAAAAATTCACGAAAAATGACTAATTAAGGGCCATAACTCTATCAAATTTTATTGGGCCAGGCTGGTTTTCTAACTCGTCCACGATATTATTGGAAGACACTTATATACCAAATTTTAGTTGAATCGGATGACGTTTGTTGAAGTTATCGCGCTAACGAGCTCAAAATGACTACTTAAGGACCATAACTCTAAAAAAATTTATCGGACCGGGCCAGTTTTCTAACTTGTCCGAGGTATTCTTGGGAGACACCTATATATCAAAATTTCAATCAAATAGGATGATGTTTGTTAAATTATCGCACTAACGAGCTGAAAATTTGTGAAAAAATGACTAATTAAGGGCCATAACTCTATCAAATTTTATCGGACCTGGCCGGTTTTCGAACTCGACCGAGATATTATTGGGAGACACCTATATACCAAATTTCAATCAAATCGGATAACGTTTGTTGAAGTTATCGCGCTAACGAGCTGAAAATTCGTGAAAAATGACTAATTAAGGGCCATAACTCTATCAAATTTTATCGGACCTGGCCGGTTTTCGAACTCGACCGAGATATTATTGGGAGACACCTATATCCCAAATTTCAATCGAATCAGATAACGTTTGTTGAAGTTGTTGCGCTAACGAGCCTAAAATCAGTGAAAAATGGCAAAGGGCCATAACTCTGTAATAAATGTGCGGACGAACCCGATGTTTTTGTCTGCAGCCTATGTGCATGGATATGTACTGACACACCAAAACAAATTTTAAACGGTTGAGTTATAAGCAAAACAGGCCGCCCGCCCGCCCGCCGCCCCTCATCAAACTATAAGTCGAGTTTTGGAAAAAAACTCGACTAAAATCCGCATACATTGTATCGCGGTGTTATTTTGGAAAAATCGCGGTTTTTAAAAACAACTAGTGACAGCAGTTAACCAGCAACCGGCAAATAGGCCATATTATGGAATACTTCCACTGATGTTATTAATCAGGGTTTCCGCTAGGGGGTAGGGGAATGGGGCCGGTAGCCGTCGAGAAGAAAAATCAAGGTAAAAGTAGCCTGTTTTAGCACTGGTTGAACTACTTTCGTTATATCGGCCAATAGAATCGTGTAAGAGTAGAAATGGCAGATTGTTTTGTTCCATTTCTGCCCAAGTGCCGATCTATCAAACCTTATACATGTACCTGTAACTTTAAAACTAGTAAATTTATTAGATATAAATTAATTTACGAAGTACAGAACACCAGTAATTTGGATCCCGAGTTAAACGTGCTCACTGTGGAAGACCCAGCAGATATTTCGGATGCATAACGTAATCGGAATATATTTTAGCAGCTGTAGTGTAAATATAGAAGGCTGATTACATATCTGGCCGATGAGTATTCTTTGTGGGCAGTGGTAAGATTCCTTGATGCCCGGTGCGGCTACTCCCACATTTCTCTCTCGCTCTATTACAAAGTGAACAGTATATTTTGCGGTATAAAACATGACAGGTACGATTAAAATACTGCTCTTTTGCATAACATAACCGGGTACTAACCCCAACGTAACTAACCAGCCTCAAAGGCATAGCTTCTTGCGATGTCAGTTCTGATCACTTCCTGTTTCAATTTTCTGTATAACAACGCGTTTAGAGTGTGTACACTCGCAAGATATAAAATAAATTCACCTTTTAAAATTCCTTAGTACTATTCCAACAAAATTCAGAAGTTTTAAACATCTTTATACCTTTATAGACATGCAGTATGTCCTGGGGTATGGCAGGAGGGGGAAACTTGGCGAGGGGAACGGGGCCGTCAAGGGGACCCCCTGCCGGTATAGCGGAAACCCGGTATTAATATTATTATATAAGGTACGATTAATCGATTATAGTTGATTATTGACGACAGATTATCGATTATCAAAACCTCTAAAAAAATGAATATCAGTACATCTCCATTACGGTCACCGTACTGCAATACATACTGAATCATTATACGTTTCGTATCATGAGAAAATGTATAGTTACAGCCCCAGCAAGTGTCTGAAAAACAGTATTAATTTTGTTTGGCCTTACTTACATTTTGGAGCCCAGTGTGGTCATGGCTAGCTTCACTAATAAATCTGTACTGTTGGCATCAATGGGAAGTGTTTCCGTGATTGTGTTCAGGTGTTCACAAGCTATTTTAGCTGCCATCTCGTAACCATCGGCGATACGGATCGGATGAATTCCTCTGTCTAATAATTTCTCGGCTCTTTCAAGCAAAGCTCCAGCAAGAACTGCAATTATAAAGTTTAAAGCGAAATGTTATGGTCTAGTACTAATTATTAACCCTTCCATGACTGGAGTTTGCTGAAATTTTGAGAAAACCCTGTCCCAATGCATTCTCTTGTATATGTGAATCTCCCATAGGAGAATGTACTGGCACAGGATCTTAAATGCTGCACCAGAGCAGCTCCCATCATGAAAGGGTTAAAGTGATGTCACTGATGTGGAACACTCTGGAAGAACTGCTAATATAGTTTAAAGTGATGTGAAACATTCCACTGAGGTGTTCCGAAAAGGAATAAGACATCCGTATGCCAAAATAAGTTATTTTCATATATAAAATCCAGTCAGAAAACAGCTTCATTCTTATTAACGAATTATACGCAGTGACTATTATTGGCACAATCATTGCTGTAATGTTTATGCCAAATAAAGCGTCCCGAATAAAGTAGTAAATATTTACGCTTATGCATAGTTCCAACATTGTGTTCTCTGAAATGTTATAGTGGATGTGGTTGGAACTTTCGACAATCTTAGTTCATTGCTACATTCTCCCAATGGGGATAGTGTTTTGACACTAACTGATTGGTTTTATTCAATGATATAAGTACATAATATGTCTTTAAAGCAACACATGGTCTAGTCCCAATTATTAAAGTGTTGATCATGTCACAAATGAATCACAACTAGTGATGTAACGATACGGGGGTTATCGATAAAAACCGATAGCCGATATTTTCAGTAGAATTATCGGCCGATCCGATACAGATACCGATAAGTCTTGTACGTGAACCAAACTCCATATCAATTTGTCTTTTAAATTACAAAATATTGTCGGCAAAGAACCAATATTGCGATAACCTGGTTGCAAAAAAGTTTAGTTTACATTCCCCAAAAACCCTGGCAAAACGATTTAATATTTCGTTGCATTCACAAGATTTCCTCAATATTTGTTTGATTCCGTTACCGTGCCTTACGGAATCAGTCCATAATCCATTTGAGTCAATGACGGCAATTTCAATTTCAATATGCCAAACTCAATCTTTTTCAGAAGTTGAACTTGCGTTTAATAACAACTACAATGTCCCGCATAAATTGTTGACATTTTCTCTGCCCATGACAGCAGATACAAATCCCGCCCATAGAGCACTCTGATTGGTTCGGATGGTTCTATCAAACAAGTTAGTCACCTCCTCCATCTTCAGTCATCGTATACCAGAATGTCAATCAATTTGAATCAAAAGCACTTTAAACACACATACTTAACTGTTGTTAACACGTGATGTTTCTATATATTGAGGAATAGCGAGTCACACTGCGGCGACTTTAATGCAAACTGGTCAAGTGTGACTCGTCTATTTATAAACACTGTGATTTTTAGTTTACTGTGTCATCTGTCAACACGTGGCTTGTTAGTGATTCCTACTCGATGACATCAAATGCATGCAAATAATCGTTTGATATTACCGCCCGGCATCCGCCTTGGGAAGATAATAACAATGTGACAACTTACTGTCGCACGTGGTGCCGGATTAATTCCACACCCCCATGAATACATCACTAAATGATACCGGTACATCAGTCTGATTCACTCACAGGAAGATTCCGTTCTCACGCTAATGCCAGGGGCGTCAGTTATTCGCTTTCAACATGTGCTACTCGGCACTCACAAGTAATTTTAATTGTATACAGTTTATGTTTTAACTTTAATTATTGAGCGTTCCGAACTACGGTACCTTTGGAAATGTTATTTGGGTCATGAGTGTACGAACAGTCTCATGTCGATGTTGTCATCATGATCATGGTATATCACTGTATGTGATGGAGGGCTGACCAGTGCGTAAAATAGACTAGTCGCTATTTTTTCTGGAAATTCCCATCATTTATTTAATATTAAAGTCGGAATTGGTGTAACAACGTCCACAAAGGACGCGACATGTATCGGTTGACGATATCGGTCGGGAGACTAAATTTTACCGATACCGATATCTTGCCGATACCACATATATCGGCCCGATCCGATAATCGGTACATCACTAATCACAACACTGACTGGCTGAGCATATAGAGATCACAAGTTCAAAACCTGGGAACCTGTGGCTGTTCTAACGAGGAAATTATATTTCATTCTGCCATACATGGTCCTTCATTTACAGGTGCACAATCGTGCGTCTTGAAATTGAAAAGTAACAGGCCCCACGATCTTAATTAACTAATAAAGTGCAGCACAGTAAGGGCTGGGTTAACAACGATCGTCTGAGAGGTCTTCTGGGAGTGGGGATACGATTAATATTTTGACATACAAAGTTGATGAAGATATAATAAATATTGGTAGCTACAGACATTTACAGTATGAACTGCTGTATTTCTGTATTTTGTTCGCCGACAGCTGGTAGCTACAGACATTTACAGTATGAAGTGCTGTATTTCTGCATTTTGTTCGCCGACAGCTGGTAGCATGCAGGCAACATTTCTCCAGGTAAATAACAATTGTTTTTATATTAGCCTTAATATCATTTGCAAAATGATTTCAAAGAAAATGTGACACTAACCAACGACTCCTGTAGTTCCGTCCCCGATCTCATCATCTTGTGATTTAGACAGCTGCACCATTAGCTTGGCGATCTGGTGGTCGACATCCATTTTGTCAAGGATCGTGGCGCCGTCGTTGGTGATAGTGATGTCCCCATCAGGACTGACCATTAGTTTATCTAACCCCTTTGGTCCCAAGCTTGTTTTCAGCACATTTGATACTGCTTTTGCAGCAAGGATGTGTGACTGGAAAAACATAAAATTCATATATCATAACAACCGAAACAAAATAAAATTTTAGATGGTATATAAATTAGAAAAAGAGATAAATTCGGAAAAGTTAATACCTCCACACGCTGTCAAATGATGTTGCCAATGATAATGTGCCAAATTTATTGCAGGATTAATAATAGTTTTATTTGACAATCAAGTCACCTACACAGGTGGAATAATTTGAATAACTAATTATATACAAGAGATGAAACAAGTATGCGTATGATTGATAGGCCTGGTGTTAAGGAAAATCCAGGGTGGCAAAAAATCGCCTTCCTGAGACTTGCTTAGATGGGCAAATTGCTCAATAGCCTCAATTTAGTCAAATGCTGAGTAAATGTGCATTTTTTATTCATGTAATGATTTCATAATACATACAGTTGAGTTAAACTTCAATCCAGAACAATAAAGCAGATTATCTTGAAGCCAAATAAAAACAACTAAAGGTACTTGTATCAGTAGTTTGAGCTTATTTATTGGCAACAGTATGGGGACGAATTCAACAACATTCAAGAGAATCTTCAGTTTTATTAAAACTTAAACACACTGCCACTCACTGTCTGTCACACGTAAGTAAAGGTACTGTATACGACCAATGGCTGTGATGCAGATTTAAGAGAGTGCTCATGATTAGATGAACACATTTTAATTTGTTCATCATCAATCATGATCAGGCAATTTAAACTAATACTCTTGGGCTCCAAATAAACATGCATGCACAGCCTTCATAATTGGCTACGGCAATCAGCATTGCCGAAGCAATTTGCTGAAGCAAACTGGGCCACGGCATACTATTGCCGTAGCGGATTGCCGAAGCCAAACAATCTGAATTAAGAGGGCTGCATGCACGTTTATCATTTTCTTGGGAAATTTCCCCCTGCCCAGTGCTTATTTGGGTCTGCACGTTTATTAATTTTGAGGCTGTGAAATTGAAATCACCACACACTCAAAATTTCTATATGATTCTGATATCAAAATGATGAGCTTTTAACTTTATGTGTGTACATATTCAAGTATATGGCATATGATACATGTGAACATTTAGATATTGAATAAAATACCCCATGAACATACTAAGTTCAAGTATGTTGATTCCTATCTTGACCTACTACATGTATAAAAATAATTTAACCACAGTTATGACTTATGTTGATGTTTTGCTCCGAGTTTCCCCCTGCACTGTTATTTGGGTCTGCACTTTTATTAACTTTCAATGGAATTTCCCCCCTGCACTTTTATTTGGAGCCTGAGAGTACAGTACTATACAGTCTGCAATTCAGTCATTTCATTTCCGGGTTCCTAAGACCTGCGGTACATGGGACGTAACTCTGCCAGACGCCATTTCGCACGAGGTGAAAAACAGTGCCACCTATCATAGTACAGATTGACAGAAATAGCGCTGGGAAAAACAATGGATCGATTGCATCATTTCCCAAGTGTCAATCGGTCGTTTGGCACATATCAGATACCATACTTTAGTCACATATTCATAGCCATCAAACCCAATTTGACCTCGCATATTCCATTTCTTGTATGTATTCAGTTTAACTGTGTTGCCTTTGGTTAGTTTTGGCGTCCATGATTATAAGTGAAACAGGAACAATCAAACGAAACTGAAATTAGGCCTAAAAAAATAATACCTGTGTTTCCACTAACGGGGGTCCCAAAAATGTTGGGTCAGTAGGTAGATAAACTTTTTTTTTTTTTAACCTATTTTGGCGGGGCAACTTTTTGGGATAATATTTGTCTGCGATTCATGATCAAGCAACATTACTCATTTGTTCAATTTGAGTTTGCATCAGTAGAGGCAGTCACAGTTTTTGTTGTAATTTTTGCATGGCTCCCATGGCATGTGTTGATGCCAAATTGGATTTGAGAAGAAATTGAATAGGTTAAATGATGCATAACTAATACTAAATCCTGTTTCACCGATAGTAGAGTGCAATGCAAGCATTAATTGGTACACGCGGTAGTATCAGATACTTAGTAGCAATTCTCGAACTGTCGGGAAGTGTCGGCGACCTTCAATCAATTCCGACCCTTTGAAGTTTTCTCTGATCTTCAGACAAAAGCACGTGTGTAGTCACTGTGTATCAAGTCTGAATGCACACAAGGAAGCGACAACGTAAAAGTGGCGTTGTGTGGCAATGCGTGCTTTCGCAACTTAATAGTTAATACTGCACGAAAGCAACATGGATTCAAATTGTCTACACTCTTCCCGTTCTTCCTCCATGTTGTGATCTAATATGATCAATTCAATTGAGTGACCAAACAGACATCTTAGTTGAAACAACCCAAAACCTCTTTAACTTCAATTATCTTCGCTTTTATCAAGGAAATTGAATAGGGATCTCGTCGATTCGTCCCGGGTACGAAACGACTTCGATTCGTCCCAACTTAGAAATTTACTTTGATTGATTCGTCCCATATTGCTACTATGGTTGTTTCGTAACCCGAATAGAATTATACAACCAGCTAATAAATTTAATATCATAACTTTCCATTGTATTAGGCCTAAAAAAAATTATACCGCGTTTCTGCTAACGGGACCTCTCCAGGGTAGGGTAGGTAGGTAGGGATTTAATTTGTTTTTAAAAAAAAAAAATTTTTGTTCACACCCCGATCACAGGTTCCAAGCTGTATTTATGCTATTTGGACAACCCAGTGGTCATATACAGTCTTAAATTGTATTCCTAAATAAAGGGAAGGAACATTTTGACAAACATTGAGAGTGGATATATAGATAATTGGATAATGTATACAGCCTATAATACAGGGTATAGAATGGATGGACAACATTCACAATGTCGAATAATTTTATTCAGTATTAAAATATATGTATTAAGACATTTACATATAAAAGGCCCCCATTACAAATTGGCTTAATTTTACAATTTGTAGGTTTCATACAGTGAAAATTTCTGTTGAAGTAATAATATTCATGTATATAATCTTACAATTCAGCTATTTCTCAAATACATGTACACCCAAAATGCTTAGGCAGTTTCCGATCTTGTATCCTACATGGTAACAAGTCATACCCTGGATGGCAGCAGTGACTGTGCATTAGTTGTGGAGAGAATCTTCGCTTGTAAACAAAATATGATTAATTGGCCAATTGACATAATAGAACTAATTTATGTCAGGCCTTAACAACCATAATGTTTTGTGAGAATCAAAATGCAGCATTTCTACAGCAAATCGGCTTATTAAGAATCATGATTCTCTTTCTAGTCATTTAATTGCCCCACCAAATTCCAAACAAAGAATACCGGTACATCGAAATGTGTTGGAAAGTTTTCAACTAGATTGGTCACTGTGAAAGCTGTATTTAAAATTTTTATTTTATTTTAGTCGATGATTGTTTCCCGATTAATCAACCATAGTCACCATACCCAGTTAAAATTTAATATTGTCTAAAATAAAACTAATAGTACCGGTATCAAAATTATTTAAAAACTTGAGTTTCTCAGGCTTTTAAAATTCCAGCGTTATGTTAAAACTGACAAGATGTATTTTGTACTGTCTGTGGCATGCAAATCGGATGAACTCAGTATTGATCACAATACTGTAAAGATGCAACTGTATTGAGAGTACATCAATCATGACATGAATACAATATGTAGCTATATTGTAGCTAAGGTGAAAACAAAACTTGCTTTTTTCCTATATTATGGAACCAAAAATTCCAGGTAGACATGCAGGAAAGGATTTTTTTTTTAAACAAGCAATATGTCTAGCTCTTTAATGCTTAAATGTATCCTCAGATGTGGAGCCGGCATGTCTACCGGTATGTATTATGTGGGAAAGAACTGAATCCAGCTCAATAAGGTGATTATAGTATACAATGTATGTCAATTTTAACAGGAAATTGACTCCCAGCTAGGTGCCGGAGTAATACAAAATTATAGCAGACATAGATATTAAAAAGTCTCCAAAAATCAGATTAAGAAGTCACCTTGCCACTGGAGTTCGCAAACACAAGAGGTACATGGTGATCTTAAAACAACTGTGTTAAATATTATGAGCCATGAATGCTGCTATGTGATATTCTATATTCTAATATAGTAGTAGTTAGTACATGTAGTAGTAATTGTTATTGCCACGATGTGCATCTGAAGGCTATTTATCAGCATTGATGACAACATCGAGATTCGGACCGGAATTAGACTCAATGGCATACTTGAAGCTAGTAATGTAAGAGTTGTGCTCTTTAGTTCTAATATATGTACATGTATGATCTTGATATAAGTGAGTATTTAGACCTGATATAAGCGAGTAGTTAGACCTGCCAACAAAATTCCCACCCTCCCAAAAATGCTCAATGTTATGCATCCATACTTGTGTTACAACTTTTACTGGCTAACAATCACTCATATTTAACGGCAGAATGTTGAGAAATTCTATGAAACATTCACTTAGTTTAAACAATATTTTATTTGAACAAAATTAGAAACAATCACTTGTCATATATATATGTCCCAGCTCATTTAAGTTATATTAACCAACACCCCTTCACATATCAAAGTTAAAGGTCTGTATAGGCTCAAACATTGACCAAAAGACATCGTTTTATGTTTGTTTAATGTTCCCTATTTTCGAGGTAGTCCGTAAATTCGCATTTTTGGAAGTTTGTTTCCAATTAACTCCGGTTTGATGGGTTTTGTGAACATGATTTTCATAGTTAATTAGGCTAATGACTCATTGAATTAAATTAATGACTGCAAGTAATAGAAAATAGAAGATAATTTTGCATATTTGGAAAGGCCAATGCAAAGAAATCACCGTGGTCCAGGAAAAAAATAAAATTACGTTCGGCAAAAATTAGGGTCGGGGGTTTTGAACATGGGTCGGTCGGGTTAGCAGAAACACGGATAATTTTTTTTTAGGCCTTAACATGCTAAAATGTGTTCACTTATGAGTACTGACAGGTTGTTTTCACAACACGAAGACCACGGAGGGTCTCCCGTCTGAGTAGGCGTCATATTGTTTTTACAAGTCGACGCTCATGGGTGACCACTGGCCTCATGTGCCGATGACCACTGTTCAGTGATCAAACGGAATGTATTTGTAACAATAACAGTTCCGTAATCCGATTGTAGCTAGGCCTACATGCAATCATTATCTCGAGATTGCCTGCAAGGTGGGGATTGGGATTCGCGATTTTCTCGAGGAACGATTTCCGATTACGGCATTCGCCCGCGACGCTACGAAAAATATAGCAGAGGTGTTTCGAATGCCCATTGACAGCTAACGTAAACAAACGATCGGGGCCGATTGTGGTTGGGTGATAATAATTATTATTATAATTGGGCCGTCCGACAATCGGTCAATCTCGTGCATTTTCGTGCAACGAGATCTCGCGATCGGCCGACCACATGACACCATCTCCTGTCCGTCTGTAGACGCAGTATACATCGCGTTTCTGCGGCAAGGTACCCACTCAACGCACCACGTGATATCAATTTAAATTAACTTGGTAGTTTATATTTTTTGAAAACCCAATAAAATGGGGGCAGTCGGCGACTTTTTCGGCGGTCAGTCGGGTTAGCAGAAACAGTGTACTTTTTTTTCTTTCTTTTTTAATTTGCAATAAAATGGTCTCCAGCCCTGGCAATTCAGATTTGTTTGCTACGGCAGTAGAATGCCGTAGCCAATTTGATGTGCTTCGGCAGTGACTACGGCATTTTTACATCCTGTGAAAAAATTTTGTTTAATTGCTGTTTTGTCAACATTTGTATGACTAATCATAAAACGTTTACAAGAAGATGTGTACTATCTATTTTTTTCCTGGAATATATAAATCTTTTATGTGATACCCACTAAGAGTAACCAGAACCACGGCCGTGGGATCGAACGACTATTGAATAATGACAGAACTTGCCATGCCCCGTAGTGAAATTAAATTATGCAGTTTCTTGAATGACGTTGCTTCAAAATGGCAAATTCCTTATTTCAAACTCTGTCACCAACCAGTATAATAAACCTGGAGATGGATACATCATACCTGATTATCAGTCGTAAAGTTACGGGCACTTAGATGATTGGAATAGCAAATAAAACAAATATGTTTATACCATTTAACACTCAACGGTAAATAATCATAATGCGCGAGAACTCGTGACAAAGTGTCAAACATCAAAGCACTTATCAGGAACCGGCTGTCAGAATATATCACTGACGCACGTCAATCATTAGTGTGAAGTCCCCGCCTTCCCCCAAGTTGAAACGAATCGGCTCACTCGATTGGTTAAATTCAATTATCTGTCATCGTGAGCTACAAACATCTGCACTGATATTCAGGTATGATTTCTCTATGTCTAGTTTACTGACTTCAATAGATTGTCACAGTATACATCACTGATCAGCAGCTGGCTGACCTATTTCCATCAATCAAACTATGTTGTATTTGTATAACCATGTGCCCGTGTGTATATACATGTATGTCAAGGATGCGAGTGTCACTCACGCGTAACGGTAAACCCACATCACTCATTGGTCTTTGACACATTGTGATCAGTTCGCACGTGGGTACAACGTTTTTGCTACAATGTTTAACGCATGTGTCCAGACTGGCTGCAATGCCACACCGTGACTAAAATTCTATTTACTGAGCTGTACGGAGTGTACCAACTTTCTTGTAAAGCGCGGTGCACCTTCAAAGAAGACGACATTGTCGATTATCCGGGATTGTTGAATTGACGCAGGGCTGCTAACATAACTTGGATTCAATTTCATTGTGAATTTGTCACTTATCTTTGAGTTCCCGGTAGTCGGTGGTCATCCGCTACATAACTGTTTTAATCGAGTTATTTCTTTTGTCATGCACGAATTTGATCATGGGTAAGATAAATTTAACTCTCGTTTTTGTAGTTTGACTTTTCATTGTTTTGAGACTATTCACTTTCAACTTTTGATGGAATATTCAACTAGCTGAACGCCATACATGTCAGTGCTGGGTCCGCAATCCGCTACGGCAGTGTACTGCCGTAGTCAGAGCCGTTTACTTCAGCAAATCGCTTCGGCATTGCCGTAGCCAAATGCGAGGGCTGGGTCTCAGTCGGCGACTTTTTTAACGGTCGGTCGGGTTAGTGGAAACACAGGTATTTTTTTTTAGGCCTTACATGTATTTTCCGGGAAATTCCGAAATGTATATCACTGTACACATGCAATATTCTGCCAGTCAGGCCTGCACGTTTCAAAATTATGTGTAACCAATTTTTCGTGAGAGTTACACAAACTTTTATAATCACTAAACTGCATGGTAATATTAACTAGATTGGGCAACTCATTGAACTACCGTAATAAATTTGAATGTCTCATTTTTGGGATATGATTGAGAAAAAATTTAGGTGAGAATTATTTATCGCGAGACCTACATTTATAAAACTTTGGCATAACCTGTTTTTGTTTGCGTTATTTTCATTTTAGATAACCTCCAGGCGAACTGAACGGTCGTTCGCCTCAAATCTGCAGGCCTGCCAGTCATCAGTTCAAAGCATGTGCCATCTGACTTTGCTACACCATGACCGATGACACGTAGTCACTGATTGATGTCAACACTTCAAAGGCATGACACCGCACTCATTTAACACCCCTCCCCCTATAGATAGATTTGTTGTCAAGCGATCTCATGTTCTATACTTGAATTATTATTATGAACCGATACATTACCTACCTCACAAAAGGAACATCGCTGCACTTAGGCATTCGGAAAAACGCGTACATGGAATTAAAATTTCGCAAGCGGTAGGCGCCTAATAACCAGGTCTGGCAAATGTGAGAATACAGCTACAATAGCTGTATTCAGCTAACCTAGCTGTATTCAGCTATATATTATACTCTCAAAGCGGCTGTTTTTCGATAATAAACTAGAAGCGCTAATTTGCGCATCAAAATTAGGCTACCGGTACCCTATTCTCTGGACACCCTCAACCAAATCAAAATCGTCGCTTGTGTTCTGACAAAGTGTTGCCTTTTGTCGGCACGACGATGGCGATTATGTGTGAAAACTTACTACGGCGGTCGATGTCGGTCATAACGGTTAATAACTCTCTTATGCAATGCGGAATATATTGAAAAATACCTTAAATACAATATTTATCACCGAAGATGGAACATCTTAATCATTCCCGGTAGGGCTGGACGATATTAACGAAAATAAAAACCGCCATTTTTGGAAATTAAAACCGCGGTTAACGATATAATCGCAGTTTTTAAAAACATCAGATACTACTAACTTAAACAGTTTCTCATTGTCATTAATTTTGACAAGTTGATGTCAATAATAACATACACAACCTTTCAACCAGTGACAACCTCATGCTCGATCGATATTCGGAATGAAAAGTAAATTCACCGGTTAAATTCCGCTATTCGGACAATTTCATTCCGGTGACTTGACAAATTCTGGTATATACCGATAATTAATAAAACCATTATCTAGTCTATGCCAAAACTAAAAGTGTTCTATACTATAAGTCTATACAGTATCCTTTTCTAACTCGGTATATTCAACTATGTTGAGCAAATACATATGTTGTTCCCGATGACACTTGCGTCGCTTGACAAATGGAATATGGTTTACCGTCAAGACAAATTTTAGCGAAGTCCACACACACGTAGTACATAACTTTTGGAATTCGGCCAAGCAAGGACACCATGTATTTTGGGCGGGTTTGAAGCCCTAATTCTATAATATTGGTTTTAACCAATCGCCGTGAGTGGTTTCTTCTAGACGAGAAGGGGGCGGTATCTTCGCTCATTTACTATTTGATTGACGGTGCATGTGCATCATTGTACTGAAGGAAGAGGCATGGCAAAACTGACATTCATATTGATCTATCACCCAATCAGTCGTCAATTCATTTGGTGAATTCTCTTGTAATAAAAAGTACGCAGGGAAATCGGAGCGTTTGTGTAATATTGTGAGCGAAAGGGGGACGTATTCGGGGTTTTCATATCCCCCTAATTTTGTTAGTCTTCCTAAACGTTGTTTACTATGATTAATATTGAATATTGAAAAAGTCAGGACACGGGGATTTAGTTGGAATTTAAAACTTAAATAAATTGATTTAGGCTTGAGTTAAACTATTTGTTTGTATACGCTTATGATGGTCTGGCACCCTCTAATTGCCGACGATATTACGATTATTTTAGTTTAGACGATATTACTGACGATATTGAAATATTAACCGGGTATTGACGACCAGGACTTCATGTTTGAAATACTTCAGAAATTATATAAGTCGCATTTTCATTTCAGTTGTCCCTATGTTGTGCCATACATTTGCAATATGCCGCACAATATCTGTATATACAGTTATGAATAGTTACCAGTATCGCTCACAAACCGCTAGTGGTATGTAATTCTAAATGCTTGATATAGGTACACCATTCTAACGCCCCCTACTGGTTTAGCATCGGGAAGAAGTAAACGAGTGTTTGGGATGAATTTGATCTTTATTTTATAAGTTAGTTAATGAATGCATTTGCAGAAAATAGTCCCCAGAATATTTACTGACATCGACCACCGTAGTAAGTTTTCACACAAAATAATAATTGCCGTGTCGACAAAAGGCAACACTTTGTCAGAACACAAGCGACGATTTTGATTTGGTTGAGGGTGACCGGAGAATATGGTAGCCTAATTTTGATGCGCAAATTAGCGCTTCTAGTTTATTATCGAAAAACAGCCGGTTTGAGAGTATAATTTATAGCTGAATACAGCTAGGTTAGCTGAATACAGCTATTGTAGCTGTAATCTCACATTTGCCAGACCTGATAACGCCAGGCCTGAACATACATGTATATAAAAGAATGCACTGGCTTACAATTTCAAGGTAAATATTGTTAGGCCAATACAATCTCTTATATATTGCCAAAAAGCAGGTTTTTCGATCACAGAGCTGCAATGCTGGCATAAAAGTCAATGATTCCAACTTCTGTGTGGAAAATGTTCTAGAATATTCTCAGTTGAGTCACTGCAGTCAGACACATCTTTCTATAACACCTACTTTGGAAATTATATTCATAAATCGCAATAAAAATATCTTTAAAAGGAGATTTACCAGGAACTTCGTCTAAGTGCCGAGTGTAATATGGACAGGTCGCAGTATATTCTAGAATCAAGATTTGAAGATGGGGTTGTCAAGTGATATAAATGTAAACCTTGTGAGCGTCAATTCCAGTTAGCCGGCTTTGTCTATCTTGTCCTTTTATTATTATAAACGGTCGACCATATTCATCGAATGCAATTGTTCCCTGCGACATTGCTGATGATGTGATTTCTATAATATATGTATCCTTCGAGTGGATTAAAATGGATAATATTTGGTATCAAATGTGCTGAAACATGTAGAATTCACGAGAACAGGAAACAAAACAGTCGGATAGTTGCGCACGCATCTGTGAAAATTACGTACTTTTGCTATCGCGTTCCAGATGTAAGGCAACGATGACGATGAAGATTAATGAAACTATTATTGATTTATTTATTTATTTATTTCAGGCTTGAAAACGCCCATATGTTTATTTGACAAATCAGATTATACACATATAATGTTCCTGCAGCAGAACAAATTGAACAATGTCACATTTATCACATATCTCGCGCACAACAACGAACTTCTTTATTAATTGAAAGTTATACGAAGCTATCTTTAATGTATCCATTTTTTATTTATTCTCACTCCCAATCGTTGAAACTCCCAATCTTCCAGCGTCGATCTTCGCCTGCAAACCGTTTCCGCTCGAAAAATAACCGAACAAGAATGTTTTTAGGCCACAAATTTGCATCTAGTATCTTGTGCGCCGTTTCCCGATCCTCTACTTCGATCTTAAATGAAGAGTATGTATCAAATTTCGTATCCAATTTGGTACACTTCGTAACGCATGTATTGAACGTGTCGTTTACAAAGGACGATACCTCACATTCACGAGTATTTGGTGCTAGTCTAGACACAAACACTAGACCAGGCGGACTTGTTCTTACAACTTTAAGGGTTGAATCTTCAGAATTGCCAATAACAGGTGGCTTTCGATTCTTTTTTCGCTGAACGGTTCTGAATTTTTATAATTATACTTATATGGGATGCCTTTTTAACATTTATGGTACAGCGGCGTAATATGGACCCGTAAGCATTATTTACGACATGCAACATAATATTAAAAAATATATATTCGCACTTAAAGGCCCACTTAATTTTCGAATGCCCAGAGCATATACCATATTATACCACTTGGAAGAGGAACCAAAATATATCTATATTCGACCAGAATTTGGAACAGCTGTGGCCTAGGAGTGTCCACCAAGTGATTAAGATTCTCAGATTCACATCAAGACTTTCCCCGATTAACCCAGAATGTATCATAATTCACACAAAAAGAGATAGTTATTTCCTTTTCATTGAAAATAATAAACTGACAGTACATACCATTTCAAAATTAAGCACAGAACACACGTCGGTACCTTGACAAAATCAAAATAATCACCGGGTAAGTTGATAATACAATGTTTTGGAACTTCCTCTTTCAAATGGTATATATTATGGAATATATTGTATATATTATAATGTGATCTGGTGATTCGAAAATTAAGTGCGCCTTTAAAGAAACCATACGTAAGGGAGCTAGACTGGGGAGAACTGGGACAATTTATAAATTTAACCAATTATTTTGGTAATTTAAGATAAATGCTGAAAGGCTCTATGGTATTAACAAACACACTGGATATACGAACACAAGGGAAGATATTCTCTGTCTGATTAGCATATTACAAGGGATATAACTCTCGATTACTTGAAATGTTTTTTGGGGGGTGAACTGGGCCAGTGTGGGGAGATGTGGGTCATTTGGTGGGTCAAAGTGGGACGGCCTATTGCTGCTTAAATGAACAATGTTCTCAATTCAAATCCAAAATGTTTTTAATTTGGATGCTAGTAGTACGTGCCACTCGTTGACGCCAATCGTAAAATTGGGCATAAGTGTATTTTGAGTATGTTAGTACTATAGTACTATATATTTGAGAATCGTTGATAAAAATGGGCGTAAGTATATTTTCGATATGGTCGTGTCCAAAAAATTTCAAAAACTTCCAAAACTTCAAATATTTCAAAAATTTCAAAAAATTCAAAAAATTCAAAAAATTCAAAAATTTCAAAAATTTCAAAAATTTCAAAAATTTCAAAAATTTCAAAAATTTCAAAAATTAAAAAAATTAAAAAAATTAAAAAAAATTCAAAAACTTCAAAAATTTCAATAAATTTCAAAAAATTTCAATATAATGAAGATGACGAGCAACCAATTTTCGACTGGCCTGAGGCATTACGTTATGGAATGAATAACGACAGCGGATCAGAGAGCAGATCAGAGAGCGGATCAGAGAGCGGATCAGACAATTGGTCTTCTGAAAGTTCATATCGGGACATAGAAGCCGATTTTTGAAGTACTAGCTCACAATCATCTTTTACCTGTTCAGAATGTCACAGTTACCAACACCAGCTCGAGGATTGGGACCTGGAAATTGAACTTATGGAGGAGTACACATATCTGTTGGACAGTGCGTATTCATCCGAAGAAATGTCTGATTCTGTCAACTGGGATTAAAAAAATGAACACTTTAAATATTGTATATCCTACCATATGTGAATGATGTCATCACCAATAAATACATGTATAATCGATTATCTTTTCAATAATAATATCTCGCTGGGTTCTATCGTGGTAAAAATCTTTTGTTTGACAACAGATTTTCCACTCAATGTTTGTCACAGACCTACGTCATAATACTCCCCTCCCCTCCACCCCTACCCCACCTTCACATCTCACATCACTTACCCGCACCTATTCATGCGCGTACACAATGTGTACGTGTCGGAGCACAAGACATCCAAATAAGGAGTATTACCTCACAGTAAAGCAACGCTCTTTATTCATCTTTCAACATAAATGACACACTTACATTATCGAGAATTATTGGAAGAGCGTACGTTTATAGAGTTATTGTTCTTAGAATGAGAATCGTTAGTCGGTTATTTTAAAAAGCGTTGCTAAAAAAGGGGTCGAGAAACACATACATACATAGACATAGTGTTATACAGTCTTATATGTACACACGCTACGACACCATTAAAGGTGGACAATACACTCACGATGTGACAACATATACAGACATAGGCATAGTGTCACTCGTGATGAGTCCAGTATCTCACTGTGACCACTCATGAGATATTTCCGATATTCACTCAAAACACGCAGGTATCCTCTATATATAATAAGTTAAAAAAAAACCATGATAAACTATGAGAAAAGATGAGAATGGATATTTTTTCATGGCAATTTTTTTCCCTCGACCAAAACTGGACCCACCCCATGGTTTCAACTGTTAAAGGGAGAAATTGTGGACAAAAAATTAAAATATAGAGCCCCTCCTCACTTGTATATGGCTATATATAGCATGCAGGCACTACTATATATATGAATCTGATTGTTTCAATTCATTTTGAAGCTGTAATTTGTCTTATAAATGATTTTGGAAAAAAAATTGCATGACATCAGAAAAATATCTGCATTGCGGGCTCGGGGACACCCACCCACCCGGTCCTTGTATCCTGTAATTTTTTTTCGACCCCCTCCCCCTGAGGCCCCTCCTCTATAATACGATTTTTTTTTCAAATAACGCATCTTATATATACTATACAAGCAAATTCAACTTTTACATCAATAGGATGGTATATATATCATGAACATTTTAAGAAACGTTGGAAGTAAATAATGTATATATATGCTTTTAATATATACATGTACAAGTTTGGAGTTTGGTATGATACCCGGGAAGATTTGAAAGGGCCGTAGGCCCTCTCCTACAACCCACTTTTGAATGCCGTAATTCCGCTGAAGAGCGTTTGCGTAATGTCCTATTTAGTGCTTGCATGGACTCCAGTTGCCTTAGTCTGTTGTATTCCGGGCTTGTACTACGGGCTCAACTCTAGGAAGAGGGTGCAATGCCAGCCGGTTGACTTGAGGTCTGTTGGGGCTCCTCAACTCTCGATGGTGCAATGCACGCCTGAAGTCCACTCCTGTGCCAGTGTCAGAACCAGTTGACCTGGTTGTGTAGTGCGTGCGCAGACGAGGAAGCAGCTGAGGCCAGACTGTGTTGGTTGATGTGTCTCTGAAGGTCTTGAGTGCCAAGTAGTGTTTCCAATTATTATGTCCCACCCGTCCTCCCATAAGAACAGGCGTGGGTGAAAGCATGTATTATACATGTAATATACATGTGTATATAGTATAGACTGAGAAAACACGATGTGTCGCATTAAATCTGGAATAATTCGTACGGCTGTGGTATATATAATTATGTTTGACTGCAAACCACAGATTCGCAGGGCCTATTTAATATATAATATAATTGCTTCCAATAATTACTTAAATGTGCTTTATCTCTTCATGGAAGCACCAACAAAATTGTTACGTGACTCATTTTCAAGATATGTTTCAGCTATATAATATTACCAAAAATTAACAAAACCTCACAAAAGAAACATATGGTGTTGCAAACATTTTACTTAAAAATACAGTTAGTTTTCAAATACAAAAACAAATATTTAACGTTCTTAAAAAGGCACATTTTCTGTCTCGGTTCGATCGTAGAAAATAATTGGAAAAGATAAATGATTTCTTAGTGACCGAATCTCTTGCAATGTTGCCTGTTATGTCTGGCTGATCATTAATATTTTACAACCACAAAATCTATACAGAACGTTCAGGGAAGATCGAGATACACCATGCATCTTTAAACGTACGGTAATGCCCTAAGTAATCGACTCCTTAACCACAGCAGAATTATGGGTAACTGTTCAGGATTTAGTCGGAAATATGGCTTGTTGCCATTCATCGGAAAGCTCTCCCTGAAAAGTTACCCATAATTCTGCTGTGGTTAAGTAGTCGATTACTTAGGGCATTACTGTATATGACACGTGTGTATGCAAGTTCTCGTCTTGCGCCTCTCTTTGCCTTTCGTTATATATGCGAGCTGGGCATAAATTTTAAGAATTTACAGTATTGAATGTGTTAGCAAGCTAGTGCTTCGAGAGACAGAAAGAGGTACGTATTAAGTACAGTACGCCAGTCAGTACAATCACATAAGTAGCGTAGCAACACACGACGCTTTGATCTCTTCCGCGAGGTATTGTTGTTAAAGGCGGCTTGTGGGTTGTTCTCGGAAGTGGTCGATATGTGTATTTAATTGGAGTTAAGAGGGTGTGTTCCGTTCGCGTCTCTGATACCCGGCATCAGTGATGGCGTTCTTTGGTCTGACTCAGTTAGGGTACCAGAACACTGTGAGAGAAGGGTCGGCTCAGGCCAAAAACGATCCAATTCGGAGTAAAACTCAGTTGGGATTCGTGGCACTGCCACCACTAAAGGACAAAAATCCCACCCCTAAGTCGATTTTACCCGTGAATCAGTTATCCGGATACGGACCCGGACCTCAGGGATCGTACGTGGAGTACACACGGATGAAAAATAAGCATGTACGGAAACCAAATGGTAAGTACTAATATGTAATAACTGTGAACTTAGTGAAGTATTATATTTAAAGTAATGTGAAACACTCCGGTATGGTGAACAAATAGAAATTGAGAATAATCTTGCTCAAAGTGGTTATTTGTTACGAATATTAATCCAAATTGACTATACATACCGTCATTCTTATATATTAATTAAATGCAATGACTAGGGAAGGCGAAATCATTTGTGTTAGATTGTCGCCGATAGTTGCGTCCCGAATCGAGATGTAAATATTTACAATTGGGCGTACCGGTAGTTCAGACGATGTTTCTATGGAGTGGTGTGGTCGATTTCTTTGAAATTTTCGGCAATGTTAGTAGAATGCTACATTCGATCCCCATTTGACATAGCGCCTGAGACTAACTTATCAATTTCGCGCACTCGAACAAGTCCATAATATGTCTGTTGGTTGTGCATGTTAAAGCGGTATACACTCTAAATATATATAGTTGAGACGCAATATTGCTCCCCGCCCTGTGAAGTAATATTTGCATTTCTTGAGGTGCACTTTTTCACCACCCATCCAGAATGCTAACTTGCCTCCCTTATATTGGAAGGTTATCAACAATTTGCCACTCAAGGAAGTAGATAGGTTTCATCTGAACTTGCTAAAAACAATAATTTAGTATACTTTGGTATAAGATTAATTAAACAAGTAACTGCAAATTCTCTCCAATTTACAAATAAATTACAAAGTTGTTCCATGCGATTATATACCCATGCATCCCTGATACATGACACATATGGACTAACGGAATATCTTACTCAAGTGATGAACTTCACAGAACTTAACTGATTTCGTCTTTCCATCAAATCGGGGGACAGACGATTTGACAAACAAAAAACAAAACAACAAGGAAGGCCCTTTATTAATTTAAATGCTTCCTCTATAAAAAACGGGATTTCTTTTTGCTTCTGTTTTGCGTGATGCGATAAAGCTTATCATTTCTACATACGGCAAGGTTCTTTCCTTATATGGGTGCATCGTAACACCATTCAATTTAATTAATTTAATCTCCAGAATGTGACAAAAGGGATCGATTCATAAGATTAATTTGATGCTTGAACTTGAAGTTGAATGTTTATTCAAATTTGCGAAAGGAACAGTTATATTTCCCTTTTTATTCCGTAAACATTTAACCAAAAATATTATGATATATTTACATCACTACTAACACACTGGACAACTGATTCTGAATATATTATACTAGCCGATGAGCCCGACGTTGTCCGGGCTATTCAAAAACCAAATTTCAAGTCGATAGCTCCATCCGTTTCCGAGATCTGGTCTGCGCATGCGCGAATCTGGCGTCGCACGGGCTCGGCGACCCGATAAAAATCGTATCCGGGGCAAGATACATTCACATACCAAATTTCAAGTCGATAGCTCCACCCGTTTCCGAGATCTGGTCTGCGCATGCGCGAAGCTGGCGTCGCACGGGCTCGCCGACCCGATAAAATTTGTATCCGGGGCAAGATACATTCACATACCAAATTTCAAGTCGATAGCTCTACCCGTTTCCGAGATCTCGTCTGCAGTATTGTTCCCGTATATCTCTCTGCAGATGCTAATAACGTTGAATGGTAAATAAACGCTCTTTATAGCGATGCGTAAAAAACAAACGCTCATTAAATTATCACTTGATTAACCACCGCAGTGCCGTTTTTTGTGACTGAGAGTGGAGAACGGTTGGTCTGAGCTTCTCCAAAACGCGACGCCGACGGTGTCCGTGTAGTTTTACCTTTGGATAAGAAGTTTGGTCTCGATCGGTCAACCCGTTTTCGATTCTATAAAGGACATACAGACAGACAAACAGAGGTCTTCAAAATATATATGAGATTATATGTCAAAGTCCACAGGTCAATAGGATATTTGTGTCACGAATATATATTTGGTCTATACAGACTATATATCTCCAATTTGTCATATTATATAATAATCCATCCAACATTCTGCTCAACTGAACCAGCTCGATCGGCTGCCTTGTGATATATTCTGTATCGATATCTCTATATAGATGATATGCGTTCGTTTGTACTAAACTCAAAGTGGTAAATGTATCATGTCTACAAATTTCAGCAGCTCACCCAAAACATGCTTCCTTGGTAACAGGTATGTCTCTTTATCCCCTTCTGTACTAAAGCATCAGCATTAACCCTTTACCCAACAGAACGGCCCTGTGCCAATGCATTCTCTTATATATGCGAGTCGACCATAGGTCGCCTCGCATATATAAGAGAATGCATTGGCTTAACACATTAAAAATTATAAAATTGTTAAAGAATGTAAGAAAAAATGGTAAAAAGTGTTAAAAAAAAGTTATTTTTTAGGCCAATGCATTCTCTTATATATGCGAGGCGACCTATGGTCGACTCGCATATATAAGAGAATGCATTGGCACAGGGCATAACTGTAACTATCACAATGTGGTCAAGGAGCCGGTTCCAATGATATCCATATTTGTATGGTTCTATTGAGACAGATCGAAGATATTTTAGGCTGTTGAAGCTTTATTTGGCCGGTTTTGGCCGTTTTTTTGGGTAAAGAGTTAATGCATAGTGAGTAGTTATCCCATAATAAATGTTCAGATAATGTGTTCAAGATGCAAACGACCATATATAAGTCATTTGTTGATCTTATTATCTGAACATTTCCCTCAATAAATATGACCTCTTCTGTACTTTTATTTATCTGTCGTCTGCTTATATTAACTGTACATCCCTGTAAACCAATAATAGACCATTCCCATATGAACACTTTTAAACTGACTGGGAGAATCCATTTAGTATAGAACGGGATACGATAGCTATCAACACTAATAACGAAATCACTTTACAAGTTTACATGTAAATTGATCTTCCTGTTTTGCATATAAATTGACTTTCTTGCTTTGCTGAGTTTGTACAAGTAGTTTCTTCACATAACGTTGTGAATGACCTTTAGGGTTCGTTGGAGGTACATATACCAATACAATGCCACATATATAATCGGATCGAGTATAATAACAAAAGATTGTATTTGATAATTCCTTAACATGCTATCTAGATTAATTCAACAACACGTATACACATGTACCTTTATTGAATACAAACAACCAAAGGACACTGTCAACAATCACCAGGCGTTGAACTCTTAGTATATGAACGGTCGGTCGCTAAATGCGCAAACAGACTTGATACTGTGACAATTTTTTATCACTTCTATGAGTCATTGCTTGACATGCAGTGTTTAGTCCGTATATATATATATATATATATTCTTTATTTCCTCCATTCATGGAGATATTTAGAGAATGCATACAATTAATATAAATTATAAGAACATAAACAGGTAACAAAAGTCAACATATTTACAGTCATCATCTAAGTGGTGAACATGAGAATTACATACATGATTTCCATTTGCAGCAACCATACACATAGAAGCATTCATACTAACAGACACACATCTATAACATTGGAGAATTACATGCATGACTACCATTTATAACAAACAAACTCCCAGAAGCATTCATACTAACAGACACACACAAAACATTGGCGAATTACATGCATGAAGTATTCATACTAACAGACACACATTCGTTATATGTATAGACAGAGACAGACGACCAGAATGGCAATGTAGCGTTATCGTGTAATGGAATGAACATATGGTCAAATATCTAATTGGCTCTCCACGACAGGCTAAATGTGATGTGTTATTATACGGTTATATAGATCTTTATATATAAAGAACTGGGACCAGAGAAATAGCATACTCCGAGACGACCAAGCCGGAGTTGGACCCAAATCGGGGATCTCTCTCTCTCTGGAAGACCCACAAACGCCAATGCCTTTGTGCAGTCTTACCGACTCGGAGCCGACCATTTCCCCAGCACCACTCAAGTATATATATTTACTCATTTGTCGTATCTTCGGATTCTATGGATTCTATGAGTTATGTATAGCATTATGTCATTACTAGCGTATACTATAAATTGTTTAACTACAATTCAAACAGAGAGGCAATGATATTCTTCCCATAGTTTACAAGTGCAATTAATTATGAAATTTGCAAAGTCGTTGATATCTTCGACATAAGAGGCAATTTCTTCAAATTTTGCCGTCAAGAAGAATAATAATTTATCTTCATCTGAAAGAGAATCAAAGCGTATGTAAATTTGAACTCCAAATCTACACAAAACAGAAAATTCTATTTCGTCACGGATACACGTTAATGAGGAACACTGGACTATTGCATGCCGCATGTAGTCGGAGTACGCGCGAGAGCAATTTGAACAAATACCTGTATCACACGGAACGCAGGAGAATTGTATAATTTGTGCCATTTTGTAATAAGACAATTTATTTTCTGGAAACAGGCGGCACAATTTCCACAGATGCGAGACTTCGAACGTGGTCTGAATCTTCGAGAATCGAATTAAGGAGTTATCAGCATGAATTCTCTCGGACCAGGCCGCGCTCTCAGTCTCATTAATGAGAGCTTTAGTTAATTGTTTCCATTTCTCTTTAGAAGGAAATACTGTTTCCTTCAAATACAGACGCAAGTAGTCTACCAGTTTGTATTTATTCATTGTTACCATGATATCGGAGGAGAAATTTTTACAAGAAGTAGTTGGAGCAAGTGCGTGTTGATAAAGACGGAAAATGAAAATTTCCTTGGCCGTTTTAATTTGTTCCAGATTACACATTGAACTAAGGAACGATAGTTTTCGTTTATCTATATAGCTCATAATAGGGTGAACTCCTATGAGCCCATGGACGATAACTGTTCTAGCACGCGTAGGTAAACCCTGAACCTGTTTCAGACAAAATCTATGGCATTTTTCAAGAGCTTCCTCATGTTTATGTGCCAGGTTCCATAGTAATTCTGCGCCAAATAGCGACTTTGAGAGGACAATAGATTCGTATATTGTCTTACAGCTCAGTGGCGTTATCCCACCGGCGTAAAGGCCAGCATTAGATAACATGAGATAGGTGCCCCTGATTTTGCGACAAATTGTATCTACAAATGCACCATTTAAAGGTACTCAACCCGTAAAGAGGGTCCCCATCTCAACAGATTCCAACAACAACAATCCGATCAGAGGGTCCTATATTACTATTTCTTTGGCTTTGGGGGTAAAAAATATTTGATTCGAGTCGAGGAACCCATCAAACAAAGCTCAGAGTTATTAGATATTGATTTTTGAAAATTCTTATGTTCTCGAGATGAGTACTTATAACTGCCGTCAATTTGGTAACATGCTCGAGATTTTACGCCAAAATTCTATTCAAACAGACAAGGATGGATAACTCTATAATCAAGTGGTAATAATTGACTACGTACTGGGCCAGAAAGAATTCCCGATAATGAAAAATAATAGATTTCTAAAATCGATATCTAACAAATCTGAGCTTTGATGGGTGACTTCCTCGACTCGAATCAAATATTTTTGACCCCCGAAGCCATTGAAATAGTAATTGAGAGGAGTTTTATCGGGTTGAGTACCTTTAAATCATACTTATTTAAAGGAATACCAAGATGGGTAACTTCTTCCACTTCCGGTATTACAGATGGTCCAATATGCCATCTACGGTCAGTTTTGTTTGCACGCGCCTTAGATTCATTGAATACAATAACGGAACATTTTGATGGGTTGTACATATAGCGCCACACCGTGCTGTAACGGTAGCAGATGTCGCAAAGATTACGTAACCCAGTCATAGTAAGTGAAAGTAATAACATATCGTCAGCTAGCGTTGGGCTGGAACAATCTATACCATATAAGTTTAGACCATTTCTTGAGTTCCTCAGCTGTAGTATGAGGTCGTTCACATAGATCATATAGTATGAAGGGGATAATATTCCCCCCTGCCTTGCTCCTTGACACACTGTGAACCAACGGGATGATGTACCGTTATACCTAACTGAACATTGGACATCAGATATCAGGCTATGTATAAGAGAAAACGAGAGGCCTTGAATGCCGCGATCATATAGTTTGTACAACAACCCGTTGATCCACACCGTGTCAAAGGCCTTCATTGCGTCCAGGAAACATGCGTACATTTTGTGACCAACATCTTTAGCATAATCAATACATTCTAGTGTCATGTACGACACCATATTTGAGCTCAAACATTTTTGGAACCCGTGCTGCAATGGGTCAACTTCTAGAGTACGGGGAGAGAATTTCTCGATTCGGTTCAGAAGCACACGTTCAGTAATTTTGTATAGGGCAGGCATCAATGTAATTGCTCTATAGTTATTAAAGTCATCTTTGCATTTGGAACCGCCTTTGTGTAGAGTTATAATTATTCCTTTCTTTGCATTTTTTGGAACTTTACCATATTTAAATATTCCGGATAAGCAGGTTGATAAAATATTTGTGAGTAAGTCGCTGCCGTATATAATATGCTCGTATGCTACGTTATCCCACCCTACAGCTTTATTTAAGCTTAGAGACTTATACACAGATTTGAGTTCTTGACATGTAACTGGGAAGAGAATGAGTTTATCAATAGAAGAAGGTGCCTTTTCTTGTATTATGTCATTTACAAAACTATTTACTGAGGTATAATGCGTTTGATCAAATTCTTCTGAGGTCAGTGGCGTATATAATTGTTCAAAGTAATCACCCCATGCGCACACAATGTCTTCAGGGTCCCTTAAGAGTTTTCCATCGTGATGAAACATATTATTGGGGCTGACTCGTTTAGACCGTTTCAGATTGAATAACCTAAAGAATGAGTCGTGGTCAACTTCAGCTTTGTGATCAATTTCATGATTTATTTCCTGAATGTACTTATAAGATTTCAAACGATACAACCTTCGAAAGTGTGCCTTTGCGTTTTTATAGTTTGTGTAGCTTATAGCACCAGAGCAAGCGCGGGGTCGGCCATCCCTGATCCAAATAGATCGATACTTTTTCATTTCTTTATGCAAGATATTAAGTTCTTTATTCCAGAACGGTTTGAGGTGTTTTGAGAACCTCTTGCGGGGTATACACTGATCAGATGCATATGTTATCGCGCTTACAATCTCATTATATATAACATCAACTTCAGATACGTTAATAATGTCAGTTTTACTATCACATAGCTTTAAGTCAAGAGCATTGCGATAATTTTGCAAGATTGAAGGGTCTGATTTAACTTTTTTCCAATTTGGTTTAGAGTTATTGTTCGTGACGTTGTAAATGCCGTGATTGTCAACTGGAAATTGCATTGTGAACAAAATTGGGCGATGATTTGACACATTTAGGGAATCGTCATCGATAACATTGATGTCTGGTATAAGGGCTGAGTCTTCAGTGGGAATCAAAACGTGATCAATAACTGTGCCGTTATTACTATTGTACGGAATACACGTAGAACTATTTGGGTATCTGCATCTCGAGTGATTCACAGAGAAACATTTTAGCGCTTTGACAAATTTCTTGAATGCAGAATTCCTTGGACCCTTTTTGTCCGGATTTGCATTAAAGTCTCCCATCATAATTATTTTGCCCAGCGAACTATATGTATCGAAAACAGTGCTGACCTTTTGCAAATACTCTTTGTAAAAGTCAAGAGTGTGATTTGTAGAAGGAAGGTATATCTGGAAGATATATAGATACTGATGTCGGCTAATTTGCATTTGAATGCCAGCAATCCTATCATCTGGAATTTGAAGAGCGGTAACGTATTTTGCGTATTTTTTATGCCACATAAGTAGAACACCACCGGAATATCTACCCCTCTGCATGGGTAGACGTTGCGAGGCGTCACAGACAACGTGATAATCATATTGCTTACTGATACATTGCGCATAATCTGCATTGTGTTCATGTAGCCAGTGTTCACTGACACCTACCACATCGATATGATTAAATTCAAGAAATCTTGTTAGGTAAGCTGAAGAGCTCATTAGGCCTGTGGCATTCCATGTTAGGAAGCTCCGTTTTAATTGGCTACAGTTATTGGACGTCATGATAATATATGTGGTGCTTAAATACGGCGGTACATATTGTGATATATAATTTAGAGATACATGAATACACAATGTCGATAGTAGGCACAGCAATAAACCTATTATAGTAAAATACGACTTATGGTGTAGGTTAGAATGACAGGGTGGTGACATGATATTACATCGTGTTAATACAATTAATAGTGCTCACTATAGGCAAGCAATCAATCAAATTAATCATAATAACGGCGTTCTTCTTCACGCTTTGTTGTATGCTCGTTGTAAGGTATCCATTTCCGACAATAAATCCGATTTGCCCAAAAATACCTGCTTGTAACTTGGTCAACTTGAGATTCACAGACATTGATTCTAGCCGAGTTATTTGACATTAACAGAATTTTGGTGAATGAAATGTCCAATTCCATGGTTGTGAGAAATATATACTCCGAAATAAGATAAACTCCCGTTTTTTTTAAGTCACTTAACTCGAAAAGGGCTTAACGAATATGGAAATGGTTTTCTGTTCTGTAATCGGGAAAGCATGCAAGATCTACAAAATGAACAGAGAATTGAAAGGACTTGTGAAATTAAATATTTGATAATTATTATAATTCCTGTAAGACTGAAAAAGTGAACATCCATATAAAATGATGATTTTACCGAATTTTTATAAATTTATTTTACAAATTCACCAATTTCCCTTTTCTGGATTTTTTTTGATTTTTAGTATGTTGTTATATAATGGGTGCATATATATGTACACTTGTATATTCATGCGCAGAACAATTATGTTGCAATTCGTTCCGACTTTGGCATTTTACTCATTCATGCACTGGACTCTATATACTCCACACTTAGGGCAGCATACGAGTCTCTCCCTGTTGCATACAAATAAACTTTCTTCCATGTGCATACTTGATGCAAAAATAATTAACGGGCAAATCTGCCCCTCCCCGCTTCTAGCCCTTGTCGTGAATATATATTTTATTAGTTTTTTATTTTGCTATTCCATTGTTTTGTTAAAATTTCAGAAGGCAGCAATGGCATGGTAGGTATGTTGTCTCACGATGGTGCATTTAGTGATAAGTGGTCGCCGTATAATTACTGTGCCATATATAATTAGTTATGTCGGCCGTCGATTTTCTGGAACAATGAGTCTACTTGGAATTTTTTTTTAATTGTACGCACAGTACTTCCATACAAAATTAAGACTGCGTGTTGATTAAAAATATTCCGCCTCCAGACATTCACGGGTCAATGTGTTCAAGTAAATAAATCCGAGAGACGATTGACAACGACGCTGGTAGAGCTGGTAGAGCTTGGTAGACTCATTGTGCAAGAAAATTGACGGGCGGCATATATATTAATTATGACGACCACGAAGTATTGTCACTAAACTGTACCCTATTTGTTCATATATATCGGTATGTGAATAGAAAAAGTGGAGTAACAGTGTCCCGGGGGGGGGGGGGGGGTATAGACGTGATCTAGATCTAACGAGAGAGCTGCGTTGACCTTTACTTATATAATTTATATTGATCACTATATTGTATTCAAACTAAACTAAAATAGAATCTTGGAATCCAAAAATCACTGAAATTAAAAACAAAAACAAAACGAAACAGAACAAATGACTAATTTAAAATTCCGTCTTTTATTTGTCTTTGACGATATATAGAGGATATGAAATGAGTGTTTCTCTCATATGATATTTAATGAAACGAGTCTAAGAATTTTCAGTTTTCTCGAGCCTCCGGCGAGAGAAAACTGAAAATTCGTGACGAGTTTCATAAATATCGTATGAGAGAAACACGAATTACATATTCTATTTATCATATGACACCTATAAATTGATTATGATGTTCCAAAACGCACACAAATCACTAAATAGCTATATGACATCGGCAGCAAAAGGTTAATGTGACGTCACTTCATTGCACCGGAAGCCCAATTACACCTGGTGAGCTAGCAGAAATAATATGCACGCGAAGATATATTCTGTTCTCAGTTTGTGACATTATATCGTATGTTTATTAGATAAATACGAATTACATATTCTATTTATCGTATAACAATGTCCAAAACTATATATTTCAAGATTATAATTGCGAGAATTTCGGCATCGCGTTGATTGACGCGCACGAATTTGACCTGCATTTAGTTAGAGATGCGGCTCGGCTCAGGCTGCCATTCAGCCAATCAGAACACACTTTTTGTCAACAAACCAATCAAATTATCGGAAGGTGATATGAACTAGTAGTTCATATGAATTTGATTTATGACATACTTTCCAAAGGTAAATAATGATTGAGTCATACGATAAATTAAGATTCTGCATGGGTGACTTTATGCACATTTTGGAGATACTGTGTGACTTTATACACATTTGAGAGATCCTGGGTGACTGTATGT
>CP136067.1:133052503-133407311 GCA_032622095.1 Siphonodentalium dalli | reverse complement strand
ACAAAGTTATCTCCAACGAGTTCACGAATCCCACGTATATCGTTATTTTTAGCAATACCTCTAATTAGCCAACAGTCAGAGAACAGTTGATCCACAATATCTAGTAAGAAATCTGTTTCAAATTCTGTTCTCTCCAACAAAGATTCCAATCTCTCTCTGCCATCAACAAAATGTCCTTCCAAAATTAACTTTATTATTAGCTTCTCCTCCCTTCGAAACCAAGTTTGCTGTAATTCATTCTTGATTTCTTCACATAGTGTTGATGAGTTAACTAAAGCTTTGTACACTTTCTGACGCATTTCTGCTGGTAGCATATCAATTACCTCCATAAGTCATTACGAAACACTCTGTTTATTCGAGGTAATCCACTACAACACGGGGTATTGATCGTGAGTTTCTCACAAAATTAGCACCAGTGTTATACAATCGGTGCTCATACTATACATAGCGTTCACACTCTAAAGACGCTCGGAAAAGTATTTATTTCTTATTATATTATTTATAACAACCAATCAAAACCCGTCGTTCAATTTAACTATACACGGACAAGCGGTATGATAACAACCGTACAACAACTTGATGTATACTAGTCATATTTCATATTATTATTCTAAAATCTCCATTACATGGAGCGAAATAAAGAGCGTATATGATGTAGACTGGTGTATAAATACTTAGTTATTTCTTTTCATCAATTATATGTATTGTAACTCCTATAAATATAGTCTGTTATACAGAGTAAACATGTACCACGTGGCAGTCTCACGATAGGCATACTATGTGAAAACATGTGCATATCACATATTCTTTTTACCGTTCATTCGTACGTAATCCAATCTCTCTGTTAATACACAGGCATAAAACCATTGGTGTGGAAAAGACCTACTATGTGAATGCGTGTATTTACTTGATGTATACTAGGCCATTCATATTATTACTCTGAAATCTCCATTGCATGGAGCAAAATAAAGAGCGTGTATGACGTAGACTGGTGTATAAATGCTTAGTGATTTCTTTCCATCAATTATATGTATTGTAACTCCCATAAATATAGTCTGTTATACAGAGTAACCATGTACAACGTGACAGTTTCACGATAGGTCTACTATGTGAAAGCATGTGTATATCACATATTTTGTTTGCAATTCAATCGTATATAATCCAAGCTCTCTGTTAATACAGAGGCGTCAAAACATTGGTGTGGAACAGACCTACTATGTGGACGCGTGTATTTGCTTGATGTATACTGGTTCATTCATAGTATTACTCTAAATTCTCCATTACATGGAGCAAAATAAAGAGCGTATACGATGTATTCTTTTCATAAATTATATGTATTTTGACTCCTGTAAATAGTCTGTTATACAGATGAACCGTGTACCACGTGACGGTCTCGCAAAAGGTGTATACACATGTATTCAATGTATTCTTTAATAAGTCATTTCTCTATTATTTTCGTTCAGTAATATTGGTAGAAATGTAGTCTGAAATCGTCTGTATAGCGTCATATAGCTTTATTGGTGAATACGTCCATATTTCTTAAAGTACAGTACATATTCATAATGTCAGGCATTATCAGCCAACTATTTATAGAAATACCTGTTATATGAGATCATATCGTAGCTGAATCTGGGATGCGACCTACCTCAACGGCGAAGTGCGCTCAAATGAAGTTACACATATTATATGAGCCATTGTATGGATCGATGAGGTGTTATCTCAGTATGTCCGTACAATATTAGTAAACTACACCCCCTGCCTATTACGTATACCAAGCGAGCGATCCAAACATGACATATCGATTATGTATATATAGTGATGAATCTATGCCTGGTCTCACAGACAAATGTTCATATTTAGAGTAAATACATATGTGTATCCTTTAATGTAATGTCAGCAAATGTATAGAAACGCAGCGTTCAAAATAGTAAAAAGTATACATTTTTTACTTAAAATTTCATTGTTTATGGTTAATTTCCTGTTATGAAACGTGTCATTTTATAAACGCGTAATACGCAATAAAAAAAATACCTGTTTGACAAAACTTTTAAACGCTATTATGACTATATTTGGCGAATAAAAAAGGGGCTATTTGACGTAGTACAACAACGCGAAATGACTACTTTTTTAAACGCGAATTTGAAACAAAACTAATATACAAAATAATTTTAAACTAAATAATAAGTTTGGTTGATGTATTTTCTCACAAAGAAGCGCTCGTATACGATGTAGCGGTATGTTACAGAGTTATCGTTCTTTTCGAGGCTAAAAAAAAAGCGCAGACCGGCCCCCTCCCTCTCCCCCCGTTTTAAAAGGGGCGGGGTTAAGGGGAGCGATCGCGCGTCACGAAAAAATGTCACCCCCATTTCACACATAACCCTTCTACATATTTACCACAATTCTACTTTTACCCTTACCCAATATAACCCCTTCCCTTCCGAACTTCTTAGCATCATCTTTATGCTACTCTGTGCATCATTCATGTTCTTTGCCCTATGTCCCTGTCATTTCCTATAAGTTTACACCATTCTGCATGTGTTCTCCTTTTTACTACTGTATCCTTAATACACAAACCCCCAAGTTCATACACATATACGTAATACTTTCCATTTATTCTCTGCTTCATGTTTACTCTTTTGTCGTGTTACATCCCCTATGTTTTCGACCAACTGCTTACACCTAAATTATATATATATGTCCCTTTTTACCCATCTCGTTCCCTCTTCACCCCAGTTGATATGATTTAGTTATACTTTTACCCCTATGGCCCTCTTTTCTCACTCCCTCTGCTTTCCTCTACCTGATGCCATTTTATTTTCTATACTATTTTAAGCCCCTTGCCGGCTCTTACCCTCTAATTACTGTCTGCAATCATGGTTACCCCTCTCCTTCCAAAGCAAAACCCCCACATTTCATATGATTTAGGTATATACTCAAAGATTATTCTTATCTCATCTACTTTAATTATGTACATGTCCCCCACCCAGCTCTCCGCTATACACCTCTATTCATTGTACCCAATACCCCATTTACCTTTCTCCACATAACCACCTTTCATTCTTTTTTACCTTCCCCTTTTGTACCTCTAAACACTTTGTTCTTCCCACAACAATCCCAATGTTTTCCTAGGAAAATAATGCTTACTACTCAATGTTTTCTCCAAATTATACCCTTCTGCTCCCATTTACTTGCCTCTCACTCTCCCCATCGCCTTCCCCTTTTTACACATGTATAAACCTCTGTTTAGTGGCTTTTCTTAGCCTCCTATACTCTTCGCTATACACCTATATACACTCTCCCACTGCCCCTTTACCCCTTTATCCCATAAGCACCTTTCATTCTTTTCATGTCTCCCTTTTTCCATTTTATACAACTCTTATTTTACCTCTGTTCTACCCACAACAATCCCAATGTTTTCCTAGGAAAGTAAGGCTTACACCTCAATGTTTTCTCCAAATTATACCCTTCTGCCCCAATTTCTTGCCTCTCGCTCTCCCCATCTCCTTCCCCTTTTTGCACCATATACATGTATAAACCTATATTGAGTGGCTTTTCCTAGCCTCCTAAGCTCTTCACTATATGTTAATTCATATATTAAAAACCATGAACAGTGTACACTACCTAATCCATTATCATCTCCAATTAATACACGGTCATATCATCCCATCCCCATTTCCCACACTCCATTACCCCTCATACTGTGTCGTTTCCCCCATCCATTTCCTCTGACTTATACTTTTCTTCTATGACATTTTTTCGTGACGCGCGATCGCTCCCCTTAACCCCGCCCCTTTTAAAACGGGGGAGAGGGAGGGGGCCGGTCTGCGCTTTTTTTTAGCCTCGAAAAGAACGATAACTCTGTAACATACCGCTACATCGTATACGAGCGCTTCTTTGTGAGAAAATACATCAACCAAACTTATTATTTAGTTTAAAATTATTTTGTATATTAGTTTTGTTTCAAATTCGCGTTTAAAAAAGTAGTCATTTCGCGTTGTTGTACTACGTCAAATACCCCCTTTTTTATTCGCCAAATATAGTCATAATAGCGTTTAAAAGTTTTGTCAAACAGGTATTTTTTTTATTGCGTATTACGCGTTTATAAAATGACACGTTTCATAACAGGAAATTAACCATAAACAATGAAATTTTAAGTAAAAAATGTATACTTTTTACTATTTTGAACGCTGCGTTTCTATACATTTGCTGACATTACATTAAAGGATACACATATGTATTTACTCTAAATATGAACATTTGTCTGTGAGACCAGGCATAGATTCATCACTATATATACATAATCGATATGTCATGTTTGTTTCGCTCGCTTGGTATACGTAATAGGCAGGGGGTGTAGTTTACTAATATTGTACGGACATACTGAGATAACACCTCATCGATCCATACAATGGCTCATATAATATGTGTAACTTCATTTGAGCGCACTTCGCCGTTGAGGTAGGTCGCATCCCAGATTCAGCTACGATATGATCTCATATAACAGGTATTTCTATAAATAGTTGGCTGATAATGCCTGACATTATGAATATGTACTGTACTTTAAGAAATATGGACGTATTCACCAATAAAGCTATATGACGCTATACAGACGATTTCAGACTACATTTCTACCAATATTACTGAACGAAAATAATAGAGAAATGACTTATTAAAGAATACATTGAATACATGTGTATACACCTTTTGCGAGACCGTCACGTGGTACACGGTTCATCTGTATAACAGACTATTTACAGGAGTCAAAATACATATAATTTATGAAAAGAATACATCGTATACGCTCTTTATTTTGCTCCATGTAATGGAGAATTTAGAGTAATGCTATGAATGAACCAGTATACATCAAGCAAATACACGCGTCCACATAGTAGGTCTGTTCCACACCAATGTTTTGACGCCTCTGTATTAACAGAGAGCTTGGATTATATACGATTGAATTGCAAAAAAAATATGTGATATACACATGCTTTCACATAGTAGACCTATCGTGAAACTGTCACGTTGTACATGGTTACTCTGTATAACAGACTATATTTATGGGAGTTACAATACATATAATTGATGGAAAGAAATCACTAAGCATTTATACACCAGTCTACGTCATACACGCTCTTTATTTTGCTCCATGCAATGGAGATTTCAGAGTAATAATATGAATGGCCTAGTATACATCAAGTAAATACACGCATTCACATATTAGGTCTTTTCCACACCAATGGTTTTATGCCTGTGTATTAACAGAGAGATTGGATTACGTACGAATGAACGGTAAAAAGAATATGTGATATGCACATGTTTTCACATAGTATGCCTATCGTGAGACTGCCACGTGGTACATGTTTACTCTGTATAACAGACTATATTTATAGGAGTTACAATACATATAATTGATGAAAAGAAATAACTAAGTATTTATACACCAGTCTACATCATATACGCTCTTTATTTCGCTCCATGTAATGGAGATTTTAGAATAATAATATGAAATATGACTAGTATACATCAAGTTGTTGTACGGTTGTTATCATACCGCTTGTCCGTGTATAGTTAAATTGAACGACGGGTTTTGATTGGTTGTTATAAATAATATAATAAGAAATAAATACTTTTCCGAGCGTCTTTAGAGTGTGAACGCTATGTATAGTATGAGCACCGATTGTATAACACTGGTGCTAATTTTGTGAGAAACTCACGATCAATACCCCGTGTTGTAGTGGATTACCTCGAATAAACAGAGTGTTTCGTAATGACTTATGGAGGTAATTGATATGCTACCAGCAGAAATGCGTCAGAAAGTGTACAAAGCTTTAGTTAACTCATCAACACTATGTGAAGAAATCAAGAATGAATTACAGCAAACTTGGTTTCGAAGGGAGGAGAAGCTAATAATAAAGTTAATTTTGGAAGGACATTTTGTTGATGGTAGAGAGAGATTGGAATCTTTGTTGGAGAGAACAGAATTTGAAACAGATTTCTTACTAGATATTGTGGATCAACTGTTCTCTGACTGTTGGCTAATTAGAGGTATTGCTAAAAATAACGATATACGTGGGATTCGTGAACTCGTTGGAGATAACTTTGTTCGAATTTCTGTTTACAAGGACGTGTTTTTCAATGAAAGAAGTCGGATATTCGAAGAAGAAACATCAATATGCGGTTACATCATTCTCCCAGAACCTTGTGAAATTTTCACGATTGAAAAGATGTTTAATGAACAACTAGTATTGGATTACATTGTAAACACAACTAAAACTATTTCAGAACTAGATAGTGAACTCATTTGGACCTTGGGAATAATCAGGAATTATGGTGATTATACACTGAAAACTAAAAAGCTTGGTTCTGAACCACAGACCTAACTCAGTGATCACTGACGAGTACCACTTACAACCGTAGGCATCGCTTACCTGTGTTTGCTGAACATACTGCTACATACTAGAAATAGGTTACACAAAGCGAGTCAGCAAAACCTGTTCTGTGTGTTAAGTGATCAAATAATAAAGTATAATTTACCTCATTTCCGTCTTCTTTAGTCATGAATGTACCCCATGCGCTAAAAAATAGCTTACCATTGGGGATATTGGCTGTGGTGATTTAACCATCGACTAGTTTATTAGAAGCTGTGTTTCGTATAGTGATGTATATGAACACTCCAAACAAAAGTATATACGATAATTGGTTACCAATTAACAAGTTGAACAACAATAAAGAGTTCATGTATATGAAATGAACGTTTAAAAAATACATCTAGTAAATACACACGTCCATATACCATGTCTTTTCCAGACCAATGTTTGATACCCACCTATATATACCGTTTTTGGGGAATGAAATGTGTCCCCATAATAGGTCTTTTGTGACATGAGACTGTCACATGGTCAATGGTTCTTCTGTATAACAGACGATATTTAGAGGATTTAAACTACATATACTTGGTGACAAGAATACAGAACCTCAGTTCCTACTTCTTTAGGCATAAAATCGCTTGTTATCCCATATCTATAAATAGCTTACCGTGTGGTTTATGAACAAAACAAAAGGTTTTGTAAGACTATAGGTTCATAGAATTACACAGACAAAGACCCTGTATTTCAGACAATAGATCCATAGAAATATACAGACAAATGGTCCCGTATTTAAGACAACAGATCCATATAATTACACTGACAAAGGGTCCCATAATAAGACAATAGATCCATAGAATTACACAGACAGAGGCCCCGTATTTCAGACAATAGGTCCATAGAAATACACAAAGGCTCCGTATTTCAGACAATAGGTCCATAGAAATATACAGACGAAAGGTCCCGTATTTAAGACAACAGATCCATAGAATTTCACTGACAAAGGGTCCCATAATTAAGACAATAGATCCATAGAATTACACAGACAAAGGCCCCGTATTTCAGACAATAGGTCCATAGAATTACAGACAAAGGCCCCGTATTTCAGACAATAGGTCCATATAATTACACAGACAAAGGCCCCGTATTTCAGACAATAGGTCCATAGCATTACACAGACAATAGATCCATAGAAATACGACAAAGGGCCCCAAAATTAAGACTATATGTTCATAGAGACAAAGGCCCCATAAAATGAGGACGCAATATAGACTGTCTACCTGGATCTTAGTATGCTTAATCTACCCTCAATATCCTATAGACACGTAATCGATTAGAGAATGAACATCGCTCGGTTAGATTATATGTCCAAATAAGGGCATGGAGACCTATCATATTCCAAGTACATAACATTTAAGCATAGTTTTAATATGTTATAATTTGAAAGGAAATTTGCCTTATATATAACAAATACGACTGCTTTAGACCAGATTTTGACATTCTAAATGATACAAATGCTTGCATATTAGTCAAAGTGAAGAGTGAGGGCGCATTTTTTAAAGTAAATAACACCGTATCATTAACAGAAACGAAACAATCGACCGCGGGTTACAATACCACGAGCGTCTGTTTTGATGGACACGCTGCATTAGATTTAAATGAGGTGTACCTTTAATGTATAATAGTCCGCTATTGGGAACTGGGAGCCATTTATGAAGTGAATAACAATCAATACCTTCATTTCCTACATGAGTACCTCGAATGAACACGTGACGTATAATTTGAAAGACCCAATGAATTAAATGAACTTTATACGGTTGATACGTCCAGCCAGATATGTAATGTATTAGCTGATTATATAATTTCCGAAAGTGACGTGTACCTTTAAGGCACGTGACCCAAATGTGGTCCATCGTATGACGCATTTTATGAAGTGAATAACACAACGATTACCTTCATTTCGTACAGGATTACCTCGAATGAACATGCGACGTATAACTTACAAAACGATGGGACCTTCAGATAATTTTGAAAATAAAGAGCGTTTTATTAATGAATAATTAGGTTTAAATGACGGGTACCTTTAAGGTATGTGAACCAAATGTAGTGTATCGTCTGAACCATTTCTGGAGTAATGACAAAGCAAAACCCTACATTCATACATTGCTGCATCGAATGAACCTGCGTTTAAATTGAATACCATTTTGTTTAAATGAGCTTACTATGGTTGATATGTTCAACCATATATGTAATGTGTTAACTTGTGCATCGAATGTACGCGTGACGTATAACTTTAAGGCTAATATGTTAAGAGATGTTGTCATTTAACGTCCATGATGGCAATTTCATATGAATGAAAGCATGCATATTGCTAAAATCAATATCAAAATTCAGACAATTTTGAAAATAAAGAGCGTTTTTTATTTATTATTTATAGTTACATTAGGTTTAAATGCTTAATTTTAAACATAACTTTAGTAAACGATAGAGATTCAGACACTTTTTGAAAATAAAGAGCGTTTATATCGATGGATACGCTGAATTAGGTTAAAGTGACTTGTACCTTTAAAGTAAGTGTCCACAATTATAATAGTACGCTATATGAACCATTTATGAAGTGAATAACAAATCAAAAACTCCATTCAAACATTGTTGCATCGAATGTACAATGTCAGACGGGACAGGTGGAGATAACTTCAATTTGTTTACACAGAGTGCATATGTCAAATATATTATCGATTGTCCAATTGATTGACGCGCATTGAGTAAAAATTTCAAATGAATTAGATGCAAGCAGATTTTCTGTTCACGCTGTTTCTTTATGATAAACTTTATATAGTAAATGCAACTGCATATAATAGCGTCTATTGAATATACGCTAGATGTTTGCCAAAGGACATGTTGTCTGATAAAACAGATAAACTTTTGAATATAATTATTTCCAGAATGCTCGGTTTTCATATTCTAAGAACGCGCGATTTGTGATTCATTTAACCTCTGGAAGGCTCGAATTTTATATGATGTTTAAACATACCGTTGGACGGGAGTGAAATGGTCATATATACACACAACCCATGTATGATTATGTTTGTTAATTGACATTTTGGAAAGCAAACGAGATTTAAGAGAATTTCAATAATTATAGCAGTTACACATTCATCATATACATGTGTTGCTCATGTGTGAGGGTGTGTGGGGGGAACATTCAACCAGAAAACGCAGCTAACATTCAACCAGACAAAACTGCTAATATTCAACCATCGAACGCAGCTAATGGTCAACCAGCAAATGTAGCTAGCATTCAACCAGACAAAAAACTGCTAATATTCAACCATCGAACGCAGCTAATGGTCAACCAGCAAATGTAGCTAGCATTCAACCAGCGATTACGGGTACGAAAGTTTACTGAAATATGATTACTAAACTCCATAAAAATGGCCCTTGTTGGTCATCCTCTTTTTCAGGGCCTGAGAAATAGGTATACATAAGACCCCCGAATAAGACCATAAAATGGGCCCATCGTAAGACAAAAGGGCTAGACAAAGTTATATTTTGAATGGGGAAAAATCCAATTTAATAGTATTTTACATCGCTCGTGTTGTGAGGACCTTGTATACTGCCTTCCAGAACATTCCAAGCACGCAGCGGAGAACATTCAACCAGCAAACACAGCTAAAATTCAACAGCGATTACGGGTACGAACGTTTACTGAAATATAATTAATAAGCTCCAAAATGACCATCGAAACGGCCCTTCTTCATATATTCAACCAGACATAGCAGTTAATATTCAACCATCAAATGTAGATAATAGTCAACCAGTAAATGCAACTAACATTCAACTAGCGATTACGGGTACGAACGTTTACTGAAATATAATTAATAAGCTCCAAAATGACCATCAAAACGGCCCTTCTTCACATATTCAACCAGACATAGCATTTAATATTCAACCATCAAATGCAGCTAATAGTCAACGAGCAAATGTAGTTAACATTGAACCAGCGATTACGGGTACGAAAGTTTACTGATATATAAAAATGGCCCTTGTTGGCCATCCGCTTTTTCAGGGCCTGGGGACAATAGGTATACAGAAGACCCCCGAATAAGACCATACAATGGGCCCATCGTAAGACTAGAGGGCTAGACAAAGTTATATTTTTAATGTGCCGAAATTCGATTTAATAGTATTCTATACAGCTCATTTTGTGGGGACCTTGTTACTGACTTCAAAAATAATATTCCAAATAAAGTTATCCATTGAAGTCTTGGTTTTTTTTGGATAAGTTATACAGTGGTGTGGACCCTGACTCACAATCCATGAGGCCTAGACAAATTTGTTTATCATACTAGGTTCTTAGAAATATGTATACAGAATGATTTTTTGATTGATTCCCGTATGATTTCCGGATTTGATAATGATAATTTAAGGGCGGGATTCCATTGTTCGGGGAACGTGTGGTAGGGATGAATAAATTAGTCAGGTTTGGGCACGCTTTCGAAAACGCGCGGTCTAACCAGGTGCACGAGGTGCATGCTTCCTTTGTTTTCAAACGGTGCGCGAGAAGCATGGTGACGCTAAAAAATTGTGGGGGGATTATTAAAAAGGCGTCGGCACGTGGTCTAACCAGGTGCACTATTCCATTGTTTCAGGATAGCGTGGTCCAAACACCTGCACGATTCCATTGTTTTCAAAAGGTCCAAACAGGTGCACGAGGCTTGCTGACAATTATGGTGGCCATTGTTGGGTCGAATAAGGAGGAGTTTCGACACCCTATCATATAATTAAGAATCACCGACTTTAATTAAAACCTATCAAATAATTAAGAACGAAAAGGAGGGGCTTCATTAATTCATTCTACCTATCATATAAGTGAGAAGGAAAAGGAGGGGGTTTCATACAATAAGGACCCATAATAAACCCCTACCATTGGCCCCTTAAGACAATAGGGTGAAACAAAGGGGGCAAAAATCGATAGAATTGCCCGGATAGCGCCACGTATACTACTGGGTCCCACTAATCGGAATGTTTCAAACAACACATATGCCGTTGTCAAGCTCACGTGTTTGTCTCGAAAGCTGGGAATTCTTATCCTTATTCTTGGCGAGCTTCATTCGTGGTAGCTATGGTATAATTCAGATGCTACATATGGGATCTGAGCGTCATATTGTGTGGTAAACTAGAAAGGTATGCGGTCGATACGTATACTAGCTTTCAGAAGGACCTCTCTATCTGCGTATTTTTGAGATTTGGTTACCTAATGGGGATAACAAAATGTACATCTGGTAATCTTCCCATCCAGCCACTTCTCAATATATGGTTCATCAAGTCACATATTCACGTACTGACGTACCCGGACAACTTCTGTATATGGCTTCAAATGTTGAAAGCCTAACATTTGACGGATGCCTTTCTGCTAAGGCGTAGAAGACCATAATGCATAATATACCCACACTTCTTGACCATGATCATAAGAACAGTCCTGGTGGCGTCCAGCAATCGTCTCATCGTACAGATCCAAGCAGATAATAACAATACACGCGGTGCTAGTTTGTGGGCATGTGTCACGATAGTGGAAATGAAATTGGACCATGACTGCACCGCCCCTTCTTTGTGTATGTATTAGATTCAGACATGATCTCATGTGGCTTTGCTTTCCTTGTATGCTAAGATTGTATCTTCCCATCCGTTTGGAAGCCGTTCTTAATCGAATGGACCAGGCGTGTACCATTGGCTACTACTATATAAGCCCCACTCAGACTGGAATGTAGTCTTAAAGACGATGCCTTTGATAGTTGGTTGATGTCATACTCACGCTGGGTGGTGGTCGGTATGGTTCAAGAAAGTACAATGCCATCAACACAAGGGTGAAATGTTCAACTCGAAGAACATCTGGAGGATGTTACTTTGATGAGATCTTGCATTCAGTTTAACCTACGTTGGGTACACCAAGTGATTTCTTGGTAAAATCACCATTCCGACCATTGTCCTGCATGAGACATATCAACTACTATATTCTAAAGTTATATAGTATAAAGCTATATGATCATAAAGGTCACGTTCACCAACATCCACATCAATTGCTGTCGAGACTGTAAATTGTTCTTTAAATACACAGTGAAATAAATGCACCACAGTTCCTGACATTTTCTTGAATAATACCGCCCACATACTGACACTAACCATGAGAGAGGATAACAACAACGCATACCTTCATTCTATAAAGACATTATCCTTTAGCCCATCCGACTGTTCTGGGGAGGCTATGATAGTATTATCCAGACAACATTTTACGTCTGGTCAAGTTAATTCAGAACTGCCTTGAAACGGATGTGAAATACAATCTTACCACAACAAAAACACCAACACGCATGACATTCTATATCTGAAACATGCACCTGGTGTTATTGTTCTCTGCTGTCAATTGTGGGTTTTCGTACTTCCAGAAAGATACGAGCAATTCTATGCGTTTTGATACGTTTTAAGTTGGACTATAGATGGTTTATGTATAGTTTTGTCCATACTTATCGATATTATGACAAAAAGAAATTTGTATGTGAAAATATCGATTTCTTTTCAATTTCTGGCCTCCAGTTTAGCTGCCATCTTGACCTTGAATACCAATTGCCAAACTCAAATGAATACTTCATATCAATATTCCATATCAACATGTAATGGTGGGTAGAATTCGCGAAACAATATGTCCATCGTAAGAAAGTAAAGGAATGTAGGCGTGTTTTCATATATCGGTCGCCATCTTAGATTTGGTAAACCATTTCTTGCATGGGATGTAAGGTAATTACTTTACCATAGTATTTCCAACTCAACTGTAAGCATGGGTGGAGTTGTCTCGACAATAATGCCCAATGCATGATGTGAATATGAGGGATTTTCGGTGATTTTTCTAAATCTGTCCGCCATTGTGGGCGCCATTGTGGATTTGGCGGACTTTTATTTTGATGCAATATAAGGACAGTTCTTCGACTCAGTGTTCCCAACTCACACACACACACACACACACACAATAGTAAGCATTGTTGAGTTGTCGTGACAATAACGCTCTCTGATGTCAAAATCAGCGATTTTCGGCGAATTTTCAATTTCTGGTGGCCATTTTGGTCGCCATCTTGGATTTGGATGAATATTCCCCAACTCAGGTAAAAGCAAAATCCTAGCATAGGTATCTCCTGCACATATATAATCATGGCTGGAGTAATAATAGCAATAACACTCATTGATTCGAAACAGACATTGCGTTATTAGCGTCGTTTCGGCTTTGACAGGATAATACCGGCATTTGGGAAAACGTGATATCTGACAAAAATATCAGGCAAGGAATGTATATTATGGTCCCCGTGTATTCGTCAATGACTCTACTAGACGATAAATGTATAAAATCGCGCCAAGATGCCAAGATTTTAACACAGAGACAAACGAAATGTGGTGAAATGTCCGAAAAATAGCAAATTTTCACATTTCGGCGGCCATCTTGGCCATATTGGATTTTTGGCTAATTTGTAAAGGTTTGTATGTTACCGTAACGAATCGAACGGAAAACAAGACCCCCCGCATATGACATCATCTTTACTATAACGGCGATCAAAGAGACCTGGTGCATATACAAAAAATGGCCGCCATGATGGACGCCATCTTGGCTGGAGTCTCTGCGGCCACTTTTTTTTCTTGTTAACATTCTTGAGACATTAAGAAAGACAATTAGTAGGGTGAAGTCGAGTCCTGGGGGGGGGGGGTGCAGAGGTTGACCAATATATCCTGGACTAATGGGGTATGAGCAGACATCTCGAACATCTTTTATCATAGAAGTTGGAGATCGGAAAAATATATTTTTGATGAGAATGCTCCAGTCTGGCTATTCTACTATCACACGGCACAATCGTTTCGACGATTCTACGACCAATTCCACGATTCTGCGGCTTGACAACCACGGTGCTACGGCAGTTTAACGATTCTGCGACCTTATTATACGTGATATTTTATGACAAACTTAGATAAAGGGGCTTTTAACTGAATTGGGACGATAAAAGTGGGCTTCTTTTTGTATTCGTCGTGGAGAGTAGACTTTGCAGGTCCACCAGGTTGACTCGCGGAATACATACGAAGATGAGATCTATACATAAAATGAGTCACAATCGGCTCGGTCAAATCTGGATAATCAGATAAAACCGCGAACTGATCGCAAAAAGTCATTTCTTGGGCTACAAAGGGACCTTAACAGTGCGAAAATTAACATCCAACGTAAGCTTTGATAAGCATAAATATATTATTTGTCAAATTCGTACCTCTGTTGACCCAATATTCGATTAAACTAAACACAGAAATGCAGTAACAATGTCAACTATTTGGCAACGCCCCGCTTCGACCATGACAACGACGATTGTGCGACTCGTTGAACGGTAATTTTCATTTGTATACGACTTATCTGTCACTGATCGGGCAGCTTAGTTCTGCGTTTAAGCCCATTATGCTGCATCAATAATGTTTGGAACTGTGCCTTCGTTATACAATGCACATGTCCTGGATTCAATACAGTACTGTGTATTTACTGGTCCCCACATGTGAAGATATAGAGACCAAGTCACATAAGATATTTGTCGCTAAACGAGCATTCTTAGATTAGAACATGACAAAATTCCCAACTTACATGTACCTGAACATTTTCCTTCTTAGTGCACCCAGCGGTTTTGTAATTTCTGTAAAGTTGACTTGTTCATTCGAAAATGTCACCACTTAGCCTACCATAGCATGAGTTATTTTAGTCATATTCTGATTAGCAGGTAGGCCCTACATATAAAGATGTCCTCGAAAAAATTATTGATCGTTTAGTTACTTTTATAAAGGTGTTTGTATGAAAGTATTAGTTAAAATTCTTCGAAAGAGGGGGCGGGTGTGGTTATCAGAAACTGAAAAATAATGAGCAACACTTTAAAAAAAATAAAAATTAAAGGGATAGATAACAGAAAAATTGCGGTTTTAGTCTACATGTCAAAGTTCTGGAGGTGCATTCCATATATGGATTTATGAATATTCATGAAATACATGCCCGCGTTCACGGAAAATATATAGTGGTAATTAAGGACGGATAATAATGATTTATATAGAGGATCCCCAATGAGTTATGTTGGGATATAACATTTTATAAAACGAGTTTATTAACTGTGTTTATACCTTTTTTTTAAATATCAAAATCCTTAAAAGAAGCTGAAAATGCATGCAGAATGGATATATTTACGGCGTCGGCCGAGACGCTTCACAAACGTATACGACAATATAGCACACTCTGGCTGGCGACGAAAAAATAAAGTCCCACAATTTGCCTCTCTTTTTGTATCTATTTTCGTCAATGCAAAGAAGTTGGACAAAAAATTGCAATATCTAGTGTTGGTGTCATGCGAGGCTTTTCGAAAATAGTATTAATCCGCGCGGTGATTGCTGGTGTGATGTCAAGTATCCCGGGAAGCACGCACCTATTCGCCATTTAGTGGATATAAGGAAATATGCAATGGCTCTTTTAAAGGTACTCAATCCGTAGAGAGGGTCCCCATCTCAACAGATTCCAACAACAATCCGATCAGAGGGTCCTATATTACTATTTCTTTGGCTTTGGGGGTAAAAAATATTTGATTCGAGTCGAGGAACCCATCAAACAAAGCTCAGAGTTATTAGATATTGATTTTTGAAATTTGTTATTAACTCGAGATGAGTACTAATAACTGCCGTAATCTGCTCTGGATGTGTACTCCAAATCTATTCAAACAGACAAGGATGGATAACTCTAAAATCAAGTGGTAATTTTAACGCAATTTTGACTGAGTTCTGGGCCAGATAGTATTCCCGATAATGAAAAATAATAGATTTCTAAAATCGATATCTAACAAATCTGAGCTTTGATAGGTGACTTCCTCGACTCGAATCAAATATTTTTGACCCCCGAAGCCATTGAAATAGTAATTGAGAGGAGTTTTATCGGATTGAGTACCTTTAATGATACAATATATACAATTTTGCCAAAATGAAAAGACACATTTAAAATGGAACATTATTTTGTCTCGAAGGTGTCTTTACTTCCTCTTATGTTGTGGTAAGGAAATCAATATTATTCTTTTTAATCGGTTTTTGTTTAGCTCGTTTTCCTTGTTAAAATGTGGTTATGTGATCAAGTGGATTTCAAATTCGTCCCAATTATATGCAATTTATTAACCTCGTCCATTAAAGTCGGTTCAAGCCTCGCTAAGATCTCCTCGAATAAACTCATTAGAGATTGTATATCCTCCCCCCCCTCTCTCTCTCTCTCTCTCTCTCTCTCTCTCTTCCTCCCACACACACTCTCTCTCTCTCTCCCTCTATATATACATATATGTATATATTATCATCTCCGATACCTGGATGTCAAAATATGGAATTATACTCAAAACAAAATTATTTTAAATGTGGAGTTAATTTCTAAGGCGACCCTTCCCCAACATCGATACCACAACGCAACTGAGAAAAAGACATGTTGACGATAAGAAAATACCGAGGCATTGTGAGTCGGCTACTAGTTAGGCGTACAGGCAGACGGAAGGAAAGTTGGATAGGCGGAAAGGCAATTTAAATCATGTAATGTGTGGTACACAGATATGGAAATTAAACCTGTACAGTATAGCAATATGCGATTCGACATTACTTTATTTTCCTCAGCTGGCTCCAAATAAAAAGTCTTAATCTCGTAGCCTTGATGTGACTCATATGCGTATTCATGTCTATTATAAATAGCGAGCATGACATTCACTTGAAAGCGACTTCTCGAATGAAATTTCAATTGCTGGTCGCACAATCGTCGTTGTCATAGTTGACTACTCGGCGTTGTCAATTGAGTGCGATGATACCCCCGCAAATATGGACACAGCGCCATCAATCACAGAACTGAGGTGAACATTAGTTGTGAAAAATCACACAAAGGCGTATGGCTATGTTATTTTTTGGTTTCCACTCAATTTTATAGGACGTAATATATATTTTCTCAACTCTAAAGACGAATTTCACACAGTGATGTGTGTAAAACCAAAACAACCGGTCTATTTATGTCAAAGATTATGTATTGTTGTGCTAACTGTCTAGTGCTGAACTCTTTACAGATTATCGAATCGAAGATCGCCGTACCTAATAGAAATCTATTATATATTTTGGAAGATCTGTCTGTGTGCAGGGATGTGGCTAGAGAGTCTCCGCTGGGGGGGGGGGGTGTCCACCTTGGGGATTTTCCAACTGCACCCCCCCCCCCCCTTGAGTAGGAATCACACCAACACAACTTTTTGCATAATTCCATTTGCACCCCCCCCCCCTTGAGTCGGAATCGCACCAATACAACTTTTTGCATAATTCCATTTGCACCCCCCCCCCTTGTACCTCATGCTCAGGCCTAATTTCCTATATATTCATCATAAGCCATGCTTCTATTTTCCCAGTATGAGAACATTAAGATATTTTAACCTGAAAATCGCCCAAAAAAAAAAACAACTAGTGATCTAATTCCAGACAAATGCACACAGCTACCAACAACAGACCAGGAAACACTGGGCCGACCATGGTTGTTCGGCCCGGTGTGAGAAAATTTTGAAAACTAGACAAGAAAATCACAAATCCTAGCATCTAGACTGGCCTCAACTGAAGCTTTCCTAGTGTTGGAAATTTCAAACCTCATGCTCCCCCTCAGGTTGGAAAATTCTTCAACTGATGACCATTTATGTCTACAAGTTTGACCAAATGTAGTAAAATATTGTTTTGCTAAACTAATTAGCAGTTTTGTATTGGCCATGTGGATGGGGCAATGACACACCGGGCCGACCATGGTTCGGCCCGGTGTGCGAAAATTTTGAAATCTGAACAAGAAAATCGCAAAATCCTAACATCTAGACTAGCCTCAAGCCTTCCTACTGTTGGAAATTTCAAACCCTACACCCCCACTTAGGTTGGAAAATTTCCAACTGATTTCCAACTGATGACAATTCCAATGACAATGTTGACCAATTGTATGACAATATATATTGTTTTCTTAAATTAACTAGAAGTTTTTGACTGGCCACGGGGGAGGGACCAGGACACAAGCTTTCCAAGTGTTGGAAATTTCCAACCTGTCACCCCCCTAAGGTTGGAAAATTTCCTACTGATGACCATTTCTGTCAACATTTTTGACCAAAAATAGGAACATATGCAAATATTGGTCGAAAAACAATAAATTCCCCCCAATAAATTGTTTTATAATCAAACTACAAGAACATTTTCAACCTATTGTTAGTGTGAAATTTCGTTGTGGCAGTTATGAAATTTCCAACTATGGAATATATAGCTCTCTGCTGGGGGGTGAGACACCCCCCCACTAGCCACATCCCTGTCTGTGTGTGTTCGCGATGGACTCGAAAACGGCCGAACCGATTTCGATGAAACTTGGTATGTGGGGTATTTTCGGCCGGGAACTGGCATAGGCCTATTAATTTGCCCGTGCGACGTGACCTTGAAATCGGGTAATTTCAAGGTCAAACGCCCGAATATCTCGGGATTTAGATGAAACTTGGTATGTGGGGGTATTTTCGGCCGAGGGGTGACATGAGCCTATTAATTTGCCTGTGCGACGTGACCTTGACATAGGGTCATTTCATGGTCAAACGCCCGAATATCACGGGATTTCGATGAAACTTGGTATGTGGGAGTGTTTTCGGCCGGGGGAGTGGCATAGGCTCATTAATTTGCCCGTGCGACGTGACCTTGAAATCGGGTCAATTCAAGGTCAAATCGCCAATTTTGATTGGATTTCGACGAAATTTGATACATGGGGTTACTTTTGTCCACTGAGTGATTTGGACGGGTCAAATCGTGACCCCGACCTCACCTTGACCTTCTAAATGATCAATTCAAGGTAAAATCGGATGGATTTCGACGGGCACGTTTGTCGGGTACTTTTGTCCGTGCAGTATTTTGGACTGATCAAATCGTGACCCCATTTGACCTTGACCTTTAAAATGGACAATTCAAGGTCAAAGCCCGGACGAAGTCGGGTCACCTAAGCTTCTAGTATAATATATGGTACATTCCTGTCCGTATTTCTGGAATTATTCATTTCTCAATGTTTTTTTCGTGTTTATCGCATCAGCCTGGTCGCAGAATCGTTAAACCGCCGTAGCACTGTGGTTGTCAAGCCGCAGAATCGTGGAATTGGTCGTAGAATCGTCGAAACGATTGTGCCGTGTGATTATGCAACTACATGTTATAGTTTGTTTCCTTGTTTGTTTAATACTGAGACAATCAGATCCACCAGCTGTCACATAAAATAAAATAAGATAAGACCACATCAATATTATAGCCTGGTTTACGAATATTCGGGTGGGGAAAAGTAGACGCAAGAGGGGGGGGGGGGGAAATAATTAACCCTTTCTATACTGAATGGATTCTCCCATTCAGTTATAAAAGTAAACATAGGAACAGTCTGTTATTCATTTAAAGGGCGTTTAGATAAAAACGCAACAGACAGAAAAACAGATAATACAACGGCAGCATTATTCATATCCATTGGTGGGAAATGTTTAGATAATAAGTTAAAGTGATGTGAACACTCCGGTAGGGTGATCAAATAGAAACGGAGAATAATCTTGTTCAAAGTAGTTATTTTTACTAATATTGACAACACACGCCGTCATTCTTATATATTAATTAAATGCCGTGACTGCCGATGGCGAAATCGTTCTCGTTAGTTTATCGCCGATAGATGCGTCCCGATTCGAGTAGTAAATATTTACAATTTAGCGCAGTTCAGACGATGTTTTCTATGGAATGGTATGGTCGATTTGTTTGAGATTTTCGGTGATGCTAGTAGATCGCTACATTCCTCCAGTTGGCATAGCACCTGAATACTAACTTACCAGTTTCACGCACCCGAACAAGTACATAATATATTTATATAGTCGAATAATTTCTATTCACATGGTTTATATTTTTGTGAAGATTTGATTGTAAACCAAGGCTTGCCAAGCAATAAACAGTTTTGTTTTGCAAAATATGTGGGTAATTACGTTGTAGAATAGATTTAAAAACCAGGCTATTAAATTGCTGTTGCCTAAGAATAATTTTTTTCATATAAACAGAGATATACAGACAGGATAACACAGTCACTAAGAAGTTATAACAATGTATTTATTTATAAACTATTAAAGATGCTGTCTCTTTCCGGCACCACTTCCAACAACAACAAAATTCCTATGAAACTTGTTTTGAAGGCATGTTATCATTCCCCAAAACAGACAAGAAACATTTTGTATTACATATATTCTTACTTAAAAGTCCTTTTAAAAGATAGATTTTCAACACAATGTTCTAAAAATAGCCACATTTTCTGTCCCAATTGGGATAAAAATATTTGGGAAAAAAATATTTTCTAATGTAATGCTGCATAATTGGCTGGAATATCTGACTATTGTTTTATGTCCCTGATATACTAAATTTTCGGGAAAGAGGTATATCATCTTTAAAAGCTCTAATATGTTTACATCATTAGGATATATGTCATATAACAGTATGAGGGAGTCACCCCCCCCCCCCATGAATGATGAACACCAGTTAACAGATAGGGGTGAATTCTGCGAAAATATAGACTACAAGTCATGGTTATTTCAACTTAATATTATAATTTTTACACATATGCTGACCTAATGCCCACAACACATCAAGATGTATGAGATGAATTAATAAAAATATGTCAATCTGGCTAAGAAATAATAAAAATTTGAACAATTTGATGATATAAAAGCCGCATGCTTGATGTTGAATCTTGAATACCGGTTAAAATGGACATATGAATCCTGACCACCAGTTAACAGATCTAGAGGGGCATGAATCCTGCGTACCACATTAAAATTACCCGATCCCCGCATACTATAAACAAGGTGTGACACCCTCCACTGACTATATGAATTATAGGGAAATAAGTTATTATTAAAGTATACATTGAAATGGTCTATTATTCATCGGGAGGGGTGCTAAGAAAATACGTGCAGAAGACAGACACAAAGACAATAAGTGCAGAAGGATTCCTATTGGTGGGAAATATTCAGATAATAAGTTCAACAATGAATAAAAGGTCGGCCGACCACAGTGTCCCCTGACAACGTGGCAAGTTGATGCCGCTTTGTTAAAGAAATTAAAAAAAATGTTGAAATGTTCTAAGTCGAAAGGGTTAATAATTCCGTAAAAAAATAATTTTTCCGTCATCTATATACATGTTGCACATCTCCAATATGTGGGTAACAATAACCTGAAGTTTCAAATATCTACGATAAAAACTGTAGGAGTTGATTACACCATGAAGGTACCCTCATACAGAAAATTATAAAAAATGTTTTTCAAAGTCGAAAGGCCCATAACTCTGGGAAAAATCATTGGATCAAACTCAAATTCGAACTTGACCTGTATTTTGTTATGAACGACCCACAAAAAAAAACAGAATTTCCAATTAAACAATCCAAACTTGAGTTATCATCCGGAAACCAAAGAAAAAAGAAGAAAATTTAATTTTCTAAGTCGAAAAAAGTCCATAACTCTAGGAAAAATCATCGGATCAAACTCAAATTCGAACTCAACCTGTATCTTGATATGACTGATCCATATAAAAACGGTATTTACAATTAAAGGATCCAAACTTGAGATATCATCCGGAAACCAAAAAAACTGAGAAATTTTCTAAGTAAAAAAAGAGTTGAAAAAAAGGGAAATAACTCCATCAAAGAACATCGGTTCAAACCCATGGACGCACGGTACGACGATGGGATGCACGGACGGATGGACGGACGGATGGTGCTGATTACAATAGTCCCCCAAAAATATATTTTTCGGGGGACAATAAATGCCTATGGTCGGTTGTTGAACTTTTAGCTGAATATTTACTCGTCACTGAGTTTTTAGTAAAGAAAATGTCAATTTATGAGTAGAGTGAACTAGTTGCGACTGTGTTCCTTTGGTCACGTAAATTATGCGTGCCTCAAAATTAAAATCACCTTATAAAAACTACTGTCATAGATTTGTCGGTCTCATTACAAATACATGCACTTGTTACTTGTCATTAATTTTCTGATGCAGATTCAAAAGATGTTTTAACCCTTTCATGACGGAAGCTGCACAGTCAAGGTAAATATTGTTAGGCCAATGTTTTCTATTATATATGCGAGGCTCCCTATGGGAGACTCACATAATTATAAGAGAATACATTACCACAGGGTTTTCACAAAATTTCAGAAAGCTCGAGTCATAGAAGGTATATTCTGGCCTGCAATGACTGGACGGAACCTGTTACATATTATGGATATCCTTTATCCCAATGTGGTAACAGTTGTGGTTAATGAATATATCAAAGATCAGTTACATCCGATCTAAGATGACGAAGATACAAGAGATGGATGAATTATACACTTAAAGGGCCATAAATGACGAAATGAATGGACAAAGCCTATTACTTGTGGATATTGTTCCCTTTGTGCTGCCTCAGGACTGAGATACAGTAATGCTCTAAATAATCGACTCCTTAACCACAGCAGAATTATGGGTAACTTTTCAGGATATAGTCTGAAATATGGCTTGTTGCCATTCATCGGAAAGCTCGCACTGAGAGCTTTCCGATGAATGGCAACAAGCCATATTTCAGACTAATTTAAATCTCATTGAGAGCTTTCCGATGAATGGCAACAAGCCATATTTCCGACTAAATCCTGAAAAGTTACCCATAATTTTGCTGTGGTTAAGGAGTCGATTATTTAGGGCATCACTATACATTGATCCAATGTTGGGAAAGACGCATTTTCACTCTATCTCTGCAATAATTGAATGGACGAATGTTCCATGTGGATATCTCTTCCATCATTGTGGTTCGTGAGAATACTGAAGATCATTCATCCATCTTATGCTGGCTGAGATAGAAAGCACCAATGTGGTTATGGACAGACGAATTAAATCCATTTCTATATTCCCGCCAAGCTGTTTGTGGGTGATAATTCAATTTCAAATTTGAATCCATCGGCACACCCTGCAGCTTGCATATATTGAAGAATTGTTTTGAAAATTTACAGGCATGATTAGGATCACCATTGAAGAATTATAACAGTACTAGCAGCATGATATTACTCTTAATTCCATCCCAAATGATATAGAATGAAAGAGTTAATGACACTGTAGCTCAACTTGGGGATGCATTAATAATTTTATGCTGAGCAGTCAATAGAATGATATAGAAGAAGGAAAGTAAAAAAGTTTCAGTAACTGGATTGTATTGTGTAAATGAAATTATTTTCATTTCAAACATTTCTCCAATAAATGTGGGAAGCAGGGTGTGCCGATGGATTCAAATGTTAAATTCAAGGATGCAGGTGGCCATGTTTTTTAACAAATTTGGAAGATGCATATCAAGTTTGGTGATGACTGGATGAGAGATGTGGTCTGTGATGTGTGCCAAAGGATTCAGTCATGCTAATAGTAAGTTACAAGATGGCTGCCGGGGGCCATGTTTTTCATCGAAACTTTTTCAATTTTGATAGATCTCATCTAGAGGTGATGCTAATTAATCATGCCTGTAAATTTAAAAACAATTCTTCAGATGGATCAAATTTGAAATCCAAGATGGCTGCTGCTGGCCATGTTTTTTAACGCATTTCAGAAATAATCGATGGCTCCCATCTAGAAGTTGTTCTGAAGATCCATTTAAAGTTTGGTGGCGATCAGATGAGGGATGTGGTCTGTAAAGGATTTAGTCATGTAAAGAATAAAATGCAAGATGGCTGCTGGCGGCCATGTTTTTCATCAAAATCATTCATAATCGATAGCTCCCATCTAGAGGTGATCCTAAACATGCCTGTAAATTTTCAAAACATTCCTTCAATAAATGCGGGCTGCAAGGTGTGCCGATGGATTCAAATTTGAAATCCAAAATGGCTGCTGGCGGCCATGTTTTTAAACAAATTTCGGAAAAAATTGATGGCTCACATCTAGAGGTCACCCGAAGATCCATATGAAGCTTGGTGAGGATCTGATGAGGGATGTTGCCTGTAGGGTGAGCCAAAGGAAATTGTTGATGGACGCCAACTCATGGCAATAGCTCAAGCTTGACTTCATCAAGTTGAGCTAATAATGGCAACAATAATAACTATAATATCCCTAGAAACTTTGGAAATGTCTAAAGCAAGCTGATGACCTTAAATGTGGGTGTTGCACAACTTATTATCTGAAAATTTCCCACCAATGAATATGAATCCTTCTGCACTTGTATTATCTTTTTGTCTGTCTGCAGTCTGCTTTTATTACCTGAACACCCTTCCAAATAAATAATAGACTGTTCCAATGTATACGTTTAATAATGGCAAAAACCATTTAGTATAGGATTAAAACTGTTTCAATTGATATTCAGTGATTTATTGCGAAGAGTTGAATTTGTTGAAATAGCTGAGTTATTCAATTTGCAGAGATTGCACAAGGATCTGTCATCTCTCTCGTTATCAAAATTAACTTACATTCTAAAGCCATCACATCCACAGAACTCTTGTAAAAATGCCAAGTATCAATATGCAGCAACCGACAAATCACAGGAAATTTCCAAAATGTACTACTACTAATATAAATGTAAAGAAATGTGATGTAAGCATTTCTCCATTAGGCAGTAATGAAAAATTTCATAGAAGTTATTATCGTTGCCATTTTTTTATTTCGCAACCAAATCCCTTAACCCTTTACCCAACAAACCGGCCAAAACCGGCCAAATAAAGCTTCAACAGCCTAAAATATCTTGGGTCTGTCTCAATAACACCATACAAATATGGATATCATTGGAACCGGCTCATTGACCACATTGTGATGGTTACAGTTATGCCCTGTGCCAATGCATTCTCTTATATATGCGAGTCGACCATAGGTCGCCTCGCATATATAAGAGAATGCATTGGCCTAAACAAAATCTTTTTTTAACACTTTTTACCATTTTTTCTTACATTCTTTAACAATTTTATAATTTTTAATGTGTTAAGCCAATGCATTCTCTTATATATGCGAGGCGACCTATGATCGACTCGCATATATAAGAGAATGCATTGGCACAGGGCCGTTCTGTTGGGTAAAGCGTTAAAATAGTGCTTATCTCTTCCTAACAAGTTTTATGTAGATTCCGATTGATACAAATTAATACATGTTAATCTGGAAAAGCTCCTATCAATTAAACGGGTCCAAGGCAGAGGAGCAAATGTGCGAATGCATAAAAGTATGTAAAAACATCAGCACCAAGAAGAACATGGAGAAATAGATAAACTTTGTTCTTATATTTATTATTGATAGATATCGCATGTTGAAGCTATTGTTATGTAAACAAAACTGTTACACTGATTTGTCAACAAACATTGCTAATCCTGTAGTAAGTTCAAATATTTTTGTTGTGTCTGCATATGATTTTCAAAATATTTGTCATTGCAATGTTTGCCATCAAGTTTTGATTACACTATAGTATTTTATTGGATTCATTGTACTTTGATTGGTAATGTCACTGTAACAATAATGTTTGCTTAACAACAGTTTTGATATGCAAAATCTCGTTTGTGGAGAATTGTTAGTAATGAAAGTAATAACAAATTCGAACTATTTTTACATGTACATAATTCGGGTTTTACACAAGTTATGACCACTCACCTCGCAGTTACATCTCCATAAAAACAGTCCACATGACAGTTAATCCTTATATTTATATACATTTAGCGAAAAAGCCACTTTTGTAAATGTTTTTAAATCGAAAAGTGTATCGTGACAAAACCAGCCCAAAATATCTCATAGCGCCCTTGGCAAAGTTAACAGGAACAACGAGGCTCTTTATATTGAAACATGATTTATTAAGTCAATCCTGTGCGAGTCCAAATGCGCCCAAAACATTACGCGTTCTTCTTTCCGAAACCGATGACGCGTTGATGTAATTATGGGACTGCAGTTATGACCTGTTGCGCGTTCACTGAGAAATAATTGCAACTAGTCACGTGGGTGCCGACCAATAGGAATGCTGGATTTAGTGATAATTACACTTAGTATGTAAATATTTGTTGATGACAGTATTAAGTTGTCTTACAAACTTTTATCAAATTTATTTCATTATGCATGAACCCACTTCAAAGAACATGATCCCCTTTAAAGTGATATGGAACACTCTACTGAGGTATTCAGAATAGAATAGCAAATAATCATGCCATAATTAGTTATTTTCTTTTCACACATTTTATATCCCAAAAAGAAGAAAAAGGCGTCAATGTTATAAACAAATTATTACAGTGAGTATTCTTGGCGTAATCATTGGAGTTTGTTTATCACCCAATATTTCATCCCCAATAAAAGTAAAAAGGGCAGTTTTTAGAACAGAAATCTTCGGAGTGTACCAAGAGGGAGAACTACGTTTGGCTGCATCAGAAATAAACCAATCTATTTTGTCTTTATAGACAAATAACATACCCAATCTTCAGTGTTATCTATATTATATTAAAAAATAGACTATTTGTTGTTTTTAAACAGGGTTTTGTTGTAATTGTGGACACAATGATATATATAATATATTTAAAATCTAGCTATCATAGAACAGGGTTTATCACATAATTTGGCCATAAAAGCAGTTTCATAATTATCGGTAATAGACACGTTTAATATCAGCGCGTGCGATGATGTCACATCGTTCTTCAAATGACTTGCGATCGCTGCAGTTTATTATCGTTGTTTTCGATGGATATTTCGCATTGCTTCGCGTTTATTTGATCATGTGATAAAAAGTATCTCACACTCGTCCTATTTTATGCGTAATTTATCAACCTCGTCCACTAAATTCTATTTGAGCCTCGGTAAACCTCGGCTCAAATCGAATTTAGTGAACTCGGTTGATAAATTCCGTATAAAATAGAAACTCATGTGAGATCCTCTATTTATCACATAATTATCCCCTAAACCTGGCCTCATATTTTCTAGTAAGACACATGTGTATTATCACCACATGCAGTTACGTAAGAGCTTAGGGCAATGATATTGATGTCAATGCTGGAACTTTATTATTATGTTAATTAGAATATACATGTATTATGATATTCGATTTGTGCTGGGTTATTTAGTGTTGACTGTGAAATAAACCTGGGTGATAATGTTGGTTGAACAACATTGTCAACACGAAAAGACACATTTGAAATGTAACTATATTTTTTCTTGACCATGTCTTTACTTTCTCTTTGGTTGTGATAAGGAAATAAATAAATATGAGATAATCATTGGTGATAAGATGTGTTCCATTCTAGAGTTATTTATCTTTGTTTATATGAACATGTATGGTTTTTTCGCATCCATACTTTGTCGGTTGTCAACATGAAAAGACACATTTAAAATGGAACTATAATTTCTTGAAGGTGTCTTTACTTCCTCTTGTAATATGGAAATAAATATTTTCGAGATCGTTTTTCCTTGCTAAAATGTGATTATGTGATAAAATGGATCTCAAACTCATCGCAATTCTATACACAATTTATTAACCTCGTTGACTAAATTTGATTCGAGTCTAGCTAAAGCGCACTTAGTTAATACATTTTGTACAGAATTGCGACTCATTAGAGATCCTCTATTTCTCAGAACTCTCTCTCTCACAAATGTTTACGGGATGTCTAATGTGCATGCTTGATAAAACATGTGTCTGTTGATTTTTGAACATCGGTGATTTCCTTCATTTCTTCTTGAGCAACAGTGAGATGGGAGGATTGTAATGATGTCTGTTTCATTGCATTAAACTCATCACGGACCTCGTTAACTGACAGTTTGCTTCGTTTGACATCATGGTCTCCAACAAAACCAAGTCTGTCCTCTCTCACAGATTTCTCTTTCAGAAGTTTTTTCGAGACACCTTTCATGAAGTTGACTTCTTTCCTTGCTGCCGATATTAGACACTGTTTTTCTGATTGGCCAAGCTTTACATTTTCGATGATTAGATCATCAGGAAGGACATTATACAGGAATCTTACCGCATGTTGTAGCTGCTTATTATCCCTGAAACATAAAGATCAGATTACATTAGACCGTTTAATAAATACATTTTAATGATCTATTAATAATGTTGTGGAGATGTTCTGATAATACATGCACATAAGAGGTATAGCATTCTTATTTAGTCATTTGGAAGGGATTTTTACATAATTAGTCCAACAAACGGCCTAAAGCTGTTTTTTTTAACATACTAGTAATATCTGAACATTACCTAAATTAACTAATAGTGAATTACTCTACTCCTCAGTGAATGTTTAGTCATCAAAAGGTAACACAAATGATTCTTTCCTGTATAATGTTCCAAGTTAAAGGGTGATTAAGTCAGGTAATAAGGAAGTAACTTTATTTCCACAATCACTTGAAGGTAATCCCACTGGTTACAGGGACTCAAGGCCTTTGAGGGAGGTTCATGTGAAATAATATAAATTTTAGAAAAGTTTGTACAACTATCATCAACAAGTACATGTACATGCAAAACTAGATTGAGTTCTTTTTTATTTTAATCTATATATATATAAAAAGAATGATCTGTCTGTCTGTTTGATCTAAAAAAAAAAAAAATTAATTAAAAAAATAATAGGTTTTGTTAAAAGGGTACTGTACACTAAATCCGGCCATTTATGGGACCATATCCTTTTATACTCAACCGAATATATGCAACAAATGAATGGTTTGAGATCCTGGATATACCAATATGTACTAAACCAGTAACGAGGCTCACAAGTCTGATTTTGGGAAAGGCACACAAACTGGCAATATCCCTACTAAATTGGAAAATTAGTTATCTTGGTCACTGGTACTATGCCGATAGTATATTGGCACCTGTGGTTTGAACCACAGAATACAACAAAAGAGTGTAACCAATTTGGCACTTAATAATAATATTTTTCTTTATATTCATGCAGACTTTATAATCTTTTGAACATAAACATAATTGAAATTTATCTGAGATTAGATATATTAATATTACGTTTATCTATTATAAATAATAGAAATGACTTCACTATGGTTGCACAGTATTATACTATTATTTGGTTTACAGATCAGGACAACTCCAACAATCAACAAGAAGAAAAAAACTTAAAATTCTGGCAGAAAGGATGGGATATTGAAGAAATATTTAGCTATATTGTACAATCAAATTGAGATAGATATAACAAGAGGTGTGCACTCGAGTGCAAGCATACCCCCACCATGGCAAATTCAACCCGCATTATCCGCAAACCCAACAAAAAAGATTTTTAACTTTAAAGAAAAATTCGGACTAATAATATCGATATGGTGTCACAAGAAGCTTGTACAGAAAAAATTATTCAAATTGGTTCATATTTGTTAAAGTTATTAAGTCGGACAGAATTTTCTAAGTCAAAATAAGTCGAAAATGAGGCGAAACTTGAAACAATTAAGTCGGACCGAACCGCAATTAGCAGCATGCGGAGAGGCAGTCCTAAGGAGATTGCATACAAATCGGTTCATGAAATCGGTTCATAGTTGTTCGAGTTATGAGGTCGGACGGACGGACGGAAGCCGGACACACGGAGGGAGAAAGCGTGACGGACGGACACAGTCAATCCAGTATACCCCCCATTTTCTTCGAAAGTGGGGGTATAATGAGATATGAAAATTTAGGTGTCCAAGATTCAATGTTTGACATCATTTGGAGTTGAAAACAACTGGCGAATCTCATTATTAAAATAATTACGGCGCTTATTGTTATTGACAAACCTCTTGTTTTACAATAATAAAAAATTTGCAACTTTCGACCAAGAACCCAAGATCTACTGCCATTGTTAGAGATAATTTGATAGCAAAATTATACTATTTATTTAATTAGACCTGCCTATCATTTGGTAAAAAAAAAATTCAGCCCTTACTTACGGGGCATGAATGGACAGATGGCAGTGTATCTACTGAACTGGTTTCTAACATGTATGATGTATCCTACAGTTGAACTTACCTAGCATGAATGGACAGCTGGCAGTGTGTTCTGCTGAACTGCTTCCTAACACATATCCTACAGCTCTCTATCAGAAAGTGTTGTCCGACTAAACAGTTATATCGTTGATTTAACAAGCAGTAGCCATTTGATGAGAGAACGCCTTGGATATCAGAGAGATCACTGAACTTAGTTCGCAGGTCGAGTACTATAGAGTATTGCACCGTGTTCATGGCACAGATATCCTGAAATTCTGAAGTTAGAAGGATTTGGTGTAAATATCTTTACTAAGCCTTTGTACAGTAATGCCCTAAATAATCAACTCCTTAGCCACAGCAGAATTATGGGTAACTTTTCAGGATTTAGAGAGCTTTCCGAAGAATGGCAACAAGCCATATTTCCGACTAAATCCTGAAAAGTTACCCATAATTCTGCTGTGGTTAAGGAGTCAATTATTTAGGGCATTACTGTATAACACATTGTTAGTAATGACGAACGCTTTTCCGGAAGTCTCTCTTTGTTTCTGTTGGATTGCCATGCGAATTGTTTGCGTTTGGTAGGGAGAATTTAAAAAAAAACAATTCCAGACAAACTTAATTTTCGCCATTTAACACTTTCGCTGCCACCCCGCCACCACAGACTTACCCCCCAGTGCCACGCATCCTGTACATATATCCATGTATTTCAGGTATATATGGGTAATACATTATATCTCAAGCAGTTTCTAATATAATTAGTTGAAACTTCACATGTATATAGACATAGGTATACCCTGTCGAATGCCACCGTGGACACGCCCACCAAGGTCACGTGACATTGGCGGCCATCTTAGATTAGTGGCTATTTGCCTGTATATGTACATTTTGTGTGGGTATGAATGGGTGTGTTGTTTGTTTTCTAATTTTCAACCCAATTATACGATGTCCAACAGTAAGGTACACGGGAGCTACCTATATGAACCCACTTTGGACATAAAATAGATCACATGACCTTGGCGTCCATTTTGGATTTTATGCAAGTTGCCACCTATTTGTAGCAAAATGGGATACAATGGCGCACTTTGTTGAGTTCGTGCTTTTGTTGCTTGAATATTCCCTGATAGGTACAATTCCAAATATAGATATATATATAACCATACACATATGTATATATACCTGCAGGGGGACATATGACCCTGCTCCTCCCCTTATAAGTCACGTGATCTTGGCGGCCATCTTGTATTTCAGGAAAATTGGGTTTTACGATGATTTATGTGAATTATATGGGTCACGCGGGCGTACGCATGGTCAACTCACCAGCATAATTGATTTACTTGCCTGTTATCACCACTGGAAAACGATACAATAGACAAGGGTTGTTCAAAACCAGTAAAGGTGTATTATAAATAATAGGTATAAGTATCTTATGCGCCGCAGGCGACCCTCGATCATTAGAGTATAGAGGTTAGTTACCCACCCGCCACCCATAGTATCTTATGCGCCGCAGGGGCCCCTATAGAGGCTACTGCCCACATAAATAATAGGTATAATTATCTTATGCGCCGCAGGTGCCCCTCGATCAATAGAGTATAAAGGTTAGTTACCCACCCACCACCACCCCATCCCGCCACCCATAGTATCTTATGCGCCGCAGGCACCCCTATAGAGGCTACTGCCCACATAAATAATAGGTATAAGCATCTTATGCGCCGCAGGCGCCCCTCGATCATTAGAGTATAGAAGTAATAACAATAACTTCTTCAGTCCTGAGTCTTTTGCGAGCAGCCATTTTCGACTGATAACCACGTGCTAACAACAATGACGCAATATTCCGGCTCTGACTGTACTCCCATAACGTCAGAAATAGCATGACCTTGAGGTCATTGTCGCTTTAAATTGTTCGCACGCAACAGTACTACAGATAAATACATTGTACACTGTCAAACATGCCGGAAAGAATAGAGTTATAGCCCATACATTAGACTACATACCAAATTCGCAAAAATGCGCGATTGGCAGCATCTCCGAAGTTCGCATTTATGCGCGTTTGGCAGCGAAAGAGTTAATGACTATTTGAACCAGAATAATTGGTGATATCGTGGGATGATCAGACTGCATACAATTTTCAGTAAAATGCGTAGTTCCTGAATGCTCTTTAGCTCTGAAATATTGACATAATAGAAACGGAAAAAGTGTTCATAGATTCTAATACTGCCTTTGTATTTAGTATATATTAACTGCCTGATGCTGTACTTGCTGATATGTAAATACTTGATTCCTATTGAATCATTTCTAGTGATGTTCAGCTAATAAGTCCAACAGGGTGTTGGTTAAACTATGTTTTAGAGATCTATTCAAGTATTCTTCCAATCATTCCAAATGATTCTTCATTCAGGGATACAGAGATCATACAACCTAACAGCATACAAAGTACAGTAATGCCCTAATTAATCGACTCTTTAACCACAGCAAAATTATGGGTAACTTTTCAGTGATATTTCCGACTAAATCCTGAAAAGTTACCCACAATTCTGCTCTTTAACCACAGCAGAATTATGGGTAACTTTTCAGGATTTAGTCGGAAATACGGCTTGTTGCCATTCATCGAGAGTTGCCATTCATCGGAAAGCTCTCTGAGCTTTCCGATGAATGGCAATAAGCCATATTTCCGACTAAATCCTGAAAAGTTACCCATAATTCTGCTGTGGTTAAAGAGTCGATTAATTAGGTCATTACTGTAGCCCACCCCTATGGCTTCATTTCAACATTGTGAACTAACATTGTGAACTTATTAGCCTAACATTCCTAGAAATGACTCAATGGGAATCAAGTACAAGTATCCACCCATTAGCAAGTATAGAATTAGTGCGTCTGTCATTTGCAGAATGAGGTCCCCAGAGGGTGAGTTTAGTGATGCTATCCCACACAGCAGGCTAACATCACCATATTCACCCTCTGGAAATCTTAGACCTCATCTTCTGGGAAGTATCTATGGTATCAAATTAACATAATCGAGGTGTCCAATGTTGTGAACATCACCAACTTCAACTGGGGAACTTCAATCTGATCCTAGGTCTACCATAGCAGTTGAGGTCTAAGCAGAATGAGGTTGCCAGAGGGTTAATTTGGTGATGCTAGCCTGCTGTGCGGGATAGCGTCACTATTCACCCTCTGGCGACCTCATTCTGCAAATGGCACGCTATTTGTAGACTTGCCCATTAGCAAGTATAGAAATAGGCAGGCTGTCCATCCATCACATGATCTCATACAACTGCAAAATTGGAGCACTGTGGTCCAGTGGTTAGCGCGTCGGAATTGCCTTCACTGTCAACACAGCGAATTGAGTTCGCAGTCCACCACTGATCTAATGTGAGTTTCATACAGCAGTAGCTTGACTTAATTTATCAACAATTATACGTTGTTCATATTTCACATCAAGTTGTGACCCTTGAGCAAGGTCGCTCGTACTGTGTCTCTTTTGAACCACCCATGCGTTGAAAAGGGTACCTGATTATGATTGGTGAAAGATATTGACAATATGCTTGTTACTGAGTGTTCAGGCTCATCAGGGTAATAATTGTCACACGCATTGAAATGGGGTACCTGTAGAATGTGTGTAATAAATGAATAGATTGATTATTATTATAAAAAATAAAATGGTGTCACATCAAAATGTTTCTTATTCCAAATATATCTGTTCAATTACAACTCCCAAATCATTCGTTAATTACTTAAGATAGAATGAACAAAGTCCCCATTCCATTTTCATTTCACTAACAGACAAAACATTCATTTGGTCTATGAAATTGAAAACAGACGTGAAAAAAACTTTAAAAAAGTGTGACAAAACAGATGTTCATTTTTTTTTTAATGTTTCTGGTGATATGAGTGAAATCTAGGTAATCAATTGTCATTTCTGAGATGCTGGGTATGCTGATCATCAGAGCCATAACCAGTCTAGTGTTACTTTGAGGGTAACTGAGTAAAAATAATGAATTACCTTCCATTTCGTCCTCCAAAGAAATATTAGCACTATAAATGGACAAATTTTTCAACAGATCGATTCTGTTTCTACCACTCAAAAGATCCTCAAAATTCACAGTAAACATGCCACACTTCTTCATTAATAATCTTCTAGCTGAAGATTTGGCCCTTCGCTCTGTCTTGAGTGAATAGTGTAAAATAGCACTGAAGGTATTGCTTGCCTCAATAGAAACAGGCAGGGCTATCTGACATGTCGCAACAACTTTATCTCCTGAGTCATCGCTGAGTTTCCGCTTCTTTGGTGAGTCTGATTCATTACTCCGAATCAGGGTTTTGGGTGTTGATAAGTTGGTGTGGATTTTGCTGGGTGATGCCTGTTTAGAAACAGCTTGCAGTTTGGTGCTGAGTTTCCACTTCTTTGGTGAGTCTGATACATTACTCTGAGCCAGGTTTTTGGGTGTTAATAAGTCGGGGTGGATTTTGCTGGGTGATGTTTTGGGTGTTGATAAGTTGGGGTGGATTTTGCTGGGTGATGCCTGTTTAGAAGCAGCTTGCAGTTTGTTGCTGAGTTTCCACTTATTTGGTGAGGATGATACATTAGTCTGACCCAGGCTTTTGGGTGTTGATAAGCCATGGTGGATTTTGCTGGATGATTCCTGTTCAGAAGCAGCTTGCAGTTTGAATGTTCTTGATGAGATTGACATGTGTTCCTCATTAATTGCTACTGGAAACAAGGACAGGACCACATCATTGACCAACCTTAAAGGGAGGATAATTAATCAGAAATGATATACAGTAATGCTCTAAGTAATCGACTCCTTAACCACAGCAGAATTATGGGGAGCTTTCCGATGAATGGCAACAAGCCATATTTCCGACTAAATCCTGAAAAGTTACCCATAATTCTGCTGTGGTTAAGGAGTCGTTTACTTACAGCATTATGTAAGTTTAACCCTATTATAACTAATTTTTTGCCGATTAGTAGTTACTTGATTCCCATTGATTTATTTCTAATGATGTACAGACTGTTTGTTGAACTTATTAGCTGATCAACCTGTCAAATAAATCATTCCAATGTATATTTTATAATTAAATGGGAGAATCCAACCAGTTATTCAGTCAGGCCTTAAAATCTGACGAGAATCAGAATCATGATTCTCATTTTGATTATTGCAAAAGCTCCCAATTCGCTGCAGAAATGCTATATTTTGATTCTCGCTTAAATTTTATGGATTTTAAGGTCTGTCAGTATGCTAATGGGCAAACACTAGTCACACTCTCACACTGTCATGAAGTTACAGTAATGCCCTAAATAATCAACTCTTTAACCAATGCAGAATTATAGGTAATTTTTCAGGATTTAGTCGGAAATATGGCTTGTTGCCATTCATCGGAAAGCTCTCAGTGGGAGCTTTCAGATGAATGGCAACAAGCCATATTTCCGATTAATTAGGGCAATACTGTATGTTGAGTACCTTAATAATGTATTGCATGATGTGAAATTCCCACAATGGAAATGTTCTTGTTTATGTTTCAATGACCTCATATATTCACTTCTCATAAAAATAGAACTCTTTCAAAATACATGAATACCATTGCCGGTATACACCCATATTATTAATTGCTAGATTATTTTGGGGATCAAGACTTGATGCGCCAAAATAAAGGTCACCAACAGACGGATCAGACAATTCCATTTAGCCTCATAATGCCATAATTTGGAAGAGCAAATTTATTCAACCGACATGTTCGAACTGCTAAGTTGAATATAACATAATACTAGGGTACTTATATATGTAACAAAATCATTAAGAGGAGCATTAACTCTATAAGACCAAATGCAAATATGGTGAATATGATACCAACCCTTTCTGTTCTGTAAACACTGTTGATCCAACAATCAAATTCTGGCCAAATATTCTCCACCACAAGCCATGTGTTTTAATTTTGTTCTCTCCAATGTTGTCTGTGACAGCACTTGCCTGAGATAATACATTTTCTCTTCCAAGCAACGAGACAAGATTACTCTAAAATATAGAATAGTGTACTAGTAGTGATTATATGGAATTGGCATCTGGCAACCTTGTGGAACATGGAAAGTACACACCAACCAGATGAGGGAGTTAATACAGAGTAGGTAGTCATCTCCATGAGAGGCAAGTTGTTACAGAGTGGTCGCTCTCTTTTAATTTTTTTTACTGAATGGAAACTTATACCAGCTTGCTCCGACAGAGCAAGAATTGTGTGTGAATTGTACCAGTAACTTGAAAAATACTAAATATAACTATGGCCAACAGTGGCCAAAGTAAACAATTATTTGTGGTTCGGGTTTCCCCTACATAGTACCCTATTTTGCACACCCTACCCAAAAGATTTGTCATGGTTTTCAAGAAATGTTTTTTGAAATTTTTCATAAAAGTAAAAAAATACTTTTCATTGTCTCAGAATGGGTTATTTTCGGTCAAAGCATTATGTTTATAATAGTTTATACAAAGAAAATTAAAATTAATCTGATCTAAATCTTGCAGAAGACATGAAAAGCCATAAGAATACAATGTATGTCAAAATAAACATTAAAGGCCCATTTAATTTTCGAGTCACCAATTTTTTTTTTTATGGTGTCTTGATATACGTTTTTAATAACAATCCATGACATAAAATATGATTAAAATACCATAATTCATCACCATGTGGAACATCTGTGTCTCAGAAGGTGCCCATAAAGTAATAGAAAATAGCTGAAATCATAGAAACATTTCCCCTGTTTCGCTCCCAGAATACAACAGAATTCAAACTAAGATATAGAGTTATTCCCTTCCAATGAAAATAAATGTAATAGACTTTACAGTGCAGTCCAGATGAAACATAAGCACAGAACACACGTTGGTACCTCAACAAAAACAACATTTTCCATTTATTACACCGGATAAGTTGATAATACAATGTTTTCGAGCTTCCTCTTTCAAATGGTACATAATATGGCATATGTTTTATATAATGAGATCTGGTGGTTCAAAAATTAAGTGGGCTTATAATCAGGGACCAGCGGCGAGCCTAGAGAACTCAAATTGGGAGAAGTAACTTCTCCCTGTTCGGTTATTAAGGAGAAATGGACTGTTATCAGGGGGAAGTAACAGTGGCTTAAGTTCAAATTACACCCTAAAGTCATCCTTCCATGATCCAATGAGTATTATGCAACACAAGAGACTATTTTATAAAACCATTATAGTAAGTAAGAACACCATTATAATTGGTAACATACAGTTTAAATATGTTGTTGGGCCATAGGCATACTAGCATTTGAGAGGGAAGTCGACCTCTAGGCGGGTCCCTGCTTATAATCAAAAATATAAAATTTTAAGCCTACTAGTACCTGTACCAACACTATTTTTTTCTAACTTGTAAGCCTAACCAGATGTTTTATTTTCTTTGGTCTAATGTATTTTATCAGAAGCCAACTACATGTAGCCGTTTTCAATTGCAGGGACGTTCAATTAATGTAAGCAGATGAATGACAGACAGAATCAATATTGGATTTATTTGTAGGTATGTTCAACGATCAACATAAGGCGGCTGTTATCTCAGAAGCTAAACATCACTACAAATGAATCAAAAGGAATCGGGTAAATACATTCTGTGAGGCTTCAGTTATCACAGGACTAAGAACCTTAACTCTAATTGGAAATGTTAGACAGGGCTGCTTTTCAACCCAATCAATATGTTATAAAAATAACTTAAATAGGTATCAGTGACAACTCACAATTATGATGATTTGTTCAAGTTATATATGCCAACAAACTCAAATATCTGATACAATCTTTTATCCAGAAAATAATCTGAGTGGTAATTACAGAAAACAAGTCTGGGCTAGATTTGTTTTAAAACTCATCCAATTTCAACTCAGTCAGTTTGGAACAATGAGTATTACCATACCTTTGCATGTACTTCAACAGATCTATTCAAAATATTGTGAAGCTTGCTGAAAATTTTCTTCACTAAATCCATTTTGCCAACCAATGATTTGGTCATGGTGTTGAGGTGAACTTTTTCAATCTGTAATAAACAAAACATCATCAGAATTAAAATGGACTTCAGGCAGACAAATAGTTTTCCAGAATATGCTATAGGGTTACAAAAATGTACAATATTAAAGCCAATTTAAAAAACCATAATAAAAAAATAAAATTATAATTTGTTTCCCCTGACCCTATCTTATCCAAGAAAACCCAATCCTACTCAAAATAGAAATTGGTTTCCTCGGAAAAATACTTTTTTTTATATTCAGTCATAGAGTCAGGATGATACTCATGTAAATTAATTATTAAAATCTAAGGAAAAACATGTTTTCTTCTATGTTATTATTAAAATGTATGCTATTTATCAGTGACAGGATGCATACATGTACATAATTATAATCCAGTGTATACTCACCATTCACTTCATGAATAGGGGCATAATGACCACAAATGTGGATCAGTGGAACTAGAAAGGATATAAAGGTAATGTCGGTACCTGGAGATTGGATTGAAGAGCAGCTGCAATTTTATTTTGGTCAGCAACATCTCCATTTGCCAATTCTGCCGATGACACTTTATCAACTTTGTGAGATACGAAATCATTGATGACCCATCCCCTGCTATGGTGGAACTTCTTGTTTGCATGGATATAAAACAGCTGATCAGAACCAATTCTGAGGAAATCACCAATGAGAACAGTGGCTGCATCCTTTACCAAAGTTCTCACCTGTTCAATATTTAATAATATATGGTAATAAATGTGATGATGCATTCACATGTAACAATTTATTATAATTGAACTTTGAATTTAATTTGTATAAAATTATAAATGCTAAATATATCTGTTGGGCATATTTTACAGGGGTTTCTGATATATGTGTGTGATTAAGCCTGGACTTTGAACTAACATGTGCTGATACCTTCATTCATGTACACGTTAGTGCTTTATAGTTGCAAGTATTTATATAGTGATTGTTTGTCATATTCGTGATTACCACACTAAGGGGTTTCCACGTCTGAGCTATCTCAGGAGGGAGAAATTTTAGATGGACCTACACACAAAACTACTTAATTGTTAAGCTAGTGCACCATCTGAAGGAATCTACATCAAGCATATTTATAACATTAAAATTAGCAATTTTGGGAACAACATTCTTAACAAGTTTCCCTATTTTTGTGCAAATTACTTATTAACTGCCATAAAGAGTACATGATCTGAACTAGTGAAAGGCTTGAATGAGTATTTAATAGAGGGCAATACAGAGCTCTTCAAGACAGCTAACAGAATGTTAGTTTGTGCTGGAAATTTGTAAGCATCCATTTCGCAAGATTTTGATAGATATTAATATATACATGTCGAATTATAGTATTGGTTTTCATCTGACACAAAATTCAGTCTAATTAATATACATGTAGCATATCCAGATGACCAGATCGTTTTAAAAATCATTTGAAAATAACATGGCACTAATCCCACTATCATCAATCTTTTTTCAGAAAAATAACAATTATAGGAACTAAAAACATGTATATAACAACATGTACTATTAAAAATAAATTTACCTCTTTCAAGTTTCTGTTGATAATGCAAAGGTAGTGTGTGTTGAAGTGAGCACAGACAAAGTCAGAACTGTGGTCACTATGCAAGATTTGAATGTTACTAATAGATCCGTTATTCAAAGTTAGGTCTTCAACAATACCAGAATTCCACATATAATTAAACATGTTAATACATTCTTTCAATTTTCCATTTGAAAATTTTATTAAATATCCTTCTATTGTTCCTGCATAAATAATTGTATCAATGAACTTATTTTGACTATGGCAAAATGTACAGTTTACTAAATGCACTGATGTCACTGTTGCAGAATATTGTATTGGTAAGAAATCACTCAGGTTTGTAAGGTGAAGTTTGCAATGTTCTTTATCTAAATAAAACGAAAACATATCTAGTTTTCTAGCCTCTCCATTACATGTATCTTCGGCTATTATGAATACACATTCATCCCATACAGCGCAACATATTATAGTCATTTCAATCTTGCAATCTAGCTGCTTTCGTCTTTCTTGCAATGCATATGACACGGAGTCAAATTCCAATGAATAATACTGTGACGAAGGCTGCGTTTTTCTGCGAGACTTGAAGAACATATAGATGTGGAAATCATAAACAATAATTATTGTAGGTCCATTCGAAATAAAGATATCATGTTGATAACTAACAACAGTTGACTGTCTATCACTCCAGTCACATTTTTCACCAAGAACTTTCTTAAAATTGATTGCTGCAACTACACAAATTGTATTTTCCGCTGTCAGAGTTAGGACTAAATATTTTTGCTGAATTTCATTCTGAAGAGTCAACAAGAACACAGGGGCATATAAATGCGTGGATGTGTTCAAAACATTGGCTGCTCCAACTATTTTGATACGTGTCTTTTGGAAATCACAGCTGATTTTGGTTTGCTGAAATCGGTTTGTCTCTATCCAAAAATCAAACGCCTTGACTTCGAAAAAGTTACCAGCAGTCAGCGTTTTTACACGTGCAGATATAATTCTGTGTTCGGAAGAAACAATGTAATTCATTTCAGTCGATATATGTATCGGATAGACTAGAATTTCCACATTTTATCCTCCACAATAGGTGTCAACACTCTGGGAAATTATTCACTTCCGTATTTTTTAAATAACCCGCGCTTCCGTAAAACTTTCAGCCAATCATAAGCGTTGAAACATTTAACACTGTTTAAATGTAACCAATCAAATTATACGTTTTATTCCCAAAATAACAAAATGTAGATCTGCACATGATCAGTTTATAATCATAATTTACTGATCCCAGGGTCCGAAGATTCTAAAGGTCAGAGGCCAGCAGCAGCATGGAGAACGAAGAAGATAAATTTGCGTGTGCCCGGAAGTTTTTATACAATTACAGCATTCCACTGGGCTTATCGGTTGCAGCGTTCAGTGCCTTCTTCTTCATAAAAAAGTTTGGGATTTTGTACAGATTTTTCCACAAAGTAAATTTTCGAATATATAATTTAATTTATAATATTTCGATCTGACAGTGACAGCGTAATTTCAAGTTAATTAAAACAGTGACAGTGCTCAGTATGCACTTGAACACTCACCTGCTCAGTCAGGGTCTATTCGAATCCGTGTTTTTTTTGTGTCAGGACTCAAACTTGAACACCGAGAACAGACTACCTGTGGAACAGCCCAGGAACAGACTATGATCGTTTTTTAGGGTTTCGATTCCGTATTCGAGTAGTGAGAATCGAAACCTGTGGATATGTCCAGCTCAGGAGTCAGGTGTTTGAATCACAAGACCTATTCGCGATGTTTGGTCTTGGTAACTGTCATTCGCGAAAAATCAACAACATGCATTCCAATACACCTGGACCACCGAGAACAGCTAGGCCAAGAACATGTTCTGGAGTTAGCATTTTTAGTATTTTGACTCCCCCGTTAATCGGGGAGTGAATAAATCCAATCCGAACATGACATCACAGTATTCACGGCCCTGTTCTCAGTGTTCAAATAGCTAATATAAGAAGTTAAGAACCTGTTCATAACCTGTTCGCGGTATTCGGTCTTGCCTCTTAGTAACCTGCATGTTCACGTTCAATCAAGAACTAGGGATTTGAATAAACCCTCATGTGCTGTAGGCCTACTAGTGACGCGAGCCATGTATATATCAAAATTAAATCCTGCCTTTTCTGTTGTATGCAAACAACAGGTTATCAAGATCGAACACCAAGATCAGGTTCTTGATGATTCGAACACTGAGAAATGACCCAGGAACACAATGATATACCGCTATACTTAAAGTAATTGACCACCAATAACGTGGTGTCACCCCGTTAATACCGCGGTACTCCCCTCAAAGAGTTCCATGAAAATTAGCGCGGTATTCAAAAAAATTAATGCGGTGCCCGCTAAAAGACCGCGGTATTCAAAATAATTAATGCGGTGCCCGCTAAAAGACTGCGGTATCATTATCGCCCAATACCGTAACTCCACCGCCGTGACCATCTCAATACCGCTACCATTTATTACCGGTATCACCGCGGTCATGACCGGGGTATCACCCCGTTTTGCTGGTCAATTACTTTGAGAATAGCGGTACCGGTACCGTACAGTGGTGGTGACAGGATTTTCCCTGATGCAGGGGCTACAAACCCCGACAGGGATATAGCTATAGGATCCCAGAAGCTACCTGGATGGGGCTAACCCTCCTTACTAGTACAGGGAATGGAGTTGTAGCCCCCCATTGATACCCCACCTGATGACATACATGTATTAATGTATTCGCAGGTTTGGTTTTCCTCTCCACGACAATAGGGAAGTGAAAATTGTAACCCATACATGCACACATTTTGGTCTGTTCTTGGCCTGTTCTCTTGTCTTAGCTTGGGATTCCAGATGCTGCCAACTTTCGGTGCGACTCCCACAATTCTCTCTCTCGATCTGTTACACTGGGGGCTCTTCCGGCCCTCAGAGGATTGTTTCATGATGCGACCGCTCTTGGTTGAGATTCAGTTAATCTCAAAATGTAGCGGTTGCGGTGTAAATATAGAAGGCCGATGAATTCTCTGCTCGAGAAGTCTAGATCTCTTGGTCAGTCATTGGATGCTTTCTCTGATCAATGAAGTTAACCCTTTACCCAACAGAAGGGCCCTGTGCCAATGCATTCTCTTATATATGCGAGTCGACCATAGGTCGCCTCGCATATATAAGAGAATGCATTGGCTTAACACATTAAAAATTATAAAATTGTTAAAGAATGTAAGAAAAAAATGGTAAAAAAAGATTTTTTTTAGGCCAATGCATTCTCTTATATATGCGAGGCGACCTATGGTCGACTCGCATATATAAGAGAATGCATTGGCACAGGGCATAACTGTAACCATCACAATGTGGTCAATGAGCCGGTTCCAATGATATCCATATTTGTATGGTTTTATTGAGACAGACCGAAGATATTTTAGGCTGTTGAAGCTTTATTTGGCCGGTTTTGGCCGGTTTGTTGGGTAAAGGGTTAAGCAATGTCAAGCTCGGTTAGTCCATGGATGGGATTCCGGGTGCTGCCAACTTTCATTACACTTCTCTCTCTCATTCTGTTACACCGGGCCAATTCTCAGTGCTCAATTCAACAATAACCTCAGACAAGATTTTAAGGGTCAAGACATCGACTCACTCCAGTCAAATCCGTGTTTTTGATTGTTTGCCAATGGCAAGGTACCAAGACCGAACACTCGTGATTATAATGTTAGTCGGAAGTCACCAATTCTTTCAGAACCTGTGATCTCTTTTTCAAAACAATTGTCAAAGGCAATGGAAATAGTTTGACAACAGTGTGCATATCTTTCTTTGACGTATTTGACTTTGAAAGTGTAACAAAACACTGGCGCATTACTAGTAGGAAGTTCAATGAGTGTACCGGTATATGTGATCAAATGCCCAATTTGCCTCCAGATAATTGGAAATTGGTCAGAGAGGCTTTTTCATTATCGGAACATCACTAATCATGTGTTGGTGGTCTATGAAGTAGTAAGCTTTATGTGTCTCACATTTGTGATAGTGATTTTCACTTTGGCCACATTCGGACGATCAAAATAGGTTGGTAGTTAAACAAAATACAGACTTGCTGTGTAAGTTCAACAAATGCTCATGATTTATTTTTACCATATCAGGAAAGGAATAAATGCAGTATGCTCTAACATTAAAATCACGAGTGTTCAGTCTTGGTAACTCACCATTGGCAAACAACCAAAAACACAGACTCGAACGTACCCTGTCAGCCTGAGAGTGACAGTCACAGTGATTATAGTGTGTCCACATCTTCACTCTTAGTCTTGTCTGAATCTGATGGTGTATTTGAATCTGCATTGATTGATCGTGAACCCTGTAAAAAGCCCTGTTAATTAGCAAGCATTTGCCTAGGCTAAAAAATTTCCTACACCAGAAATTTTACCTTGGTCGAGTAGCCTAGAATCCCCATAGTTGCATGCTCTACACATATATGTATAACTTCAGTTTACAATTAGAACTTGGCCCTTTAGTATGGCAGACCTTGGTTGGGTCTGGCTTAAAATTGCTCAGTAGTCCTTGGCATTCAACAATGAATTTGTGCTGTCTGCAGACTTCCACATTGTGAATTTGTGACACAATGACAATCTCTGCAGCAATACCGGTGTACTAGTAACAGGATATCTCCCTTAGATATTTCCCTCCCCCACCCTGGATATCTCCCACCCCCACCATGACATAAAATTAATTTCACATCAAAGGCGTTAGTATGGTCTGAAATGCTGAGAAAAATGATTTTTGAGAATAATAATTTAAAAAAAATGGCTGACAAAAATTATTATAGCCTCAGCATTTGCATCTGCCCATTTTTGCGATAGTTATGGCCCTTTTTATCCGCCGACCCAACAGGTTCGGAGGACTATTATAATCAGCCCGTGCATCCGTGCGTGCGTCCGAGGTTTCCGGATGATAACTTTAGTTAGAGTGAACCAAATTAAATTAAATTTGGTATGTGGGTTTACTAGCAGAAAAGACAGGTCAAGTTCGAATTCTGGTTCCGTCCGCCAATTTTCACCAGAGTTAAGCCCCTTTTTTTTCGACTTAGAATTTTATCGTCTGTTAACATATTTGGTTTCCGACCGATAACTCCAGTTTGGATTATTTGATCTGAACCAAAGTTGGTATGTGTATTTCCCAGCTAAAGATACAGGCCAAGTTCGAATATGAGTTCCGTCCATTTATTTTTACATGAGTTACGGCCCTTTTTGTACTTCGAATTTGACCGTCTGTTAACATTTTTGGTTTCCGACCGATAACTCCAGTTTGGATTATTTGATCTGAACCAAAGTTGGTATGTGTCTTTCTCCCAGCAAAACACAGGTCAAGTTCGAATTCGGGTTCCGCCCGCCAATTTTCACCAGAGTCATGTCCCTTTTTGACTTAGAATTTTTGCCAATTTGACGTTTCCGGATGATAACTTTAGTAAATGTGTACTGAAGGAAATTAAATTTGGTATATGTAGGTTTACTAGCACAAAAGACAGATCAAATTCGATTTCGTGTTCGGCCATGCCAATTTTTATCCGCAAACAACGGTCGTATCAAGCCGACTCTTAGAGGCGGACATGAGGTCTACCGACCTTTTATTTTACTTGTAATCTTGTAATTTTCTGGTTTCCGGATGATAACTTCAGTTTGTGTGATCATATCTGAACCAAATTTGGTATGTGAGTTTATCAGCCCTATGTACAGGTCAAGTTTGAATATGGGTATGCTCCGCCCATTTTTGCTAGAGTTGTGGCCTTTTTTCGACTTGTTTTACTTAGAAAATGTCTCACTTTTTCGGTTTCCGGATGATATCTCAAGTTTGGATCCTTTAATTGCAAATACCGTTTTTATGTGGATCAGTCATATCAAGATACAGGTCAAGTTCGAATTTGAGTTTGATCGATGATTTTTCTCAGAGTTATGGGCTTTTCGACTTTTTCTTATAATTTTCTTCATTTTGTGCCAATTTGAGGTTATATTTTGACTTTAAGAGTTTTTTTTAAGATTTGGTTATTTGTATGCATGTCAGTAATGAGACAATGCACAAGTTTCTTATCCATATAGTATACTTCTACAAAGCCTCCGCTCCAAATGAAGCCACCGGTTCGGGGGACACTGTGGCCGAGTGGCCTTTTATTCTTAGTTAGAACCTTTCCTTAATAATATATTCCACAGTATGTGAAGGTCCCAGTTCGAGATTACATGATTTAGATGACAATGTGAGTCAATTCCGCTTTGCATCGCTTACAATTATAAACTTTCCCCCGGATAATTAAGATGACCACAGAGAATAATCTGTTTGCAGGTCGATGACAAAACTACAAGAAATGGAGGAGATGTTGTCGGGGACATACTGAAGGTAAATTATATTATAGTAATGGAATGAACTCGCTATTGTGTTAACACACAGGTGAATCGCTAATTAATATTAGGCCAAAATAAAATAGACCTGTGTTTCCGGTGACCCGCCCGCCCCTATTCCTGCGCCCCTGACCATTTTCATTTTATTGATTTTCCAAATTAGTACACATCCGATTTTATTTTCTGTGTAAACCGATTCATTTCCATATAAAGCGGACACATTGCGTGCACTGTTAAACCGGAAATTACACCACACTTCAATTAGGTCACAGCCAAATCAAACTTATTTTTTTTTCATGTTTTATTCAATAAAACAATATATTACACTATATTCTAATATTATGTACTTAGTTTTATTACTTTATAGTACATTACAAACAACGAGAAGGAGTCGGGGGGGGGGGGGGGGGGTATTATATTTATTTTGAGCAAAGTTGAAAATAAAAAAAAAAAAAAATGAAAAGCCACCCCACCCTGCCCCTATTTTGTTCTTGCATGTCATCAGAAACACAGGTATATATTTGTTTGGCCTTAAGTCAACGTAGAATACTACAGTAAGACCTCTCTAAACTGAACTGACTGACCTTTCTGTTCAGTTTAGAGAAGCTGCCATTATAAAGAGTGATCAATGATGTAAATTTATTGATGCAACTTTAGTAAAAAACAGAATATAATAAAAACATTTATATAAAAGCTAACAATGCAAATTGTATAGATAAAAAAATTAAAGACGACTTTATGATGATCTTATCGCATTTTGAATTATGTCACTGATCAACGATGTGCTGACTCCATGTTTTATGCTAAGCACATGTTACGAAATAGATGTAAATAAACTGGGCTCACTTCTAGCTTTGAATCAGGCCTCAGCTCACAAGGCGACTCGGGCGAGATTGTCGCCTTACTGTCGCTGACTTCGCCCTATCGTCGCTCTAAGGCGAAATCGAAGTCGCCTTCAATTTTAGGGGGAATTTTTTTTTTTTTTTTCTTAATTTTTTTTCTAGTTTTTTTCCCGGACATGTCCGTATATAGATGAATTGTGGCGGCCATCCCAAAAAGTTTGAATGGTATATATCACGGATTCACATCGCACAGTCATCCTGTAATGTACCTGCTTCCATTTATCCACCGCTATGTACATGTCCCTCTAGATTGCCTACATGAAGCCTGCTCAATAAACATTACGTTTATTAGGTCAACTTAGCTTTTTTAGCTAGGTAGATGATATAATTATATATGCAAATTGCACCAACTGGCCTAAATGAGAACATTGTGATTTTCGGATGTTTTTTGTCCCATAATTGATACAGAATGCATAAAAGGATATGCGTTTTCACTCTAAAACATCTATAAACCATTAGAACAAGGCCAATTGAGAATATATGGATATAAAAAAAGCAACAAACTCTTTCGCTCTAACTTCTCTAATCTGCACTCTGGTTTGCCCACATCATGAAAATTAATTAGTTTGCTTGATCTCATAATCGTAAGGGCATCATTGAAGTAACGGAGGAAACATTACAGATTTTCCTTACAAACGGCTAGTTTTGTGCGATGGATAAATAAAGTATGTAGCTAATGCTGTCACTTAAAATGTTTCTGTCTGCTCGGGAGATTTAGTCTATTGGACTCAGCAGACCCTCATCCAATAAATGCTAAAATCCCCCTAACAGACATGAGCAGTTTAAGTGATGGCACTAGCTAAGTCTATATGCAGGGACAAAGCTTTGGTCTACGAATTTATGAAGAATTTTGTAGGTTTGTGGGTATATTTTGACCCGTTAGAAGTATATTACTACATGTATTTCTCATGCTGCAGCCAGTAAATACCGGTATATAATAGCCAGGGAAAATTAAAGAATTACATCAAATACATGTATATAACCCAAATTCAAGCCTGCTGTGGATGTCATTTGCAGAATGAGGTCCCCAGAGGGTGAATTCACTCTTTGGGAACCTCATTCTACTTAGGCCTCAACTGCTATGTGAGAGCTAGGATCAGATTGATGTTCCCCAGTTGAAGTTGATGTTCACCCATTAGTCACCTCGATTATGCATTTCATCTTTTTTATTCAAATTAGGGGATATAGAAACTGAAAAGAAGGGAAGAAGTAACTAAACAATGTTAGCAGAATGAGGTCCACAGAAGGTGAATTTGGTGATGCTAGCCCACTTTTCTGAATAGTATCACTAAACTCACCCTCTGGGGACCTCATTCTGCAAATGACGACACTATTTGCAGGCGTGCCCAAAATGTGTAGCAGATTGTTGGAATCATCTTGAAAAGAAGATTGCGCAGTGTGATATATGGGGGAGTGCAAGCCTCAAAATATGGTTCTGGACATTCGCAGAATGAGGTCCCCAGAGGACTTGTTAATTTTTTTTAATAAAGATTCTTTTCTGAGAAGATGAGGCCTAAGTCAAATGAGGTCCCCGGAATGCGAATTTAGTGATGCTAGCCCACTGCAGGTAGCATCACTAAATTCACCCTCTGGGAACCTCATTCTTCAAATGTCAGACACATTATATCCAAGCTTGGCCATGAGTAAAGAATTATAATTTTAACCAAATTTGTTGATATTTTGTTTTAGCTTCAACAGTTACATTCTTTTGAGTATGGTATATGATTGACTACTTGACATTTTTCAGGAACATGGTGTGAAGTATGTGTTCACCTTGTGTGGTGGCCATATATCACCAATACTTGTTGCTTGTGAGCGGCTCGGAATCCGAGTGGTAGACACAAGGCATGAGGTGAGTCGCACAGATGATTATATCACTGTCACCGCTTTATTGAGTGGTTATGATTCTCCCATTCAGTTATTAAAGTATGCTTTGGAATGTAAATTTTCATCTGGAGGGATTTACAGGAAATATATCAATTTTAATATATCAAATTTAATAAGGAACAAGTCGTTTGACTTATAGTCCCAGATGGTATTGCAATAAATGTAATAAGCAGATGACAGACAGATGAAAAGATGATAAAGTTCAAAATGATTCCTAATCATTGGTGCTGATCAAGCCTTGAAATAGTGTGTCTTTTTGCAGAATGAGGTCCCCAGAGGGTGAATTTAGTGATGCTACCCCGCATAGCGGGCTAGCATCACCAAATTCACCCTCTGAGGACCTCATTCTGCTTACACCTCAGCGGAATGAGGTTCCCAGAAGATGAATTTGGTGATGCTAGCCCGCTATGTGAGGTAGCATCACTAAATTCACCCTCTGGGGACCTCATTCTGCAAATGACAGACACTATTTCAAGGCTTGGTGCTGATGCCGCAGTCGTTTGGTGAACTTATCATCTGAACGTTTCCTAAGGGATCTACTTGTCAATCAGTATTTAGTTAAGATAGGCTTCAATGTCAACTCAACGATGCAAGTAGCTACACTTATGAACAGAAAAAGCTAATATTATGACCTGTCTTGAGCATAATCCTTAACACTTTGCATGTCTCTTTCTGAACCCATTAAGTTATACATACATGTAAATTTACATACATTACAGTTTAAATTAAGTTGGATCATGTTATATTGTTATTATAATAATAATAATTGAACATAATGAATGTGAATAATTTTCAATGAGATCTGACTTTGTAGGCGAATGCGGTTTTTGCTGCCGATGCTGTAGCTCGACTCTCCGGTTCTGTGGGCGTGGCAGCTGTGACCGCGGGACCAGGTTAGTGGTGCAGATATTGTTGTCATTCAATGTGTGTTGTTGCTAATTCCAATTAATTGTGCGCAATGGTGTAATTTCAGTGCCCATAAATAAGTGACCCATGTGTTTTGCAACATTAAAGATAAGCAAAGTTAAGGTTCTTTTAATAGCATTCCCAGATATCAGGCTGTTAGTTGTTCAACATATATTACTTTATTGAAGTTCAACGCAGAATTATTGGGAGATAAGGGTGTTAATGGAAAATATTAGATCGACGGGGGTTAAATCGATGGGGCATATCTGGGTGATTGGTGATAGTGGTTCACATGTGATAAGTGTTGATTGATATTGACTAGATTCAACACATGTTTCTCAATTGTTCTAAAGTGTGCTTCAACGCAAACAATATTTTAGCGCTCATTCTACGTTTAGCTTCTAATTCACACAGTTGGCCCACCCTCCCACCAAATTTAGTAACATAGATAATTATTCAATTATATTGGCTTTTGAAATAGTTGATAATCAATACATATGAGAATTTAGACTGCAAAAGTTAGTTTCATTTTACGATACATGTTTATAGTATTACAGGTCTTTTGTGATTATATAATGATAACAATATATATATGATGTGCACAATTTATGTGAAGCAAATCGTTAACCGGAATTTCTAGATTAAAACTTCGTTTATATAATTCGTAGTTGTTATTATATAAATCATTTGTTTGAGTGAAACAAGTTAAAACATAAACCTCATTTTCATTTTAGGTTTAACGAATACTGTTACAGCTGTGAAAAATGCTCAGATGGCTGAGTCTCCTGTGTTACTGATGGGCGGGGCTGCTGCTACGCTTCTAAAGGTTTGTCACTCTTTTTGCTGCTGCTTCCAGATGCTTTGCTCAAAACCTTAATCCTTTCATGACTGGAGCGAAAACCCTGTGCCATGCATTTCATTATATATGCGAGTCTCCCATAGTGAACCTTGCAGATATAGGAGATACATTGGCCTAATAATATTTACCTTGACCTTGTAAGCCAGTGCATTCTCTTATATATGCGAGTCTCTCCTGTGCACTGGCACAGGATCTCTAATGCTGCACCAGCACAGCTCCCATCATGAAAGGGTTAACAGTTCAAAAGATGTCGGAAATGTCGAAATGCTCTGTAATCCATACATACAAAACTAATGTTGGAAAATGCTTTCTTCAAATGGAATACAACATTACGTAGTACATATAGTATTGGTCATCATGTTTATTATTCTATGTAAAATAATTGTTTGGGGACAATAAAATGGAGCAGATTCTGTCTGAGATACTGATTTATAAAAACAAACTGATTATAAATTTTTTTCCGACATTTCCAACGGGAATAAAACATTTGCTCGTGCAGAGTTCCGGGACCATGTGCGTGGGCCTGAGAAACTGGAAATTGACTTTGTGTGGCTTAAATCAATGATGCGTTTGGAAAATATGCTTTCTGAACTAAACATGGGGATTATTGTTCCAAAATTAGTTCTGAACCTGATTTTGCTGGAAATGATGCCCTCAACCACGTCACCAATACATATTCAACCCGTTTAATATAAATACAACCAGTTTCTTTCAAGTATTGCATAAAGTTAGAACTTATGGTTTATAATATATATTGCCTAATTTTAATCTAAATAAGGTTAAGTACATGTACCGGTATGGCTCAGAACATACATGTAGCATAGCCTTTATTAAATTTATTTGAAATCCCATTTTGACTGAATTAACCCTTTCATGATGGGAGCTGCTCTGATGCAGCATTAAAGACCATTTACAGTAATGTCCTAAATAATCGACTCCTTAACCACAGCAGATTATGGGTAACTTTTCAGGATTCAGTCAGAAATATGGCTTGTTGCCATTGATCGGGCGACTCGCATATATAAGAGAATTCATTGGCACAGGGTTTTTGCAAACATTCCGGAAGCTCCAGTCATTTAAGGGTTAAATTTACCTTGTGTTTCAATATATTTGTTACGGTATTGCATTACAAGGTTTCTGTTTTCAATTTAGGGTCGTGGAGCTCTCCAGGATATAGACCAGATGTCTCTCTTTAAACCGATATGTAAATACTGTGCCACAATAACAAAGGTTAGAGAAATAGTCCCGACGATGAGGAAGGCACTGCAAATCGCCCAGTCTGGAACTCCAGGTGAGAATCATAGAGAAATAGTCCCCACCACAATCCTATCTATACTAATAAAACTCAATTTTGTTTGTTTTTTCGTCTGTTTGTCCGCTTATAGGTGACCAAATTGCTTGACTGTCGGAGCTGAAAATTTGTATATAGGGATAATTTGACCCGGGGAGCATGATTGCGTTATTAGATAGGTCCCGTCGACCTCAGATCTCTTAAAAGGGCACTAATAATTAAGTTAACTAAATAATTAATTATATACCCAAAATGGTTACAATCTGGTCAATGAAAATTGAAACACTGGGATAAATTGACCCATAGAGTGTTATGAGAGAGATGCCGTTGACCTCAGATGACATAAAGGGGGCAATTATGAGCAATAAAGAGCATTTATTATCAGGTTAGAAGATATGTAGGAAAATTGGAACAGATGGCTCACCTGACCAGGGGATTATTATGTGATAAGCACCTTTGACGTCAGATGACTTAAAGGGGGACTAATTAATTATATGATACATAAAGAGCGTTACTTATCAGCCCAGGCAATATGTGGGAAAATTGGTGCACAAAAGTAAAATGACACGGGGAATATAGGATAGGTGCTGTTGACCTCAAATGACTTAAAGAGGCACTAATAATTACCAATACAGAGTGTTTATGTCAACATAAAAGATAGATGTAACTTTATCCTGATAGTCATGCAATAGGTGCCGTTTAGCCCAGATGACTAATAATTATTTTAAAATATCTTTAATGACCGCTAATAAATTATGCATTCTTCACCCGAGCAACGCGCCGGGTACGTACGCCAGCTAGTATGTACAGTAATGCCCTAAATAATCGACTCCTTAACCACATAAGAATTATGGGTAACTTTTCAGGATTTAGTCGGAAATATGGCTTGTTGCCATTCATCGGAAAGCTCTCAGTGATATTTCCGACTAAATCCTGAAAAATTCCCATAATTCTGCTGTGGTTAGGGGGGTCGATTATATAGGACATTACTGTATGAGAAACAGTTGCTAAAGTTAGAGAAATAGCCTCAAAGATGAGGAAGGGACTACCAGTTGTAAGAATCATAGAGTCGCGATGATGAGGAAGGCACTACAAGTCGCCCAGTCAAGAACTCCAACTGGTCATCGGCAACAGTCATCTAATATAAACACTCTATTGTTTCATGCATTTGTGTGTCTCATATTGACAGAATGTCAAGAGAATATTTTAGTTAGAAACATTTTCAGCCAGTGCATATATAGTAATGCCCTAAATAATTGACTCCTTAACCACAGCAGAATTATGGGTAACTTTTCAGGATTTAGTCGGAAATATGGCTTGTTGCATTTACCGACAGCTTTCCGATGAATGGCGACAAGCCATATTTCCGACTAAATCCTGAAAAGTTACCCATAATTATGCTGTGGTTAAGGAGTCGATTATTTAGAGCATTACTGTATATCACTTGTTTTGTTTTTTCAGGTCCTGTTTTTGTGGAATTTCCCATCGACACTCTCTATCCATACTCTATGGTTAAGAAAGAAATAGGAATGAAAGACCGAGCGATTTCATTTTCTCAGAAAATAATTCAGTGGTGAGTAGGGTTTAATCCCGGGATAGGGAATTTCCCAGTTTCCGGGTCCCATACTCATTCCCGTTTCCCGGGAATATGATTTTTAGGAACCGGGAACGGGGTGAATTGTTAACACTTGGTATAACATACATCAGGGGACACCAACGTCACCTAATTTCATTTAATTTGTCCATGCACAGCGCACATTGCAATATATATGTTATATATCTGCAAATTCTACATAAAGTGTGAGTAGAATTGACCATGCTATCGTCTAAGGGTTAAGGACTTAAAGTTTGGTCTCGTGGCCCATGCACAGCCATGACTTCGCGACACGAACTCATGAGTCACAACATTGTGGCATGAACCGTTCGTGGAAAACAAGACTTTTACAACATGTATCAATTTATTAATTGCAGCGATGTTGTGTCAGCAATCTCAGGCAATTGTTAGCGACATATGCACAGACTGTACCCCCACGCAGTTGCTTGAATGGATGGTGTATGCTGTAAATAGACTGTGGTGCATGTGCAATTTCTGCTGATGACACATTCTAATTTCCTTGAGAGCAAATCGTTTCATGCAAGTTGTTAACTTGTGAGTCTTGTGAATGTCAGTGTAGAGTCCAGATAGAATATTATACCCATGCATTTCGAGCTTACGTTATAAAGCAAGTTACGCAACATAGACATAATGTACAACACAATGGCTATACTAGACTGACAAGTCACTGTGTGATTTGGAGTTGCTCCGAATGTACTTTTCAAGACTACATCAGACTCCCGATAAAATAAAAAATCATGACACTAAAAAGTATTGGCTATTAACACACACATTTCATTGAACTATATATAGACTGTTTATTTTGTATTCTCTAAAGTTAACGTACAAAAACAAGTTACATGATGCCACAAGAAGTTCACAAGGTCGGCAACAATTCGTTTGAAGTTTGGGAAGTCGGAAAGATGGGTTTATGTACTCCAACTTGTGTAATGGTACGTTTTATACCATTTTGTGGCACAAGAAGGTCAAATATAACAATTTGGAATATCCATTAGTTAATCTAAATTATCATTATTATGATCCCTGTCACCTAAACTAGCCAAATTTGATTTCCCGGGAACGTTCCCGGTTCCCGGTTCTAAAGGGGTTTCATTCCCGGTTCCTGTTTTTTAAAATCCCGGGCATATATTAAACTCTAGTGGTGAGTTATCTTCTTTAGTGTGCCTATTCTCGAGTCGATAATTGTGGTACAGGGTGATACAGGATCCAACTCTGGTAAACTTCTCTTTTCGGCAAATTACAACTTATCCCATTGTTGAAGAGTCAGCATGTAGACACATAGTGATCTGCTGTCTACATGTATACTAATAAAACTCAAATTTTTTTCTTTGTTCGTTTTTTGTTATTGTTTGTTGCTTATAGGCGACCAAACAGGTCGACCATCAGAGCTGAAAATTTGTATATAAGTTATTTTTTTTACCTGGGGATCGTTATTAGGAAGCCTAGCATATATAAGAGAATGCACTGACTTACAAAGTCAAGGTTAATATTGTCAGGCCAATGTATTCTCTTATATATGCAAGGCTCCCAATGTGAGATTTGTACATAAGACAATGCACTGACTTACAAGGTCAAGATAAATATTGTTAGTCCAATGAATTCTCTTATATATATGAGGAAGACTAGCATATACATGTATAAGATAATGCATATCAGCTGAGCTGAGGCAAGTGTCAAGGAAATCCTTAATTTTAAGCCAGACCTAACAAAAGTATGCCATGTAAAAGTTCCAACTGTAATTGAAGATATATGTGTATAACATGCAACTATATGGATCCTAGCTGAGGAAAGATTTCTGACCCAAACAATTTTTCAGCCTGTGCAAATTACTACTAATTAACAGGACTGGTTGTTACATTCTTTTTTAGGTACCTACAAACTCATCTAGATAACTTATTTGCTGGTGCATTTGAAGTCAGAGACATGGCACCACTTCCAGTGAACATTCCTAAGGCAACTATATCTCAAGGCAAGTATGATAGATATGTCCCCAATACCACTGTACATTCATAAGAAAACTATATCTCAAGGCAAGTATAATAGATATGTTCCCATTACCAATGTACAATCATAAGAAAACTATATCTCAAGTATGATAGATATGTCCCCACTAACAATGTACAGTCACAAGACAACTATATCTCAAGGCAAGTATGATAGATATGTCCCCATTACCAATGTACAATCATAAGAAAACTATTATCTCAAGTATGATAGATATGTCCCCATTACCAATGTACAATCATAAGAAAACTATTATCTCAAGTATGATAGATATGTCCCCATTACCAATGTACAATCATAAGAAAACTATTATCTCAAGTATGATAGATATGTCCCCATTACCAATGTACAATCATAAGAAAACTATTATCTCAAGGCAAATATGATAGATATGTCCCCACTACCAATGTACAATCATAAGAAAACTATATCTCAAGGCAAATATGATAGATATGTCCCCACTACCAATGTACAATCATAAGAAAACTATTATCTCAAGTATGATAGATATGTCCCCATTACCAATGTACAATCATAAGAAAACTATATCTCAAGGCAAATATGATAGATATGTCCCCACTACCAATGTACAATCATAAGAAAACTATATCTCAAGGCAAATATGATAGATATGTCCCCATTACCAATGTACAATCATAAGAAAACTATTATCTCAAGTATGATAGATATGTCCCCATTACCAATGTACAATCATAAGAAAACTATTATCTCAAGGCAAATATGATAGATATGTCCCCACTACCAATGTACAATCATAAGAAAACTATTATCTCAAGTATGATAGATATGTCCCCATTACCAATGTACAATCATAAGAAAACTATATCTCAAGGCAAATATGATAGATATGTCCCCACTACCAATGTACAATCATAAGAAAACTATATCTCAAGGCAAATATGATAGATATGTCCCCATTACCAATGTACAATCATAAGAAAACTATTATCTAAAGTATGATAGATATGTCCCCATTACCAATGTACAATCATAAGAAAACTATTATCTCAAGGCAAATATGATAGATATGTCCCCACTACCAATGTACAATCATAAGAAAACTATATCTCAAGGCAAATATGATAGATATGTCCCCACTACCAATGTACAATCATAAGAAAACTATTATCTCAAGTATGATAGATATGTCCCCATTACCAATGTACAATCATAAGAAAACTATATCTCAAGGCAAATATGATAGATATGTCCCCACTACCAATGTACAATCATAAGAAAACTATATCTCAAGGCAAATATGATAGATATGTCCCCATTACCAATGTACAATCATAAGAAAACTATTATCTCAAGTATGATAGATATGTCCCCATTACCAATGTACAATCATAAGAAAACTATTATCTCAAGGCAAATATGATAGATATGTCCCCACTACCAATGTACAATCATAAGAAAACTATTATCTCAAGTATGATAGATATGTCCCCATTACCAATGTACAATCATAAGAAAACTATATCTCAAGGCAAATATGATAGATATGTCCCCACTACCAATGTACAATCATAAGAAAACTATATCTCAAGGCAAATATGATAGATATGTCCCCATTACCAATGTACAATCATAAGAAAACTATTATCTCAAGTATGATAGATATGTCCCCATTACCAATGTACAATCATAAGAAAACTATTATCTCAAGGCAAATATGATAGATATGTCCCCACTACCAATGTACAATCATAAGAAAACTATATCTCAAGGCAAATATGATAGATATGTCCCCACTACCAATGTACAATCATAAGAAAACTATTATCTCAAGTATGATAGATATGTCCCCATTACCAATGTACAATCATAAGAAAACTATATCTCAAGGCAAATATGATAGATATGTCCCCACTACCAATGTACAATCATAAGAAAACTATATCTCAAGGCAAATATGATAGATATGTCCCCATTACCAATGTACAATCATAAGAAAACTATTATCTCAAGTATGATAGATATGTCCCCATTACCAATGTACAATCATAAGAAAACTATTATCTCAAGGCAAATATGATAGATATGTCCCCACTACCAATGTACAATCATAAGAAAACTATTATCTCAAGTATGATAGATATGTCCCCATTACCAATGTACAATCATAAGAAAACTATATCTCAAGGCAAATATGATAGATATGTCCCCACTACCAATGTACAATCATAAGAAAACTATATCTCAAGGCAAATATGATAGATATGTCCCCATTACCAATGTACAATCATAAGAAAACTATTATCTCAAGTATGATAGATATGTCCCCATTACCAATGTACAATCATAAGAAAACTATTATCTCAAGGCAAATATGATAGATATGTCCCCACTACCAATGTACAATCATAAGAAAACTATATCTCAAGGCAAATATGATAGATATGTCCCCACTACCAATGTACAATCATAAGAAAACTATTATCTCAAGTATGATAGATATGTCCCCATTACCAATGTACAATCATAAGAAAACTATATCTCAAGGCAAATATGATAGATATGTCCCCACTACCAATGTACAATCATAAGAAAACTATATCTCAAGGCAAATATGATAGATATGTCCCCATTACCAATGTACAATCATAAGAAAACTATATCTCAAGGCAAATGTGATAGATATGTCCCCACTACCAATGTACAATCATAAGAAAACTATTATCTCAAGTATGATAGATATGTCCCCATTACCAATGTACAATCATAAGAAAACTATATCTCAAGGCAAATATGATAGATATGTCCCCACTACCAATGTACAATCATAAGAAAACTATATCTCAAGGCAAATATGATAGATATGTCCCCATTACCAATGTACAATCATAAGAAAACTATTATCTCAAGTATGATAGATATCAGGGTTTCCGCGAGGGGAAAATTAATGAGTCCGTATTGGGGAAACACATAACGCGACGGGACGACCATGGTTCGTCCCGTCGGGCGAAAATTTTGTTATTTGACACTGAAAAGTAGCAATTTCCTTGCACATAAGAGTCTCACAAAGCAACCAAAGCTACGTATATATTACGCAAGTCAATCATTTCCGTGGGTGCATTAATTCTGTTGATGGTATCCAGATAATCAATCAACTAATTACGCACATAAGACTGCCGTCTGATTGAAGATTATATATAAATGAACAAGCTACTAGTTATTGTTTACAAATTTATACAATAAGATTCCGATGAATCTAAACACTACAAAACATCTATGCATTGACCAATAATAGATAGCAAGGAGAATTGAATAAAGTATTTCCTAGAATTGCAAGCAGCTTCTGTGAAAATGAAACTGACATGATATACGCTGTCAATCGTAAAACTATTTGTGCGCTGTGACGTCATACTGCAGGAGCTATTTATAGCGGCAAAATACGAATGGTAGCGACACAGGTATTTGGCACCAAAAAAAATTAATAAAAAGAGATTTTTATTAAATTTAAAAACAAAAATTGTGCCTAATACCTGTGGGTAGGGACATCTTTCACTCGGAACGCGTAGCTTGTTCACTAGTCTCTATATATTAGTCCATAAACTGACGACCGCAATTGCTTATTATGCGCATAGTCAACAAAATCCCAACGTGATTTATTTCACAGTAAAACGGAACCTGTCCCGAAATCAGTCTTTATAGTGGGAATTCATAGTGACAAGTTAACAACACCATTCATTTGAACCATATTACATACATGGGTGATAAAGACAAAAACATACGTACCCCCTCCCCAATATGGAGATAATGTCAAAGGACGGTAAATAATAGTTGCGTTGTCCCCAAGCACAATCAACGACGCACGTGTTCACATCTCCCGCCAAATTATATTTTATAACACGTTGGCTAAAACTCCGTTCTATACCTCATGGACTCTGCAGGGGGACCCATTTATTATGTACCACCGTACGATAGCACGGGATCTCGGAGAGGAGCAGTTTCATTCATGAAAATCCCGTGCATAAAAATGTCCCGACTAAGAAATTCGGCGTTCTTTGATCAAATTATGTAATCCTACGATATCACGGGATTTTCGAGCATGAGTAGTTTCATCCCGTACACAAAAATATGCATATTCAGCAGTCCGACATTTTTTGATGTTACCGCGACATGCATTACGCTGTATCTAACGTCGCTATTTGACCCGCTTTTTCACCAGTATTCTATTTAACACCCGAACTCCCGTTGTAACCGGAATTGTTTACGACATTGCGACTGACATTTGGTATATGTATGAACCAAACAGATAATATGCGAGGGGAATGAGGCCGTCCTACGGACGCTGAGCCGTACTAACGGAAACCCTGTAGATATGTCCCCATTACCAATGTACAATCATAAGAAAACTATTATCTCAAGGCAAATATAATAGATATGTCCCCACTACCAATGTACAATCATAAGAAAACTATATCTCAAGGCAAATATGATAGATATGTCCCCATTACCAATGTACAATCATAAGAAAACTATTATCTCAAGTATGATAGATATGTCCCCATTACCAATGTACAATCATAAGAAAACTATTATCTCAAGGCAAATATAATAGATATGTCCCCACTACCAATGTACAATCATAAGAAAACTATTATCTCAAGTATGATAGATATGTCCCCATTACCAATGTACAATCATAAGAAAACTATTATCTCAAGGCAAATATAATAGATATGTCCCCACTACCAATGTACAATCATAAGAAAACTATATCTCAAGGCAAATATGATAGATATGTCCCCATTACCAATGTACAATCATAAGAAAACTATTATCTCAAGTATGATAGATATGTCCCCATTACCAATGTACAATCATAAGAAAACTATATCTCAAGGCAAATATGATAGATATGTCCCCACTACCAATGTACAATCATAAGAAAACTATATCTCAAGGCAAATATGATAGATATGTCCCCACTACCAATGTACAATCATAAGAAAACTATATCTCAAGGCAAATATGATAGATATGTCCCCATTACCAATGTACAATCATAAGAAAACTATTATCTTAAGTATGATAGATATGTCCCCATTACCAATGTACAATCATAAGAAAACTATTATCTCAAGGCAAATATGATAAGATATGTCCCCACTACCAATGTACAATCATAAGAAAACTATTATCTCAAGTATGATAGATATGTCCCCATTACCAATGTACAATCATAAGAAAACTATATCTCAAGGCAAATATGATAGATATGTCCCCACTACCAATGTACAATCATAAGAAAACTATATCTCAAGGCAAATATGATAGATATGTCCCCATTACCAATGTACAATCATAAGAAAACTATTATCTAAAGTATGATAGATATGTCCCCATTACCAATGTACAATCATAAGAAAACTATTATCTCAAGGCAAATATGATAGATATGTCCCCACTACCAATGTACAATCATAAGAAAACTATATCTCAAGGCAAATATGATAGATATGTCCCCATTACCAATGTACAATCATAAGAAAACTATTATCTCAAGGCAAATATGATAGATATGTCCCCAATACCAATGTACAATCATAAGAAAACTATTATCTCAAGTATGATAGATATGTCCCCATTACCAATGTACAATCATAAGAAAACTATATCTCAAGGCAAATATGATAGATATGTCCCCACTACCAATGTACAATCATAAGAAAACTATATCTCAAGGCAAATATGATAGATATGTCCCCATTACCAATGTACAATCATAAGAAAACTATTATCTCAAGTATGATAGATATGTCCCCATTACCAATGTACAATCATAAGAAAACTATATCTCAAGGCAAATATGATAGATATGTCCCCACTACCAATGTACAATCATAAGAAAACTATATCTCAAGGCAAATATGATAGATATGTCCCCATTACCAATGTACAATCATAAGAAAACTATTATCTCAAGTATGATAGATATGTCCCCATTACCAATGTACAATCATAAGAAAACTATTATCTCAAGGCAAATATGATAGATATGTCCCCACTACCAATGTACAATCATAAGAAAACTATATCTCAAGGCAAATATGATAGATATGTCCCCATTACCAATGTACAATCATAAGAAAACTATTATCTCAAGGCAAGTATGATAGATATGTCCCCATTACCAATGTACAATCATAAGAAAACTATTATCTCAAGTATGATAGATATCAGGGTTTCCGCGAGGGGAAAATTAATGAGTCCGTATTGGGGAAACACATAACGCGACGGGACGACCATGGTTCGTCCCGTCGGGCGAAAATTTTGTTATTTGACACTGAAAAGTAGCAATTTCCTTGCACATAAGAGTCTCACAAAGCAACCAAAGCTACGTATATATTACGCAAGTCAATCATTTCCGTGGGTGCATTAATTCTGTTGATGGTATCCAGATAATCAATCAACTAATTACGCACATAAGACTGCCGTCTGATTGAAGATTATATATAAATGAACAAGCTACTAGTTATTGTTTACAAATTTATACAATAAGATTCCGATGAATCTAAACACTACAAAACATCTATGCATTGACCAATAATAGATAGCAAGGAGAATTGAATAAAGTATTTCCTAGAATTGCAAGCAGCTTCTGTGAAAATGAAACTGACATGATATACGCTGTCAATCGTAAAACTATTTGTGCGCTGTGACGTCATACTGCAGGAGCTATTTATAGCGGCAAAATACGAATGGTAGCGACACAGGTATTTGGCACCAAAAAAAATTAATAAAAAGAGATTTTTATTAAATTTAAAAACAAAAATTGTGCCTAATACCTGTGGGTAGGGACATCTTTCACTCGGAACGCGTAGCTTGTTCACTAGTCTCTATATATTAGTCCATAAACTGACGACCGCAATTGCTTATTATGCGCATAGTCAACAAAATCCCAACGTGATTTATTTCACAGTAAAACGGAACCTGTCCCGAAATCAGTCTTTATAGTGGGAATTCATAGTGACAAGTTAACAACACCATTCATTTGAACCATATTACATACATGGGTGATAAAGACAAAAACATACGTACCCCCTCCCCAATATGGAGATAATGTCAAAGGACGGTAAATAATAGTTGCGTTGTCCCCAAGCACAATCAACGACGCACGTGTTCACATCTCCCGCCAAATTATATTTTATAACACGTTGGCTAAAACTCCGTTCTATACCTCATGGACTCTGCAGGGGGACCCATTTATTATGTACCACCGTACGATAGCACGGGATCTCGGAGAGGAGCAGTTTCATTCATGAAAATCCCGTGCATAAAAATGTCCCGACTAAGAAATTCGGCGTTCTTTGATCAAATTATGTAATCCTACGATATCACGGGATTTTCGAGCATGAGTAGTTTCATCCCGTACACAAAAATATGCATATTCAGCAGTCCGACATTTTTTGATGTTACCGCGACATGCATTACGCTGTATCTAACGTCGCTATTTGACCCGCTTTTTCACCAGTATTCTATTTAACACCCGAACTCCCGTTGTAACCGGAATTGTTTACGACATTGCGACTGACATTTGGTATATGTATGAACCAAACAGATAATATGCGAGGGGAATGAGGCCGTCCTACGGACGCTGAGCCGTACTAACGGAAACCCTGTAGATATGTCCCCATTACCAATGTACAATCATAAGAAAACTATTATCTCAAGGCAAATATAATAGATATGTCCCCACTACCAATGTACAATCATAAGAAAACTATATCTCAAGGCAAATATGATAGATATGTCCCCATTACCAATGTACAATCATAAGAAAACTATTATCTCAAGTATGATAGATATGTCCCCATTACCAATGTACAATCATAAGAAAACTATTATCTCAAGGCAAATATGATAGATATGTCCCCACTACCAATGTACAATCATAAGAAAACTATTATCTCAAGTATGATAGATATGTCCCCATTACCAATGTACAATCATAAGAAAACTATATCTCAAGGCAAATATGATAGATATGTCCCCACTACCAATGTACAATCATAAGAAAACTATATCTCAAGGCAAATATGATAGATATGTCCCCACTACCAATGTACAATCATAAGAAAACTATATCTCAAGGCAAATATGATAGATATGTCCCCATTACCAATGTACAATCATAAGAAAACTATATCTCAAGGCAAATATGATAGATATGTCCCCACTAACAATGTACAATCATAAGAAAACTATTATCTCAAGGCAAATATGATAGATATGTCCCCACTACCAATGTACAATCATAAGAAAACTATTATCTCAAGTATGATAGATATGTCCCCATTACCAATGTACAATCATAAGAAAACTATATCTCAAGGCAAATATGATAGATATGTCCCCACTACCAATGTACAATCATAAGAAAACTATTATCTCAAGTATGATAGATATGTCCCCATTACCAATGTACAATCATAAGAAAACTATTATCTCAAGGCAAATATGATAGATATGTCCCCACTACCAATGTACAATCATAAGAAAACTATATCTCAAGGCAAATATGATAGATATGTCCCCACTACCAATGTACAATCATAAGAAAACTATATCTCAAGGCAAATATGATAGATATGTCCCCATTACCAATGTACAATCATAAGAAAACTATTATCTTAAGTATGATAGATATGTCCCCATTACCAATGTACAATCATAAGAAAACTATTATCTCAAGGCAAATATGATAGATATGTCCCCACTACCAATGTACAATCATAAGAAAACTATTATCTCAAGTATGATAGATATGTCCCCATTACCAATGTACAATCATAAGAAAACTATATCTCAAGGCAAATATGATAGATATGTCCCCACTACCAATGTACAATCATAAGAAAACTATATCTCAAGGCAAATATGATAGATATGTCCCCATTACCAATGTACAATCATAAGAAAACTATTATCTAAAGTATGATAGATATGTCCCCATTACCAATGTACAATCATAAGAAAACTATTATCTCAAGGCAAATATGATAGATATGTCCCCACTACCAATGTACAATCATAAGAAAACTATATCTCAAGGCAAATATGATAGATATGTCCCCATTACCAATGTACAATCATAAGAAAACTATTATCTCAAGGCAAATATGATAGATATGTCCCCACTACCAATGTACAATCATAAGAAAACTATTATCTCAAGTATGATAGATATGTCCCCATTACCAATGTACAATCATAAGAAAACTATATCTCAAGGCAAATATGATAGATATGTCCCCAATACCAATGTACAATCATAAGAAAACTATTATCTCAAGTATGATAGATATGTCCCCATTACCAATGTACAATCATAAGAAAACTATATCTCAAGGCAAATATGATAGATATGTCCCCACTACCAATGTACAATCATAAGAAAACTATATCTCAAGGCAAATATGATAGATATGTCCCCATTACCAATGTACAATCATAAGAAAACTATTATCTCAAGTATGATAGATATGTCCCCATTACCAATGTACAATCATAAGAAAACTATATCTCAAGGCAAATATGATAGATATGTCCCCACTACCAATGTACAATCATAAGAAAACTATATCTCAAGGCAAATATGATAGATATGTCCCCATTACCAATGTACAATCATAAGAAAACTATTATCTCAAGTATGATAGATATGTCCCCATTACCAATGTACAATCATAAGAAAACTATTATCTCAAGGCAAATATGATAGATATGTCCCCACTACCAATGTACAATCATAAGAAAACTATATCTCAAGGCAAATATGATAGATATGTCCCCATTACCAATGTACAATCATAAGAAAACTATTATCTCAAGTATGATAGATATGTCCCCATTACCAATGTACAATCATAAGAAAACTATTATCTCAAGGCAAATATGATAGATATGTCCCCACTACCAATGTACAATCATAAGAAAACTATATCTCAAGGCAAATATGATAGATATGTCCCCACTACCAATGTACAATCATAAGAAAACTATTATCTCAAGTATGATAGATATGTCCCCATTACCAATGTACAATCATAAGAAAACTATATCTCAAGGCAAATATGATAGATATGTCCCCACTACCAATGTACAATCATAAGAAAACTATTATCTCAAGTATGATAGATATGTCCCCATTACCAATGTACAATCATAAGAAAACTATTATCTCAAGGCAAATATGATAGATATGTCCCCACTACCAATGTACAATCATAAGAAAACTATATCTCAAGGCAAATATGATAGATATGTCCCCACTACCAATGTACAATCATAAGAAAACTATTATCTCAAGTATGATAGATATGTCCCCATTACCAACGTACAATCATAAGAAAACTATATCTCAAGGCAAATATGATAGATATGTCCCCACTACCAATGTACAATCATAAGAAAACTATATCTCAAGGCAAATATGATAGATGTGTCCCCACTACCAATGTACAATCATAAGAAAACTATTATCTCAAGGCAAATATGATAGATATGTCCCCACTACCAATGTACAATCATAAGAAAACTATATCTCAAGGCAAATATGATAGATATGTCCCCATTACCAATGTACAATCATAAGAAAACTATTATCTCAAGGCAAATGTGATAGATATGTCCCCACTACCAATGTACAATCATAAGAAAACTATATCTCAAGGCAAATATGATAGATATGTCCCCACTACCAATGTACAATCATAAGAAAACTATATCTCAAGGCAAATATGATAGATATGTCCCCATTACCAATGTACAATCATAAGAAAACTATTATCTCAAGGCAAATATGATAGATATGTCCCCACTACCAATGTACAATCATAAGAAAACTATATCTCAAGGCAAATATGATAGATATGTCCCCATTACCAATGTACAATCATAAGAAAACTATTATCTCAAGGCAAATGTGATAGATATGTCCCCACTACCAATGTACAATCATAAGAAAACTATATCTCAAGGCAAATATGATAGATATGTCCCCATTACCAATGTACAATCATAAGAAAACTATTATCTCAAGGCAAATATGATAGATATGTCCCCACTACCAATGTACAATCATAAGAAAACTATATCTCAAGGCAAATATGATAGATATGTCCCCATTACCAATGTACAATCATAAGAAAACTATTATCTCAAGGCAAATGTGATAGATATGTCCCCACTACCAATGTACAATCATAAGAAAACTATATCTCAAGGCAAATATGATAGATATGTCCCCATTACCAATGTACAATCATAAGAAAACTATTATCTCAAGTATGATAGATATGTCCCCATTACCAATGTACAATCATAAGAAAACTATATCTCAAGGCAAATATGATAGATATGTCCCCACTACCAATGTACAAAACATAAGACAGCATAATCACAAGGCAAGTATCAATAATTAGGATCTGTACTTTCATGGCGGGAGCTGCACTGGTGCAGCATTAAAGATTCTGTACTGGTCAGTGCATTCTCTTATATATATATGGGTCTCCCAGAGGGAGCATCACATTTATAAGAGAATGCTCTGGCTTACAAGGTCAAGGTAAATATTGTTAGCCCAATGTATTCTCTTATATATGCGAGGCTCCCTATGGGAGATCGCATGTATAAAAGAATGAATTGGCACAAGGTTTTTGTTAAAATTTCAGGAAGCTCCAGTATGGCAACAAACCCTCAGAATCGTTAATATAATTGTTGAGAAATTTTATGAAGGAGTTTCTTGGTTAAACCTTTCTATACTAAATACTCATTGATGAGTAGTTATCCCTTAGGAAATGTTCAGATAATAATTTTCCTCCAATAAATAGGACTCTTTATGTACTTGTATTATCTGTTGTCTGCTTATTATTCATGAAAAACCCCTCGTGATGAATAATAGACCATTCCAAAGTATACTTTTATAATTTAGTGGGAGAATAAATTTAGTATTGGAAGAGTTAAATTGTATTCTGTGCATCTGACAATTTGGCTTGAGACAGTGAATACTTAAAGCGGCATTTAATCTTTCAAGCCCAAAATTAACCAAGTAATTTCTTGCTATTTTGATGTCCCCGAGGATTATAATATAGATTGATAAGATAAATGATATACGGACTATATAATTGAAAGACTTGTTGAATTAACTAAGAAATGAATGTAGTTTCTTGCTATTTTGATGTCCCGGAGGATTATAATAAAGATTGATAGATAAATGGATATACGGACTATATAATTGAAAGACTTGTTGAATTGACTAAGAAATGAATGTAGTTTGAGTGTATTTTATTGAAGGGTATTGCACATTTTGTGATCTGCTAAATGTGCTCCCAATGGCTACAGTGACATACCTCCAATAAGACACACTCAAACTACATTCATTTCTTATATTTATATAGCTTTTTCCTTATTAATTTCTATAACTCAGCTGAATGTCAGCAGTTTGGATATTACATCATGCAGCATTTTAAGTTAGTCCAATATTCTACCTGTGAATTATTGATCGATTAGTGTATGGGCCTTAGAAAACACGCCTAATTATTCTGTCAACTACTTTTAGTCAGTCATCTAGGTCAACAATGGTGACATCAGTTCATGTTATGGTGTGTTTTATAGGGATATGAAATGCATGACCCAATTGGCAGCTGACCAATCTCGGAACAATATTTAGTGTGATACACACCCGGGCTAAGTAAATATTATAAATAGTGACATATCTCATTATATTTACAGCATGTTATAATAAAGAATATTTCTTGTTGTATTCACCTGATAATAATTTTCTATAACTTCAATTATTCATTTGATAGTTTCGTACCTTCTCATATTAAAACTTTTAATCTTATTGGTTCCATCTTACAGTGCAGCAGTGTGTAGAATTAGTATCAAGAGCTAAAAAACCTGTTATTCTAGTCGGCAGCCAGGCAACTTTACCACCAACTCCCGTCGATGAACTGAGGAAAGCTTTGGAGGTGAGAGGTTATCAGCGCATACTTACTTCATCCAGATGTATTGTCTTTGGGCTTTTAAATGTTGTGTGTGCCATTTCAGCGTGAAAAATGTCATTGCATATTTATAATCTTTGGCTTTTATTACATAAGCTATATGGGGCATGTGCGAAAAATGGAATTTTTACTTCAAACAAGTTATCTGAGGAACTTACGTAATCGAACCCATGGATTCTAAATATGCCAAAAAAGTCCTTGCGTGCCAAAATGTCATATACGGAATTTTAGAAGCCCACTTATGCTGATGGGGTCGTTGTTGTAATGTTTTATACACAAATGCACACTGTGTTCATTTAAGTATACACAAATGCACACCAGTCTCAGTTTGCGCGAGATTGAAATATTGACGTAAATAATTGCCATCTGCTTCAATTCAAAACTATTTTTCTTCAGAAATCCGTCAACAATTTCCATTAGCATGGGCTACAGGTTGTACCTTTGGTCGGATCATTATGAAGGCATACATTTCTTTTAGCACAAGGATAAAATTTATCATTGGTCACATATTTATCTAAGTATTAAACAGGGGCTGAAAGAACTGAATGGCTGTTTGATCGATGAACTGAAGAACACAAACTTACAAATATGAACAACTTGTGTGCATTTATGTAGAAAACACTACAACAATGACCCCTGTGACACGATATTACACGCGACTGGTGTGCATTAATGTATACAGGAATGCACATGGTGTGCATCTATGTATAAAACGTTACAACAATTACCCCATTAGCCCCACTTACTACTTGTATAGACATAAGTAAAAACAATTTTGTAATGTAGATTATAAATAGGCATTTCAAGCATGGAGCAAACATAGAAAAGTATATACAAGATATGTCATTGTAATAATTAGGGCTGCAATGATTCATCGCGATTCTGATGCACCGTGTTTTAAAGTTCACGATGCAATGCATCATATTGGGAGGGTGCGATGTGATGCAAACACAATTCATGTACACGCAGAGTTATAGTTATTTTAGTTAGGTCTTGTAATTTACTTCAATGAATATGCTGAGGTGAACACTGATGACAATATACTAATATTTACTATAAATGATTAAGTGGTTCATCTAGTTTTCACAGCCGTCAGTTGCCAAAAATTTCCATTGCGCATCGTGATTATAAAATCGCGATTCACATCGCATCATGAAGGTCTGAATCGTTGCAGCCCTAGTAATAATCAGCAGAATACTATCTCCAATAGATTGTGTTTTTGTCGATGTTGATTGTCTGTCGATTATCTAATAATATGCGATATCACCAAGTCTGAGTTTAGTGTGCTTGTCATTTGCAGAATGAGGTCCCTAGAGAGTGAATTTACTGATGCTATCCCGCACAGTGGGCTAGCATCACCAAATTCAATGGTGAATATTGTGATGTACATCCATTGGGAACCTTCATATGCAATGTGTCGATGTGCATCTGCCAATTTGGGGATATAGAGAAATTAAACTAAAAAGGAAATAGAATCTATGTGAAGAAGTTTCAATAGAAATTTTATAATAAAGAAACTGTCCAGAGAAGATGAGACCAAAGCAAAATTAGGTCCCCAGAGGGTGAATTTAGTGATGCTCGCCCACCATACGGGATAGCGTCACTAAATTCACCCTCTGGGGACCTCATTCTTTAAATGCCAGGCACCTTATTCTCAGGCCTGGATATTATCACTATTCACAAGCATGGAATAAACAATAAGGAATGTTCTACCTTACTCATATTTAAATTCGTGCAGTACTATTTTTCATGCACCCACAGGGGTGCGCGAATTTAAAACTGAGTGAAAAATAGTATGACTCCTGAGTTTATACCAAATTTCCAAAGGGAGAGTAAGAGGGTTATGTTAATGAGTTGCATACATTATGGAAAATTTGATTTAATAGACATTTATATTCACATGCGGGCAATAAACCCCAACACCATTATTCACATTTAAAGCAATTAGTCATTGCTATGTTCGATGTTGCGATGCTTGTATAACATCCACATGCATGCTACCCAAAGCCCTGAACTGCCACCGTGGTCATACAGTCTGAGTTAATTATATGTCAACCGAACTGTACAACTTTAAAATGCAATTGTTGATTTGTCCTGAGGCCATTTCAATAAGATCCTTAGCTATTTAAATAACATAATAATCACTTGGAACATATATATACCAATCATCAAACCAAAATTATGATACATTGACGTCCTGCTAGATGTACATTTCCGGTGTGTCCTCAATAAACACACGTGTCTTCAGGAACGATTGAGAAATTAAACTGTTGTCAGATAGACAGATACAAGACCTTTTGAAAATAATTTTGTCAGTTTTGATTTCACGCAGCATGGTGCGCGAATTCAAAGTGCACGAATTTAAAACTGAGCGAAAAATAGTACTGCTCGAATTTAAATACAAGTAAGGTATCCTCCAGTTTGTTAGGATGAACAAGAGTTCTTTTATCATCTTTCATTTTATCACTCATTATAGAACCTAGGAATTCCTTGTTTCCTCGGAGGTATGGCTCGAGGGTTGCTGGGAGCCAGAAGTCCAATTCAAGTCAGACAGAAGCGCAAAGATGCTCTCAAAGAAGCGGACGTTGTTATCCTAGCTGGTAATAGATACTAATTTTATTTCTTTATAGCAACCAGACGCATAGCCTGTGTGCGTCGGTTGTCTATGCATTACGTACAGGTGAATGACATGATTTTTCCTATATGGTCAAGTAAAATCGGAGAGCGGGTATAAAATTTTCAATTTTATCATATGACTTCCGGTTAGCAACTAAAGCGCGGAATCGGCAATGGACCAACGAAATAAAAATAAAATTGGATTCTTCACAACTTACGAAGAATTCCCATGTGATTCAGGCATATTAGTTTCCTTTAGGCCAATTTCGTGGGTTAGCTTAATTATAACCAGCGAGGACATCGTGGCACGGTTCATGATGTCATTTACATCATTTGGCTTTGCGGGCCAGAATAAAGACAAGATTGCACTTGTCATGTCATCTCAGCCAGAGCCGCTGCATGATGTTACTTAAATTATTCGTAGCATTATGTTACATATGAAGAGCAAGTTTGAGGCTCAGCATGTGTGGTTGCTACACAACTTGTCATGCGCAATCATATTATATCGTGCATCCCAAACTTGAGATTACTGACAATCAACATTTGTTTCTAATGTCTTCAAATTATAGAATGAGGTAAAATTTCAGTGCAGTTATCAAATTAAAATTATTAGAGTAGCTTTTGATTCCACACCCATTGGTGTGGGACACATGTGTTTGACGGAATCACATCCATTGAAATCATATTCTTGTATACCACCAGGGTTCGCGCTGCCACTTGCCAAATTTGCCAATGGGAAAAATAATTCACATTTGGCAAAAAATATTTTCATTTGGCAAAAGTTTTGGCAATTCACTTTTTAATTCCTCAAGCGATTTGAAAAATATTGGTCAATCAATACCATTCATTTCAGGAAACTCTTACATTGTAATTATACTAGTGGTGTTTTATAAGGTTTAGGGAAAGTTAACACCTCTTTTAAGATGCAGTTAATCTCATAGCATTAGTACTGATGGTTGGAGGGATTACTAATCATCCTGTGATGTGCCCTTCTGATGGAGAAACCCTTCTATCATTGTATGGTTCGGTGATTGGCTTATTATTATATGATAAACCACAATAGAGATGTGAGTATAACTAATTATTAACTAACTGGTTTCCTATCGATATCAAAAGTCGTTCAAACCGCAAGTGTCGAAACATAAGACTTAAGGTTGCAGAAAATGATACTATCAGGGATAACATTTGGCAATTGCTAAACAAAATTTCATTTGACAAATTATTTGGCAAAAGTAAATTTCAGTCCAGCGCGGACCCTGAATACCACACATTGAATACAAACCTGAACTACTTCCTTTTGTCGTCAGTAGTGATGACGTTATGCTTTGAACAGTGAGTTCCTCAAATAAAATCAAATATAGTTTACCCCTGAAGCTCTAGCTAATAACAATCACAGTCTTGTTATTTTTGACACATTTAACTATAATGCCATTTCAGGTGCTATATGTGACTTTAGACTTGGCTATGGTAGAGTTCTGAGCAAGAAGTCAAAAATTATTGCCGTTAATAGAGACAAGATACAGCTGTATAAGGTGAGGAGCCAATGATACCTGCTTACTATGGGGTTCATCCATTCATTGTCACCCGAGTTATGGCCCTTTTTTGTCTTAGAATTTTATTGAATTTGAAATATTGTACAGACATTTTGCGTTGTAACTCCAATAGCAATTCTCAGGCTTGAAGAATGTTATTTGAAATGCTAATAAACCAGGATTGATTAAAGGATGCTGACAACTTTTGTCATGTATTTTTGTCTGAGTTATTGCCCTTGTAGAAAATAGCATGATTCTCTGTCTTTGTTTCTCATCCAGCATTATTGCTCAAGCACTAACAGATGGATTTGAATATCTCTGGAATAGTGATAGGTGTATATGGGTTTTATCTATTGATTTCCTCAGAGTGACAGATCTTCTTGGATTTAGAAAATAATTTTTTTCCATCCATACAAATATTTAGTATTGCCCACTCTCTAAACTGAGTGTGGGGGGCATATGCCATGTTCAGCCAATTAAAAAAAACTTTGACCAAATGTTATTTGGCCAAATTAAAGCAACTTTGGCCAAATTACATCCTCATTTTCTGGGCGGTTCACAATTGATAACTAAAACATATGTTTTGAATTTTATTTGTTACTCAGAATAAAAACATAATTAAAACAGCTTTAAAAACATAATATTATTCGAACATATAGGTATATGTTATGTCACACGTTACAGACAAATCAATTCACGTAAATCAATATTCGTTTATACAATATACGACGAGTTTTCATATCTGACCATATACAAAAATCATGGTGGAAATCGAAGTCTGAAATGGCTGGGCCCTTCAATGCAAACAATGAAACTAACATTCTATATAATTGTAATCGCATAAATCCACTTAAACAAATGCAATAACACCATGGTCGCCAACTAATAAAGTCATGAGCTGTGTTAGACAATGCATTAGGTATTAATTCTTACAGACAGCCTGGAATCAACAAACAAATACATAACCAGTGTACAGATTAAGCGTTTTGACGATTAGTGTTTTAAAAGCAATACTCACTGATAACAACTCTCTTCAAATCATATATAAAAAAAAAACACTAAATAGATGTCAAAGAGTTGTGTAATGTCCCCTTTGTACAGCCGTCGCCATGCAATGAATGCTCCCGTTACAAATTAAATTTGGGTTCTTATGGTACAATATTTCCGAAGTACGAAACACGCTTTCGTCGCCTAAATATATTCAGGGTGGAAAAAAAGTTTGGCCAAATTAAATTTGTATTGGCCAATTTCGAAAAAAATTGCCCATTGAATTTGGCCACCGACAGCGTGAACACTAGCCACGCTTGGCTTTGCACTTGTTACATTTGGTCATTAGATCCTGTTTGTGTTATTTTATAAGTCTCACATGTTCTTAAAGTTGTTGATAAGTAATAGATTTTGGCACAAGTTCCTCTAGATCTGTTATCTGTTGTAGTAAAAGTTTGCTTCAGACGTAAACCGGCTAGTGACATCAGTTGAGATAATGCTGTTTTACATCGAAGCCCCATGTATATATCTGTCTAGCAGACTTTATGCCTAGATCCAGTGGTGGGATTTTTTTTTTCAATTTTAATCAATTTTACCCTATTAATCAAATGAGTTTGTATTCTTGTGGAGTTCAGAACAAATGTAATATTTTCTATCGATTAAACTTGTTTTACTGTCACATTTGTGACATTTTATTACAGTTATTGGGGATTTTAGGTGAACGGGTCAACAATGCTAAACCCTGATATAGAAAGATATATATATATATACAGGACATCGACGTAAAACAGCATTATCCCAACCTATTTGACCAGCTCGATGTCATCGAAGGAAACCTGGACCAGATCTGTTGCATGCCTGAGTTTAGTGTGCCCAGAGGGTGAATTTAGTGATGCTATCCCGCATAGCAGGCTAGCATCACCAAATTCACCCTCTGGGGACTTTATTCTGCATGGACTCATCTGCTATGGGAGACATAGACTCAGATTGAAGTTACCAAATGGTGAATATTGTGATGTACACTCATTGGGAACCTCGATTATGCAATGTGTCGTCTGCCAATTTGAGGTTATAGAGAAAAGAAACTAAAAAAGAAATAGAATCTATGTGAAGAAGTTTCTAGTAATAAACAGGGATGAGACTCTTCAGCTATTTTCATATGAAAAATTCAGTGAATTTATTGCAAAATTATCCCAGAGTTTCAAGAAAAGCAGGTGATTTCAGCTAATTTGATAAAGGGCTTGTCACGTGCCTGAATAAAGATGAGGCCTTAGTAGAATCAGGTCCCCAGAGGGTGAATTTAGTGATGCTAGCCCACTGTGCGAGATAGCTTCACTAAATTCACCTTCTGGAGACATCATTCTGAAAATGACAGGCACCTTGTTCTCTGGCCTGAATTGTGTTGTAATATTTTCAGAATTCTGACATGTTTTGGAAGCCGACAATGGCAGTACAGGGAGATGTCGGGTCATTCATGAAGCATCTTTCACAGGGTCTGATTGGCTACCAGTGTGACCCAGAATGGCTGGCACTTCTCCGATCTCGAGACGACGAGACCGAAGAGATCAATAAGTAAGAATTGTATTTATCATTAGCTATATATATGCATGTTGCAGACTTCATAAATGTATATTTAGGCCTTGATCCACAAATACCCTGTCAATCTTTCAGTTGTCGAAATGCCACATCAGTTATCTGGATTAGGTTTGTATAGATGGTTAACAATGTTAAGTGATTAGATATGCATCAACACTTTTTATATGCCCATTTAAAAAAAATTGGATGTATTATGTTATTGGTATGTCCGTCCGTTGGGGTGTTGAAACAGATCATCTGTATGGGAATATAAATATTGTTTTTCTGAATTGTCGCTTGATTCAAATCTAACCTGGAGCAGTGTGAAGACTATATTGTTATCATTAAATAATCAATCATATCTTTCCCAGGTTAAGATTGAAGTCTACCTTAACCCTTTCTATACTAAATACTCATCGACGAATCGTTCCCTTATGAAATGTTCAGATAAGACGACAAATTGAACTTATTATCTGAACATTTCCCTCTAATAAATAGGATTCCTTCTATACTTGTATTATCTATCGTCTGCTTCTTTTTCCATAAAACCCCTCCAGTTGAATAATAGACTATTCCAATGACATAATTTTACAACTGAGTGGGAGAATCCATATAGAAAGTGTTACTTTGTGAATTATAATTTTACATTAAATTTTAGATTGACATTCCCATTGGTATGTAGAATATTTTATATACCTTACTCGTCTTTAAATTTGCGCACTACTATTTTTCGCTCAGTTTTGAATGCGCTCACTTTAAATTTATGCACCTATCTGCGCGAATTCAAAACTGACAAAAATATTTTCATTTAAGTCTTTGATCTGATGACAGTTTCAGTTCTCAGTCGTTTCTGAAGATATATGTGTATATTAAACATGATCATAGTTTACATCCTGTAGACCATAACTGCATCATCATTTTGTTGCAATGATGGATGTTTATATGCTCAAAACAATTATTCTGATATTGAAATAGTTATGGACTGGACATAGAAATGAGGTCGAAAACAGAAAACCACAACCTCAAAGACAACTGACTTCAGAAAATAAACACTTGGCTTCGACACAACTTACTCAGACTGTATGGTCACGGTGTCACTCCAGGGTGATGAATAGGGGGAACATGCTTTCATGCACATGCAATCTAGAATATGTTTATTTCTTACAAATATTTCAACATTGTCAACTAGGGATTTGCGAATCCTGTTTTTGCATCGTATCGAATATCGATATCAAATCTTCCTGATATCGACATCGAATCGAATCTCAAATCGAATCGGGTGGTCATTGTTTACAATTGTTAATTTTGGTGTATCGTGACAAACAACTTCAAAAGTCACCAGATACTATATAACAATATTACTATAGCTCTCCATAAGCATCCATTGGATGATTGAGGAAAATCATGAAATAGGCAAGTCTCTCTCATGGAGGGTTTGCGCAATATTGCATTTCTATCTAACTGTGCCATGTCGAACTTGACTGTAACATGACAGTAAGACAATCCAATCAATGTATAACAAACCAATGGGACTAAGGATAACCCCACAGTGCTACATTAAGGAAAGCTCTATATTTATATCTATAGAATACTTTGCTAACATGTTGAAGGCTTTGTTTATATGCCAAAGTCATATCCGAAGGCCGCAGCCCTAAGTTGGGAAGGGTATGGGGTGGCCTCCCCCTTGAACTACATCTACATACTGCCATAAAATGACAATTTATTGCTTTATTTGATGATTTAGTGTTAGTTGTATTTGTTTTCTAGTAATAATGGTCAAAAAACAAATTATCTGAGGAATTTTTCTTCTTTCTAACTGTTTTTTGGGCACCTGGAGTTTGGGCGCCCATACCTGTTACAGGTACCAAAACTGGCCTGGAAATTACCCTCGTCGGCATATCAAATAATAAAAACATGAGACAGAGTTTACTGGCTTGGAGGAAACCATATTAACATATTTTTGTCCCCCCGAAAAAAATAAAAAAATTCGGGGGACTATTAAAATAGCCGGTGTCCGTGCGTGCGTGCGTCCGGAAATGGTTTCCGGATGATAACTTTAGTTTTGGTTATTAGATCAAAAGCAAATTTCATAGGTAGTTTATCAGACCAAAATACAGGTCAAGTTCGAATACGGGTTTGCTCCGCCCATTTTTGCGAGAGTTATGGCCCTTTTTAGCTCAACTTTACTTTGTAAAGTTTGAGCTATTGCCATGGCTTTGTCGTCTGTCGTCCGTGTGTGCGTGTGTACGTAAGGCGTCAACAATGCAGGCTACAGGTCGTACCTTTCGTCGGATCATTATGAAATTTGTCATAGCTGTTGACATCAACATTTAGACCAGAATAATTAATTTTGGGGTCATTCGGAAAAAAAACATGGCCGCCAGTGGCCATATTGGATTTCAAAATTCAATCCATTAGCACGGGCTACAGGCCGTACTGTTTGTCTGATCTTCATGAAATTTGTCATGGATGTTAATATTGACATGTAGATGGGAACGAGTAATTTTGGGGTCATTCGGCCCAAAAACATGGCCGCCAGCAGCCATCTTGGATTTTACTCTTTGTATGACTAAATTCTTTAGCATGGGCTACAGGTCGTACCTTTAGTCTGATCATCATAAAATTTGTCATGGATGTTAACGATGACATGTAGTTTCTAACGACTCATTTTGGGGTCAATCGGCCGAAAACATGGTCGCCAGCAGCCATCTTGGATTTTACTCTTTGTATGACTAAATTCTTTAGCACGGGCTACATGTCATACCTTTAGTCTGATCATCATAAAATTTGTCATGAATGTTAATAATGACATGTAGATGGGAATGAGTCATTTTGGGATCATTCGGCCAAAAAACATGGCCGCCAGCAGCCATCTTGGATTTTACTCTTTGTATGACTAAATTCTTTAGCATGGGCTACAGGTCGTACCTTTAGTCTGATCGTCATAAAAATTTTCATGGATGTTAACGATGACATGTAGATGGGAACGACTCATTTTGGGGTCATTCGGCCGAAAACATGGCCGCCAGCAGCCATCTTGGATTTTACTTTTCTCTTCATGTCTATAAACATGTATTAGATATTCAATTTTCCACATTCCTAATGGCTCCATTGCCTGTAATACATTAAATTGTTCCCTTTCCAAGTTGAGCTACAGTGTCATTGACACTTTCATTTTACTTAGAATCTTGTAATTTTCTGGTTTCCGGATGATAACTTCAGTTTGTGTGATCATATCTGAACCAAATTTGGTATGTTAGTTTATCAGCCCTATGTACAGGTCAAGTTCGAATATGGGTATGCTGCGCCCATTTTTGCGAGAGTTGTGGCCCTTTTTCGACTTGTTTTACTTAGAAAATTTCTCACTTTTTCGGTTTCTGGATGATATCTCAAGTTTGGATCCTTTAATTGCAAATACCATTTTTATGTGGATTAGTCATATCAAGATACACGTCAAGTTCTAATTTGAGTTTGATCCGATGATTTTTCTCAGAGTTATGGGCTTTTCGACTTAGAAAATTAAATTTTTCTTGTAATTGTTTTCATTTTGTGCCAATTTGAGGTTATATTTTGACTTTAAGAGTTTTTTAAAGATTTGGTTATTTGTATGCATGTCAGTAATGAGACAATGCACAAGTGTCTTATCCATATAGTATACTTCTACAAAGCCTCCGCTCCAAATGAAGCCACCGGTTCGGGGGACACTGGCCGAGCGGCCTTTTATTTTTTCTTAAAAAACACAAGGAATACAATCTCGGACAAAATTATGGATGTCGAAAAAGGGGGGGATAACTAAAAAAGGTACACAGACCTCATAATTGCAGGTGCACATGGTACTAAATATCTATGCCAAGTTTTTAAAAAAATTGTCTGAAAAGGATTACAAGCTCAGACAAAGTTATGTCCACGGACTGACGGACAGACTAACCACTAGACAAGCTGATTCCTTTCATTACAGTGGTATTAAAAAAATCATGAAATGACGTGGTTTAAAGTGATGTGAAACACTCCGGTAGGGTGATAAACTAGAAATGGAGAATAATCTAGCTCAAAGTAGTAATTTTTACAAATATTGTATCCAAATTGACAATAAACACCTCCATTCTTATATATTAATTAAATACAGTGACTCTTGATGGTGAATTCGTTTTCTTTAGCTAATCGCAGATAGTTGCATCCCGTATCGAGAAGTAAATATTTACAATCGTGCGTAGTTCATACGATGTTTTCTATGTAGTGGTATGGTCGATTTGTTTGAAATTTTCGGCTTTTGTTACTTGAATGCTATATTCATCCAGTTGCCATAGTGCCTGAATACTAACTTATTAGTTTCACGCACCCAAATAAGTACATAATATCTCATTACGTACTTTAAATTTCCAGGAAGAAAGGTGCTGTTCCCACGGCCGAGCATTTAAACCCGATAAAGGTCCTGCAGACACTTGATGATGTCATGTCTGACAACAGCATAATGGTCGCCGACGGTGGGGACTTCGTATCCACGGCAGCATATGTAGTCAGGTATGTCAAAATGTGGTGAAATCATATTCATGGCGACATATCTAATCAGTTAGTCACCATGTGGAGCTCGGTGGTCCAGTGGTTAGCGTGTTCGACTTGTCTTCGCAGTCAACACAGCGGAAAGAGTTTGCAGCCAGCCGGTGGTCTATTGTGAGTTGTCACACAGTTGTTTGGCCAATTTGACCGATGTGCAGTTGTTGGTTGTGACCAAGTTGTGACCCTTGAACAAGGTTGTTCATACTGTGTCTGCTATGCACCACCCATGCGTTGTAAGGGTACCTGATTATGGTGATAAAAGATCTTGTTAGTATGCTAGTCACATGGTATCTTGGTATATTCTTACCATTTGAAATGCTCTCGGCTGTACCTCCCCCTGTCCCCCAGGGAGCCGTAGATGGTTACTGTGTGTTTAGGCTCATCAGTGTAATAATTGTACTACTTTCATTATTATTATGTGTTTGACTGTCCATTCTGGAAGACAAATTCCTGATGCCCTTCAGACAAAATCTCTGGACAGATAGTCTGATATGAATAATCCTCCCTCACTCTATCGACGCATTGTGAACATTTTCATCTTGTAATCAAGCCTTGAGTATGTCTGACATTTGCAAAATGAGGTCCCCAGATGGTGATTTTAGTGATGCTATCCTGCACAGCAGGCTAGCATGACCAAATTCACCCTTTGGGGACCTCATTCTGCTTAGACCTCAGCTTCTATGGGAGACCTAGGATCAGATTGAAGTTCCCCAGTTGAAGCTGTTGATGTTCCCCCATTATTAACCTTGATCATGCATTTTATGTTCTGCAAATTAGGAGTATAGAAACTGAACTGAAGGGAAAAAGTAACTAAAAACAATATTAATTTGAGACTATGGATACATCCCAGAAGATGTGGCCTAAACAGAATGAGGTCATCGGAGGGTGAATTTGGTGATGCTGGCCATATAGCACGAGATGTGCACTTTTACGTCCGTAATAGTCACGTATGTCATAGCAGTGAAGAGGTTAAATCATCATGGTTGGCAAATTTTGTTTCTTTGCCAAAATACCTGCCCCAGAGCCATTCAGTGCACACCAGTTCATCCCTACCCATCAGACCATTGTTTATCATTGATGATTAATTCCAGGCCCAGGGGACCACTGAAGTGGTTGGATCCAGGAGCATTTGGAACCCTCGGAGTAGGAGGCGGCTTTGCTCTCGGAGCCAAATTATGTCGACCAGATAGCGATGTTTGGATCATTTACGGAGATGGTTCGCTTGGTTATACTGTTGCTGAGTTTGATTCGTTCACGAGGCATAAGGTATGAAAATATTTACTAGCATAATGTTATAGTGCGGGGGCAACTGTTCAAAAACTGGTTCCTTGTATACTTTTTTAGTAGAGGCAAGGCATGTATATTTTCAACATCGGGATGAGTTGTGCTAAATAATTGGACTCTATTCCAATTTTTTAATGTCACGTGACCTCCAAATCCAAGATGGCTGCCATCATATAAGCAAATATCAGCATATTTTCGAGGATTTTTGCACATGTTTTTGACCAAATCTACCCCAAATAACTGCTATATGTCCCCAAATCATCCAATTCACTTGCCTTTATGGCTTACTGGTTCAGGTGAATCAGCAGATGTGCTCAGGAAGGTCAGAGTTAGCATTATGGATTGTTTAGTGATTTTCGTTTTGAAGGTTAAAGCTGATTTACATGCCGTTTTTCACCATATCGGTACCCTCTCATCTTTTTCAACTTCCAGCTGGATAAAAAATTGGAATAGGTTATGAATAGGTTATGAAAATCATAGTGGCTTGCTTCTACTAAAAAGTATACAAGATCTACATTTGCCCTCACACTATTTTATAGTGTCTTTGTAGAATATGTCCATCCCTGTAATTCCGTCATCCTAGATCACATGTGAATTATTTTTGGAATATTCATGAAGTACAATGGCATGAAGAATACCCAAATGCAGTAGGTTTTGTTGCAGGACAGACAGATATCTTTTAAATTAGTCTTAAGGTGCCTAATAATAAATATTAATGGGAGGGATTATTGGCAATTTCACTCTGTCTCTGCCAAATAATAGTGATAATGGGATAATTTATAAAAAAATAATAATTGTACAGACTATTAATAGGCACCTGCATGTATGCCACCTCAGAAATAAACTTCAGCTAAAAGCCATCTTTGCAGGGGATATTCTGTACCGTGTCCTTGTTGTGCTACATTTCCATCTTAATAGATAAGTGTGCTAGACGTACATGTGATGAGTGATTCTATTTTAGACTCCTGTCATAGCTGTTGTTGGTAATGATGCAGGGTGGACACAGATTGCCAGAGAACAGGTTCCTATGTTTAAGAGCGCAGTGGGATGTGAGTTAGCTGTAAGTATTCTTAGTATGTTCAAATTGACCGATGTCCCTCTTTGTTTTTCAAAAATTTGACAAATAATTTTGTTTGGATACTAATTATTGATCAAGATTCCCCCAAAATTACACATTTTTGTCCCCCACATTCCGTCAAAGTACAATAGTAATGACCCTTATCCGGAGTAATGACCCTTATCCGTCCGAAACCCATAAATCCTTTAAACCTGCCCCTTCGTCAGTGGACATTTTAGTCAGCAACCTTTTATTAACCCTTTACCCAACAAACCGGCCAAAACCGGCCAAATAAAGCTGCAACAGCCTAAATTATCTTCGGTCTGTCTCAATAAAACCATACAAATATGGATATCATTGGAACCGGCTCATTGACCACATTGTGATGGTTACAGTTATGCCCTGTGCCAATGCATTCTCTTATATATGCGAGTCGACCATAGGTCGCCTCGCATATATAAGAGAATGCATTGGCCTAAAAAATATCTTTTTTTTAACACTTTTTACCATTTTTTCTTACATTCTTTAACACTTTTATAATTTTTAATGTGTTAAGCCAATGCATTCTCTTATATATGCGAGGCGACCTATGGTCGCCTCACATATATAAGAGAATGCATTGGCACAGGGCCGTTCTGTTGGGTAAAGGGTTAATGCCGGCCCTCATCTTTTCTCTAGCCACAGAGAAATTGAACCCTTTGTCCATATGTAAAAAATTATAGTCTGCAACTTCTGTCTCAGGCGATTATGATAGGGTGATTAGAGATGAGCCGATTATCGGTATGTAGATAAATATGCTGTTTCGCCGATCCGATATATATGTAGAATTTTGTTAGGTACCTTACGACCAAAGTCGTATAAAACATAACTCTGCTAAAATCTAATCAGTGGAATGTGATAATTTTGTTGGAGACTAAAGAATGTGTTACATGACTATTCCCCTATTAGGCCCAAAAAATCTATTATTTGAGTCTCAGACAATTTTTATCTGAATCAATGAGGGAGGACTTTATTTATTTATATTTTTTTGTGCACATCGTAAGCATGGATCATGATAGCTTCTCCTATCTAGTAATAGTCAGAAAATGAAGAGGGAACTTTGTTTTGCATTGCATATACAGTCATTTAATCTGATATAAAAAAATTCTATGAAAAACATGGATTTTACTCTTTGAATCACTAAATCATTTAGCACACCCTACAGAGCATATCCCTCATCTGATCATCAACAAACTTTAGTTGGATCCTCGTGGTGGACTTTAAGATGGGTGCTTACCATTTTTTCCAAATTCTGAGAAAAGACATGGCTGCCAGCTGCCTTCTTGGATTTTATTCTTTGTATGACTAAATTCTTTAGCGCGCCTTACAGGTCACATTACTCATCCAATCGCCACCAAATTTCATATGGATATTTGGGGTGTCCTCTAGATGGGAGCCTCCCTTATTTCCTGAAATAAAAAAAAACATGGCAACCAGCAGCCATCTTTGATTTCAATTTGAATCCATTAGCACACCATGCATCCCACATTTATTGGAGAATTGTTTTGAAACTTTACAGCCTTGTTTAGGATCACCTGTAGATGGAAGCTATCGAATCTGAATTATTGTCGATGAAAAACTTGGCCACTTGCAGCTATCTTGTTTTACCTGAGTTATGGCCCTTTGTTCTGAGTTATGGTTCTTTTAATAGTTCATCTATTTTTAGTGATTCTTGGTCAGACAGATGAACTCATATGGGCAAAAAAACTTGACCAAGCCATCTTTGATGCACATCCCTTGTTTATGCTTTATACCAATATTAAAATGACATGACATTGATCACAAGAGCATAAAATAAGACATTGAGATCGTTTGTTACCATTTTGTGGTAGTTACTGCGTCGTGAAATTATACAGTACATGTATGTTGTTCATCATCTGACACTTCTATACACCCAGCGATGATTCAAAAATAACGTTAATGGCATTTTTATAGCATGAGTATTAAAGACATATTATGGACTTGTTCGGGTGCGTTAAACTGTTAAATTAGTATTCAGGCACTATGCTAACTGCTGAATGTAGCGTTCTACTACATCGCCGAAAGTCTGAAGCAAATCGACTGTACCACTCCATAGAAAACATCTGAGCTATGCTCAATTATAAATATTTACTTCTCGATTCGGGACGCAACTATCGGCAATAAAGTAACGAAAACAATTTCGCCATCAAGAGTTACTGAATTTAATTAATATATAATAATGATGGTATGTGTTGTCAGATTGGATTTAATATTTGTAAAAATAACTACTTTGAGCAAGATTATTCTCCTATTATGTTATCAGGGTGTTTCTCATCACTTTAAATAAACCCTGTTTAAATTCCAGTACTCTGACTACCACATAGTTGCTGAGGGTTACGGAGGTAAAGGTTACATCATGGGTAGGAAGGATCAGGATAAGATCAAAGAAATCTTCGAGAGAGCTGCTAAAGATAGCAAAGAAGGACACAGTGTTCTCATTAATGTGCTGATTGGTAAAACTGATTTCAGAGAGGGCAGTATATCTGTGTAAATCCTTCATTCATTTATAATAGGCATTTTGAGTTACACAAACCATGTAACTTCTGATGTTATGTTTCTACAATATATTGCAACATGTACATGTAATGCTCTAAGTAATCGACTTCTTAACCACAGCAGAATTATGGGTAACTTTTCAGGATTTAGTCGGAAATATGGCTTGTTGCCATTCATCGGAGCTTTCCGATGAATGGCAACAAGCCATATTTCCGTAGCCATATTTCCGAAAGCTCTCGGGGAGAGCTTTCCGATGAATGGCAACAAGCCATATTTCCGACTAAATCCTGAAAAGTTACCCATAATTCTGCTGTGGTTCCTGAGAGCTTTCCGATGAATGGCAACAAGCCATATTTCCGACTAAATCCTGAAAAGTTACCCATAATTCTGCTGTGGTTAAGAAGTCGATTACTTAGAGCATTACTGTACATGTAAACTGATTTTTTAGAAAGGGGGAGTATATCTATAAATCCCTCATTCATTTATTTCCAAGCCTTGAAATAGTGTGTCTGTCATTTGCAGAATTAGGTCCCCAGAGGGTGAATTTAGTGATGCTACCCCGCAGAGCGGGCTAGCATCACCAAATTCACCCTCTGGGAACCTCATTCTGCTGAGGTGTAAGCAGAATGAGGTTCCCAGAGGGTGAATTTGGTGATGCTAGCCCACTATGCAGGGTAGCATCACTAAAATCACCCTCTGGGGACACACTATTTCAAGGCTTGTTTATTTTTGATGTGTGTTGCTACAATACTGCTAAAGAGATATGACAGCAGGAAGAGTCACTTTTTGGGTTCAAACGCTAAATTAATTTACGAGTCCAAACCAAATTTACTGGATGAGTTTTGTAAATTTCACTATAAACTGGGGGGGGGGGGGGGTTGGCCTTTCTGTTCTGGCAAGTACCAAGTAAGTATTGTGTGACCCGTTTAAGATGCAAAACAGATAAGCTGAAAGCTAGGCCACCAGGTCAGAAATTAAGGCCAATGGTTACTGGAGGCCTAGTATTAGCTAGAACCTTTACTGTGCTATCCGGGGCCTTGGGGGCAGAGTCTGCACTTGACCAAAATTTACTTTTGCCAAATAATTTGCCAAATGAAAATATTTTTTGCCAAATTCTTTTAGAATTTGCCAAAAGCTATCACTGATAGTATAATTTTCTGCAACATGGAGTCTTATTTTGCAGTTTATCATGTAAAAGGGTTTCTTCATCAGAAGGGCACATTTTTACAAGAGGATTAGCTATGTAATCACGTCCCACCACCACATTAAATGCTTAATAAAGGTGTTAACTTTTCCTAGACCTAAGAAAACACCACTAATATAATTATAATTCAGTTTCCTGAAATGAATGGCATTGATTGATCAATATTTTTCAACTTTCTTGAGGAATTAAAAAGTGACTTGCCAAAACTTTTGCCAAATGAAAATATTTTTTTCCAAATGTTAATTATTTTTGCCATTGGAAAATTTGGCAAGTGAACCCTGTTTGGGGGATGAATAAACTCACTCATGGACTCACTGCTAATTGGTCATGAATATTGTCAGTCTGGGTGAACGTCGACTCTATATTTGAAATATAGAGTCTGGAGCTAATGTAGCCAAAACCATTTCTATTCAGCGAAGAGCTTCCCCAAAATGACGTCACGGATTTTTAAAAATACATCGATGATTGACAGGTGTCCCCACGTGTTATTTGTTGTGCTTCGCCGACTCATCAACCCACAGAAGGCCTGTGTCGCGACATTAAAACTTACAGAAGATAATATTTGTCGTGTGTGCGACTATTCTTTTTTCGGGAGATGAACTCGCTGCATCAACGGGAAAGCTGCATCCGAGAGCAAAAAATTAGGTCGTCATCAAAAATGATGCTTTAGAACTATTTAAAAGCATAAAATTAAGTCATTTCCTCGGTGTTTGACTTTCAGATGACTTTTTTTTTACGGCAAATAATTTGTCGATTTGCAAACCATGTTACAATAAAGTAAATCAAATACACGGACATGAGTAAAGTTCTATTTATATTTATGGGAGGCCAAGTTGGTACCATACGCAGGCTTATCTATCAGGTCCAGCTAGAGCCCGAAGCCGCCATCGTACGCCGCCGCCGCCAGCCATATTGGCCACAAGCCGCCGCCAGCCATATTATTTCTAACGCCAGCCACATTTAAAAATCTCCGCCGCTGGAATTGTAAAATGGCTGAGCCGTGTGCATGGGCTTATATCAAGCACAACTGAACTGTGAATCGCAAAGAACTAAACCGCATTGCCTAATATTGGCACACTCGCATGGACACGGCATGGTTGTTATATTATCAGAACACATGGCCCCTTAATGTGGAATAGACTATCCCAATGCATGCTTTCATATAACTGAATGGGCGCATCCATTTGGTATTGAAAGGGTTAAAATATAAATTGTTTATATCGACAACACTAAGTCTCAGACATCACTGGCATTTGTCAATATATACACATAAGAATAGAAATAGTTTGAAATATTATACATCATTACTATCGGGTTCATCATTCTATGATGCATGCATATATCGTAAGATGGCAGTGATGATAGCAGTCTGAAGTCGACAGAACACAATGTAACAACTTATACCGATTAGATGGGAAACTACATAGTATATCCATGCCAGTCCTTCGTAAATTTTCGCCATAATGGAAAAGCCTAACATCAAAAGATTACGTGTGGTCTGGAATTCTACGGGTTCACCACAAACGCTAAAAAAAACGCATCTATAACCGGTAACAGGGGATTAGGAACATTTCGGAAACGAAAATACGCTGAATGATAACATCTCAGCCGGCTGAGCCGCCATATTTCGTCAGCCACGAACGTCGTGACTGAGCCGGCTTAGCTAGCTAACCAGCCACGAAATTCGGTTGAGCCAGCCATGAAAACTATTTGTCGTGGCTTCGGGGTCTAGGTCCAGCACATCCTTCAAATTAATTGGAATCGTACCGAATATATAATTTCGAAGCAATTTTTTCTGTCTCTGTTGAATTTGCAAGCCTCGAAATTCCGCTATATTTAGAGCATTCGGCAAACCTCGTCGCGGTCACAGGTCGAGGAGTTCAGCCGCAGAGGTCACAGGTCGAGGAGTTCAGAATGATATTTAGAGGTGACATTATGGGAGTCTCCGCCCATTAACACTTGTTTATCAACCCATACGGTTTCATTGGACGGAAAATAATTTACGCAATCAATCAGATTACGGAATCCCGAGGACTTGGAAATGAGATAGCGATGTTATCCGTCAGACCTAATATTCAATGTTGTAATGAATATTTAGGTATGAGTTTACTCAGACTGGAATATTGTCTGTTAACTTCAAAGTAGGCAGCACTCTCCCATTGGTTGAATAATCTCTTCTGTTGACTCTTCCAATTAAAGTTTTCTAACCCATATAAATTTTAAACTTGTTGCAATGCAATTTTTTAAAATATCTATATTTGTTTGTGTCCAATATATCATACTTGTGTCGTAGAGAATGCTGACTGCTATAAACATTTATTTATTCCATATTTATGCAGTGTGTGCCTGAAAATAGTCTTGTTATTTCCATTTTTGTGTGTTGCTCACTTACATATATTTAGAGCTCATATATCGCTGTATAAGAATGTGTAATGATAGTATATATACGTCTCAGAAATAAAACAGATCATTAAAACAGGCCTTCCAACTAAAAAAATGGGCCTTTAACCCTTTCATGACAGAAGCTGCGCTGGTGCAGCATTAACAATCCTGTGCCACTGCATTCTCTTATATATGGGAGTCTCCCAGATAAAAGAGAATTCACTGGCTAACAAGGTCAAGGTAAATATTGTTAGGCCAATGTAATGTATTCTCTTATATATGTGGGGCTCCCTATGGGAGACTCGCATATATAAGAGAATGCATTGGCACAGGGTTTTCGCAAAATTTCAGGAAGCTCCAGTCATGAAAGGGTTAAAATCTTATCATGAGATTCAAGATTTCTACTCGCAGAATCAGGTGGTGCCAGATACAGATTCCGCTTAATTCCTAAAGTCCATCATGTCTTCCTATTGTTATCAAAGAATTCAGGAGCCTTAATTCATAGTCATTTGATAGAATGGCGTCCAATTTTATAATTCTGCCATTCAGAAGATGTATTTTTCATTTACTCTAGTGTTCCAAATGTCCATGCGTTTTGATGCATGATGTACATAATCACACCCCACTAGTATTGATATAGCACGGAATGTTATTTCTGACTCCATCTAAAATGTCATGTTTGTTTATGCTTTGACACCGGAACCGGCATAACAATAACAATCTCACAAACTGGATAAGAAGCACCCTTATGGAAACGCTGTTGCATGTTGATGCATATTCAGGCAATTTCTCTATCCCATAATTTTTATACTAATAGGTATGAGATGGGCACAGATGATAGCTCCCTTGTAGCACAAACAAATTTTAAACCCTTGGTGATCATTAACCCTTTACCCAACAGAAGGGCCCTGTGCCAATGCATTCTCTTATATATGCGAGTCGACCATAGGTCGCCTCGCATATATAAGAGAATGCATTGGCTTAACACATTAAAAATTATAAAATTGTTAAAGAATGGTAAAAAAAATGGTAAAAAGTGTTAAAAAAAGATTTGTTTTAGGCCAATGCATTCTCTTATATGCGAGGCGACCTATGGTCGACTCGCATATATAAGAGAATGCATTGGCACAGGGCATAACTGTAACTATCAGAATGTGGTCAAGGAGCCGGTTCCAATGATATCCATATGTGTATGGTTCTATTGAGACAGACCGAAGATATTTTAGGCTGTTGAAGCTTTATTTGGCCGGTTTGTTGGGTAAAGGGTTAAAACCACATACATAGCTCCGGAGAAAAAAATACTAACTCATTGACAAAAAAAATCACTTGAGTTCATTTGTGGTCTCTATTTGTGATTTCAACGGTAGTTAAAGGTGTGTATGTTAGACTGGGATATTACCAACCATCATTGCGTACGAAAGATTATTTCTCATACCAGCATCAATTCATGTGTGATGTCTATTTGTAGTCTCATCGGAAGTTAAAACTGTGTATGAAAGACCAGGATTTCACCATCCAACATTCTTGCTATTGGCCAATAGAATTCCTGCAGCTATATATCATATGTCTCACACATCATAAGTATATATATATCACATATCAGTATTTGTGTGTCTTGAGAGGGACTGTTTTTGAGTGAACATTTCAGGTCATGAGACTGTCTAGAAAATAACTTTCAAATCATGTGTTTTGGCCATATGTCAATTTAAAGGGTGCATAACACCTGGAAATTGCTTAATCGCCTAGCCTTATTGGTGGCGTAACACCTGGAAATTGCTTAATTTCCTAACTTTATTGGGTAATTTAGTTGTCAGGGGAATGGAACTGGGGTCCGCTTTCTCAAGTTGGGTCAATTTAGCTTTTTAGTGGGATAGCATCACTAAATTCACCCTCTGTTAAAGCACTGAGTGATAAGCCTATCTCACACTTTATAAATTCAGAAACAGTCCCTCTTTCTACTATTGTGCTGTGTAATAATAAAGCCACACCAAGTTGATGTTCTGAATTTCTCAGAAACTTAAGACAAACAGCCAGGCATGTTTCTATTCTCATTTGATTGGTCCATTATTTAGTGGTTTTATACCTGAAATAAATCCTAGAGAAACCATTGTTTGGGTGTAAACTATGACTGATTTGGTTTTAATAAATTTGTAAAAAAATTGGTGGTCATTACTGCCACTTAAAATAATATCACCACAGCCGATCAAATTTGATCTTACATCAATTTGTCATTGAAACTGTTATTGTGAACAACAAAAAATGACAAAATATGCCTTTGGGTATACTTAAATCAATTTATTTTGTTGTCCCCCGAAATTGTCCCATAGGGAGCCTCGCATATATAATAGAATCATTAGCCTAATAATATCCGTCTTGACCTTGTAAGTCAGTGCATTATCTTATATATGCGAGGCTCCCTATGGGAGAGTCGCATATATGAGAATGCACTGGCACATGTTTTTTATTGCTGCACCAGCGCCACTCTCATCATGAAAGGGTTAAATTCCCAGACGTGGTATTTTGTCACGATTTTCCAGCAATTAATAATATTGGCACCCGGCCCTGCTTAACCCTTTCAGTGCCAGGGGCCGATCTCATCGGCCCTAATTTACGGTCTGTAAAATCGGCCCTAAAATTTTTTTTTAATTTTTTGATTTTATTTTGGGTATGCTTTAGCATGCTATAGCGAATTTAAAAACAAACTGGATAAAACCTTAGGGGCATGTTATAACTCAAAACTATCACCAAGTATTCATAGTAATAATTTTGATGCCCATGAAAAACGTAAGATTCCCTGGCACTAAACCTACAAAATAAGTCTGTTAAATTAAAGAATATACGAAAAAATTATTAAAATTGTAAAATTAAAAAATAACAAATGATGATAAATTGTTTGGCCAATGCATTCTCTTATATATGCGAGGCGACCTATGGTCGACTCGCATATATAAGAGAATGCATTGGCACAGGGTATATGGGTTGATACAAAAATCGGACCTGGCACTGAAAGGGTTAATACATGCATTTCTGGTCTTGACGGCTACTATAATTCATGAATGTTCGATCGTATTCTTGATTTCTTGCTCTGCAAAACCAGTTTTTTTCAAGGGCCAGTGATATTTGAGGAACATACCCGGTATGGTCAACTTTGTGTGGTATAAATTATTTGCCAAATTATTCATTATTCTTCTTTAAAATTCCTTCAATACATATATATTCATGATTGTTGTTAATGATTTATGCAATGTTTATATTAATTTTTATACATTTGCTAATTTATTAGAGATAAAAATATGAAGTTGAATACCTGCTTGTTACTGCCTCTTACCCAGATATACAATATATGCAGAAATGGTTAAGAAGGCAGAAAAAGAAGAAGAAAATTCGTGAATTTTCAAAAAATCTCAATTGCAAAATGATCAATGTGAAGGAAAAAATCATTATCCCTTATAACCAATGTATGCTATAGTACTATAACAACTTTCTCTCACAATATCGAAGAGAAATATATTTTTTTAAAAACACTGCAATATCTAGACTATGAACTCAACTAGGGTACGCGCTCAGTCTACTATCTGAAATCATCTGCGAGAAAATAAATCAAACATTTTTCATTACATATTTTAGTTTTCTGGCAAGGTCCCAAAAATATGTGAAGCAGAAAAATTAAAGAGTTTGGCCACATTTGCAATAATCTGGCAGACATTAAACATTCAAAACTGATTAAACTTTTCAGACATCATGCTGTTTTATGGTGATTTTTTTTTCATCCAAAAAATTTGTTCTGCAGGGCCATAATGTGACAAGCTTAGATCGGCATATCTTCCTGCATTATTTTCTCCGCCCCAAATTATTCACAATTTAAAAATTGGGATTCTGTTGAAAGATGTAATGACAAAAAGGTACTGGAACAGAGATTCTATGAATAGATAAATCTTCATATTTAAAAAGAGTAGGATCTGTTTTTCTGTTTGCGAGGATTCTCCTAGACCCCTGGACCGATTTCAACCAAATTCGGGGGGATGACTCGGGCAGATATAATTTTTTAAATGATCAAAATGTGATTTTATCAATGCGAAGCCAGTTATTTTTATTGGCCACAGTTTGATGACTCCATTGGAGAAAAAATAAAACAAAGAAAATGGACGGATTTATTAACGGTAATACATATATGAGAGACATGTGATGACAGTGGAAAGATGCAACAATGATAATAGGTGTTGTTTGTCATGAGTGATGACAGACTCTCCACATCAAAACTGGTCACCACACAAGAAATTTATGATCAAATATTTTAGTACAAGACTGAGACATAGCCAAAATTATCACCATGTATTGCTTATACAGTTACTGACTAATTTCCAGACCTTTTATTAACCCTCATACAGTAATTTTCAGGTTGCCATAAATAATCAACTCCTTAACCACAGCAGAATTATGGGTAACTTTTAGGATTCAGTCAGAAATATGGCTTGTTGCCATTCATCGGAAAGCTGTCAGTGAGATAATTCTGCTGTGGGAGTTGATTATTTAGGGTAGGTGAGTGGGTTGGGAGATAGGGGATATCATGTGCATTGTGATATTTATAATGGATGCTATCAGAGTTGATATAACCCTTTGATTGTTGAATTAAATTCATTAATATCATTAGTTATACAATGGAATGGTATATTATTGATATGTGAGGCCATGCAAAGTCAATTTCCCCATTTCTCAGGCCACAACATTTTGAAAACCATGAGTGCACAATTTATATTTTATTTCTGGGGGCAGATGCCAACGAAGCTTTCCACCTCCGCATCGGCTAGACCTGGGTCTAATTCCCGTTGCCTATGGTAATTATTTCCCCAAGAAATGTCCATAAGAAGTTGATAGATTTCATGTGGTTTATTTCATCAAATATCGCCCAATCAATTATGAACGACTCATTTTTTTACTGAGATTGCTGTCAAAATGCATCATTTGTTTAACAAATGTTTGAACATAGTTACCAATTACAGTAATGAATTGGAAATCTGAACTGGTAAACGGGTCTATTCGATCTCAATTCTATAGTGTTTGCAGTCCTTCCCACAAGGAAAAAACAGTGAGAGCATTTATTAGCTCCCGCATTTCAAAAGACAGGTGTAATATTGCACCCATAATATAATCGTCATTGCGCGATAGACCTATATCCAGTTACACTTTCATATGCCAATAATTGAAATGAAATGAGGAAAGGATCTAAGGTAGCAGTACACGATTTCACGGGTTGTAGGGGGTCTGAAAAATAGAAAAATAAGTATCTGGGGGCCATAACAGCCAGTGTAGCCTGTGTTAAATGTGTATTTACTGGTTTGAAGGTTTAATTATTTTACAAAACTGGGAAAGTTCTCAAAAAATTGAAAAATTTGGATACGCAACAGGGTTTTCGTATTCAGTGGAGGCCAACTCTGTGTTATTGGTTACCGGAAAATAGCCCGATTTCTCTCCCCTGAATTCTGTCATCTGGGCTCGCAAGACATTTTTTTCAAATTGATACGATAACTTTTTTTTTATTTCAAATATTTCTCAGCACTAACATAGCTCTATCAGGTGGAAGAAGCTTATTTACTGACATTCGCTCTATCATGGTCTGTTTTGGGGTTTAAAATGGTCAATTTGAGTAAAAAAATGTGTAAAATTGAGCGTTTTGTGTGTGCAGACCAAGGGGCATAACTCAATAACAAATTGTACGAAGAAGCTAAAGTACAGACAAATGATTACACCTAAAATTTCTGTCAAAATTAAAACATGCTTGATGGGACCTATGCCAAAGATAACGGCTCAGCATTGATTTGAACTACAGTACCCCCTCCCAGGTTGGCAAAATTGCTGGAAATCGTGTACTGCTACCTTAAAGAGACTATCAAATTGGATAAATTATTGAAAATCTACTGAAACATTTTATCTTTCCTATATTCGTGTGTGAATTACTATTCACAGTTTCGTATTGATAACTGTTGTGCTCGGAACTAGGCGCATTTGCTTGTAGATTATTTGTTTCAGAGGCTATATATTACTATGGATTTCAGCTTGACAAGTCACTGAATGCTCACACCGACAGGGCAAAAACCAAATTCAACGTATGACGCGTTATGGCTACTATGGATAAAACAAAAACATTACGGTTCAAATTTGGTGGGGGGGGGGGGGGGGGGGGGGGGGAGGGTGGTGATGTGGTTATATATGCATCAGTTACTCTGTACGATTTGTTTTGAGCGTTGCGTTTTTGTGTAATTACATAAAAATCACATTCATTTAACGAAACGTGTTGCCACGCAAACATTTCAACAATGGAATTCCTTGGATACCTGGTGCGAAAAGCCGTATTAATGTTGGTTATTTAGTCTTGGTCGTGTTTCCGAATGACCGAGTAAGGTCAATACGTATATTGGAGAGGGGTACAGTCAACTACTGAGTTATCACGAACAGTGCGTGAGCACCAGCACAATAAAGGTGTGATATATTATTTAAAGATGCTATAAATAATTAAATAGTGTAATTTCAACTTGACAATTAAGTCATTGAATGTACACCGATCGGGCAAATAAACATGGTTCATATTTTGAGGGAGGGGGTGATTATATATGCATTAGTTCACATTTTGGGGGAGGGGGTGATTATATGCAGTAGTTATTCCCTATGATTTGTTTGGAGTTTTGCGTTGTTATATGGCCACATAAAAGTGATTCGCATGTAACAAAATGTGTTGCTAAGGGAACATTCCAACAATGGAATTCCTCGGATACCATCTACGAATAGGCGTATTAATATTGGTTGTTCAGTCTTGGCCGTGTTTCCGAATAACCAAGTATTGTCATTGTCTTAACATATGGGGGTGGGGGCTGGCTAGTAAATAATCACAGCACACATGGTCTGGTCAGCACAATACACATGTGATATATCTGTTCAGACCGCCTTTTCGACCGGATGAGATTTAGTTTTAAGGTGGGTGGGCATGATGTGACATTTAGAATTTATCTTTGTTTTTTTCGCTATAACCAATAATTTTGGTGAAATTGGTTCATTTTATTGAAACCACAGTACTTATATTGACTTTATTTCCCATTCGCACTGAAGAAACACTATATGTGTTATATATCAAAGTTATCGGTTTATGTCAGAGACTTAAATGGACATTGGCGCGTTGAAGGGGGATAACTCTATTTTTCCCTTAAGGTAGCAGTACACGATTTCACGGGTTGTAGGGGGTCTGAAAAATAGAAAAATAAGTATCTGGGGGCCATAACAGCCAGTGTAGCCTGTGTTAAATGTGTATTTACTGGTTTGAAGGTTTAATTATTTTACAAAACTGGGAAAGTTCTCAAAAAATTGAAAAATTTGGATACGCAACAGGGTTTTCGTATTCAGTGGAGGCCAACTCTGTGTTATTGGTTACCGGAAAATAGCCCGATTTCTCTCCCCTGAATTCTGTCATCTGGGCTCGCAAGACATTTTTTTCAAATTGATACGATAACTTTTTTTTTATTTCAAATATTTCTCAGCACTAACATAGCTCTATCAGGTGGAAGAATCTTATTTACTGACATTCGCTCTATCATGGTCTGTTTTGGGGTTGAAAATGGTCAATTTGAGTAAAAAAATGTGTAAAATTGAGCGTTTTGTGTGTGCAGACCAAGGGGCATAACTCAATAACAAATTGTACGAAGAAGCTAAAGTACAGACAAATGATTACACCTAAAATTTCTGTCAAAATTAAAACATGCTTGATGGGACCTATGCCAAAGATAATGGCTCAGCATTGATTTGAACTACAGTACCCCCTCCCAGGTTGGCAAAATTGCTGGAAATCTGGCAATCTGGAAATTGCTGGAAATATGGCTTGTTGCCATTCATCGGAAAGCTGTCAGTGAGATAATTCTGCTGTGGGAGTTGATTATTTAGGGTAGGTGAGTGGGTTGGGAGATAGGGGATATCATGTGCATTGTGATATTTATAATGGATGCTATCAGAGTTGATATAACCCTTTGATTGTTGAATTAAATTCATTAATATCATTAGTTATACAATGGAATGGTATATTATTGATATGTGAGGCCATGCAAAGTCAATTTCCCCATTTCTCAGGCCACAACATTTTGAAAACCATGAGTGCACAATTTATATTTTATTTCTGGGGGCAGATGCCAACGAAGCTTTCCACCTCCGCATCGGCTAGACCTGGGTCTAATTCCCGTTGCCTATGGTAATTATTTCCCCAAGAAATGTCCATAAGAAGTTGATAGATTTCATGTGGTTTATTTCATCAAATATCGCCCAATCAATTATGAACGACTCATTTTTTTAATGAGATTGCTGTCAAAATGCATCATTTGTTTAACAAATGTTTGAACATAGTTACCAATTACAGTAATGAATTGGAAATCTGAACTGGTAAACGGGTCTATTCGATCTCAATTCTATAGTGTTTGCAGTCCTTCCCACAAGGAAAAAACAGTGAGAGCATTTATTAGCTCCCGCATTTCAAAAGACAGGTGTAATATTGCACCCATAATATAATCGTCATTGCGCGATAGACCTATATCCAGTTACACTTTCATATGCCAATAATTGAAATGAAATGAGGAAAGGATCTAAGGTAGCAGTACACGATTTCACGGGTTGTAGGGGGTCTGAAAAATAGAAAAATAAGTATCTGGGGGCCATAACAGCCAGTGTAGCCTGTGTTAAATGTGTATTTACTGGTTTGAAGGTTTAATTATTTTACAAAACTGGGAAAGTTCTCAAAAAATTGAAAAATTTGGATACGCAACAGGGTTTTCGTATTCAGTGGAGGCCAACTCTGTGTTATTGGTTACCGGAAAATAGCCCGATTTCTCTCCCCTGAATTCTGTCATCTGGGCTCGCAAGACATTTTTTTCAAATTGATACGATAACTTTTTTTTTATTTCAAATATTTCTCAGCACTAACATAGCTCTATCAGGTGGAAGAAGCTTATTTACTGACATTCGCTCTATCATGGTCTGTTTTGGGGTTTAAAATGGTCAATTTGAGTAAAAAAATGTGTAAAATTGAGCGTTTTGTGTGTGCAGACCAAGGGGCATAACTCAATAACAAATTGTACGAAGAAGCTAAAGTACAGACAAATGATTACACCTAAAATTTCTGTCAAAATTAAAACATGCTTGATGGGACCTATGCCAAAGATAATGGCTCAGCATTGATTTGAACTACAGTACCCCCTCCCAGGTTGGCAAAATTGCTGGAAATCGTGTACTGCTACCTAAGTAAACCTCAAAATAGTTCAATATTTAATCAACGATTACAGTCGCCAATTTTGACAAGAGGGACGAGTGTGAATTTTAGCACCAGTGAATTGAAAATTACGAGTGTGTACAGGTGCGAGTGCCATGAGAAATTTCATAATGTTTTATGGCTGAATGACCCCAAAATGACTTGTTCCCATCTACATGTTAACATCCATGACAAGTTTCAATGATGATCCGACCAAAGGGTGATTTTTAATTTGGAGAGTGATTGTATAAAAATGTACCACATTTATTTCGTACCGATTATAACTTTCCCCGACATTGAACACAAATATAAAGGTTGCACGCTCAGGGTTCTGGGAACATGTGTGCAAGCTCGGAAATTGACTTTATGTGGCCTAAGGATATTCAAATAATAAGTTCAGCAAACGGCTTGAGGCTCTCTGCTGAATTTATTAGCTGAACAAGCCTACAAATGAATCAATGGGAATCAAGTAACTATCCATGCATCAGTGAATATTCAGTTACCAAAGGGTTGATGAATGTATATTTGAGTGAACCTATTTAGCATTCATACATGGTTAATGATATGAGAGTGAATCTGATAATATAAAATATATGGAATGTAAAAATCATACAAATATAATATAATAATCTTAACAAAATAAATATATATACATCTAACACATTTAACAATAGTCACATGCAAATATATCAGATCAATTGTTACTCACAAACACCATAGTATGGTGTTACTTTCCTGAGACAGGCCTTTAGTTTCACTTTATTTTGGACAGATCCACCCCGGTCCGACCATGGTTTGGCCTGGTGCAAGAAAATTTCGAAATTTTAACAAAAAAAACAAAAAGAAGCAATTTCCTCTTTTGGGGGCTCAATACCTGCTTCAAGAAATTTAAAATGATTTTTTTTCTGCTCAAATGAGAAATTTCTGGAATTTCCCATTTATATTTGAGGGAATTTAAAGGCCTGCGAGTGTTCTCGGAATGGCCGGGTCCAATATATCAACCATTGGAAAATAATTCTCAAGCATCTCTTTTCTAGTTAGTTGCAATATCATATCTCTAATTTGGTTTATACCATTTCTTGAAGCCCTTTTAGATTTTGTGTGTGTTGATGCAAAATTCAATAAAAATTAAAACCAATACAGATTTGCCATCAAACATTACATTGGGTCAATATTTTAATTTTCTGATTTTCATAATGACTCACTAACTACAGTCTACAACATTTCATGAGGGATAATTATTTGTATTATTGCTGATGACATTACTGGCAGCAGGCCTGTGAAAGCCATTGGGTAAAAAGTGGTGGCCGCTTCAAATTCAACTTAGTTTCAGAAGATTTAACATCGCGTTGCCAGATCAAAATATTGAACGAAAGTATGAATTAAATCAATGTCAATAAGTGTAACATGTAGAGTGCATTCAGATGACAGGATACAATCAACACACACGCCATCTCAAATGACCTTTGATTGTCCTTCAGATAATCTCACTCAATATATGGATCTCACGCACGACATAATCTCGACATCACACTCCGCTACACTTAGCATTCAAACACACCTATAGGAAATAAAGATGGCAAGTTGTAGATTCACACTTTATGACACACATCAGACCTACACATGCATACACAAGTATTAGAGGGAGGAGCCAATATGTGTACTCAGCATTATATAGGCACAAGAGGCCGCACGACTGTTGGAATGTGCATTTGCCCATTATCCTTTTGACATGATAAATGTAAATATGATTAAAATATTAACGTGAGAAGATTTTGACATTTTTGCTATCGAAAAATCAGCATGTGAACGTCTGCAAACAGCACATGTATGGATTCTTCATTGACGCCTTAATCTGGAAATGGATAATAGATGACCAATGATACTGCCAGATAACCCGGGAAAATAAGAGCACAATTAAATTACGCTCTCTTATCACGGAAATCAAGGCTTTTTAAGATGTGTGTAATTCAAGGTTTTCCAGGCCTTGTATTTCTCCTTCGTCGAATTCTAGGCCATTCCTCTAACAATACACATGTGTAACGGTGGTTTAATGTTTTCTATAATGATCATCACCTCATACACTCCACACATTGGGGATATCACTAACTGAAAGCAAGCCTGAGTTTAGTGTACCTATCATTTGCAGAATGAGGTCCCCAGAGGATGAATTTAGTGATGCTATCCCGCACAGAGGCACAGAGGCATCTGCTATGGGAGACACAGACTCAGATTGAAGTTCCCAAATGTTGACTATTGTGATGTACACCCATTGGGAACCTCGATTATGCAATGTGTGTCGTCTGCCAATTTGGGGATATAGAGAAACTAAATTAAAAAAGAAATAGAATGTATGTGAAGAAGATTCTATAGAAATTTGATAATAAAGAAACTTTCCAGAGAAGATGAGGCCTAAGCAGAATAAGGTCCCCATAGGGTGAATTTTGTGATGCTAGACTAAATTCACCCTCTGGGGACCTCATTCTGCAAATGACAGGCAAACTACCCTCAGACTTGACTTCTATGGACATCACTCAATGTAATCTACAATCCCGCCATTCAATCAATCTCGGCATTCAATCAAACCTATAGGAATTGAAGCTGTAAATTCACACTATAAGACACGCATCAGACCTATAAGAAGTAAGACCGTTAGCTGTAGAGTCACACTATATGATACACTGGATGCTGAATCTGTTCCGAATGGATAGAAGAAATCATATGGCACTTTAGCAAGGAATATTGGTGCAGATCCCTGTACACCGGCGGCAGGCTCCGAGGTGTCTGTAAATGTCACGGAGGTGCTAATCTCGAACGCTTGCTCCAAAGTGGTTGCTCCTGGCTGACAGTATGGACCAGAACACTGCAATAAAATCAATATTAACTCTTGATGACTAAATACTCGATGAGTCAGGGAATGTTCAGATAATAAGTTCAACAAATGATCCTTTGGGAAACATGTTCCATCTCAGGTTTTCTTTGACCATTCGGTGTGAAATTTGGTGTATTGTCTTCTAAGGCCAAAGGAAAAAAATATTTGTGGTTGGGGGGTTTCCTAATTTAAACCCCCTACCCTCAGGGCTGTAATGATAGGCCCATGTCACAGTACGATATATACTGCAATATGAACCTCACAGTATCGCGATAAGTACATGTACTGATGTAGGTAGCTTTGGTTTTGGATAATTTGAATTTTAACTTTAATATAAAAGTAAAATGCTGGAATTTACAGTGTACTAAATGTAGAAATTAAATTTTTATTGAACTACATGTAACAATGTAAGAACAATAATATATCAAACATCTCAATAAATGCACTGAATAGACTAACTAGTAGTTTGTTTATACTATTGTCGTGTATGACTGCTCAAAACGCATTCATTATAATGTTTCAAATTAAAGCAACCACTGAGATGAAACGGGAAATATGATTCATTGAAATTGATGCGGCCTGATTAATCGACCAATCACCATCCATGTTTTCTTTCCACATGCTAAATATAAATCGTGGAATTTCCCAAGCAGTAACCTCAAACATACAGAAGGTTACAGAAACATTCGAAGCTTCTCAAGAGTTCCTCAAGCAAGGTTTTTAATTAACTACTTTACTTAACTAAACAAAATCAATATTAGTGATGGTATTGTGTAGTATTATCAACTATATATAGTTATATATTAAAATAAATAATAAAAGACAGTAATACAAAAACTGAATCATAAACAAATCAAAACGAACTGTGAATCATACCATTGGCAATACCGCGAAACCTCGATGTATCGTTACAGCCCTACCTACCCTAAAAAAAATTCCTATGGTACAACTAAATCTCTTGAAAATTTCATTACATTATATAGGCAACAAAGAATAAACTGGGAAAAAACATATTCCAACATCCAAATCTGTTGATTTCTTAGTCAACGTATTTGGCTTGTACAAACAGCAATGAATACTTTTCTCAGCCCAATGATATAATTAAATTTCAAGGCAAAAATGAAAGCCATAAAAATATCTCAATAAAAATAATTTAAAAAAATTAAATTTTATTATCGACTCTAATTTTTTCTGACATGTAACCCCAACCACACATTTAGTTTTCTTTGGCCTAACATACACTGCAGGATGTGGTCCATAATTTGGGTTAAATCGCTGGTATGGATGAAATATAATAAAAACATGCAAATATTGTGACAGAGTTACCGACAGATATAGGGTTTTATCCCTTTCTTTACTGGAGTTTCCTGAAATTTTGCGAAAACACTGTGCCAATACATTCTCTTATCTATGCGAATCTCCCATAGGTAGCCTTGCTTATATAAGAGAATGCATTGGCCAAACAATATTTACCTTGACCTTGCAAGTCAGTGCATTCTCTTATATATGCGAGGCTTCTTATGGGAGACTCGCATATATAAGAGAATACATTGACACAGGGTCTTTAATGCTGCATCAGCACAGCTCCAATCATAAAAGTGTTAAATATATAGATTATTCTTTTCACTGAATATAAATACTATTCAATGATACAATTTGTATTTCAAGCTCTGAATTCAAGATTATATCAAGAATGGGGTCAAAATTATTAAGAAATTTCAGTCAACAACCACCTTGACTATCAAATAATTACTGTACTCACCAGAAAGCATAGATTAGGAGTGAGATCGTATGTGTACCGAGCACCGACCAATTTAGGCTGCGGGTTCGCCAACGAACCAACGTTAGCATAGAGAATCTGGAGATGTACGCCGGTAACCATCGTGCAGCAAGGACCCTCGGCAGTGTTCTTAGACTGAAAACAAACATTGAATATCACTATCAGTATGGGAATTATAATGCTCATTGCACAGAATATAGCTTTGGGCCAGAGGTCTTCATCCAAGCCTGCAAATATTGTGTCTGTCATTTGCAGGATGAGGTCCCCAGAGGGTGAATTTAGTGATGTTATCCCTCACGGTGGGCTAGCATCACCAAACTCACCCTTTGAGAACCTCATTCTGCTGAGGCATCAACTGCTATGGGAGACCTAGGATCAGATTGAAGTTCCCCAGTTGAAGTTGGTAATGTTCACCCATTAGTCACTTCGATTATGCTTTTTATCTTCTGCAAATTAGGGGATATAGAAATTTCCCAGAAGGGAAAAATTAACTGAAAACAATGTTAATTTGAGACTAGATACTTCCCAAAAGATGAGGCCCAAGCAGAATGAGGTCATCAGAGGGTGAAGTTGGTGACGCTAGCCCCCTGTGCGGGATAGCATCACTAAATTCACCCTCTGGGAACCTCATTCTGCAAATGACAGACACACTATTTGCTGGCTTGCCTTCATCAGTGCAACAAATGAATTTTCCATAGGCCGAGGTGAATATTGACTTCCAAGGGCTGACAGATTGGACAGAACACAATTATATATCCCCATCCAAACAACTTATGTGGGGATAATAACTGACACTAAATTGACATGGAAGACACACATTTAATATATTTGGATCATTGGACGTGGAAAGGGTTTTTTTTATGGTAGAACCAACATAATGGACATTTTTGGTGAACTGCTGATAAACAGACAAGATATCTTCCAAATATGCATAAACGGATAGAGGAAACTTTGTCTAAATATATTTGAGGCCAATCAAAATTAACTGCTTCCTCAAAACAATGACCTGCTGGCTGCTTTTTATGGCCTATCAAAAATAAAAATAATATATCATCATGCCGCTCGGTTTCACAAACTGACTTCCACTACTGACCATAAAGTTAGCTAGACACATTTCGGCTTGTATTTGATATTCCTCTTTGTTTGTTATGATAACATATTGTGGCCTAATTTTTCAAAGTCAACATACCCTGAATTCAAACTAAGGCCTAAAAAAAACACAGGTGTGATTCCCCTAACTGACAAACCTCTGACTATGAAAACTGCATCGACTGTTCATGTATTGAGTAGTCAGCCAACTTGTGAGAGCATTTTGAGTAGGTATGGTTGTCTAAAGATGAAAGCTCCCGGCAAATGGTTAGAAAGTTATTTTCACCTTTGGGTTCATTGTTTTGCTAACATCTATTGCACACTTTCAATATGAAAACCTTCATTAGTCCACAAGAAACCTGTTTCTATTTTGGGTCTATTTACGCATTCCTTAAAGGTACTCAATCCGATCAGACGCTCCTAAATTACTACTTCTTTGGTTTCGGGGGTAAAAAATATTTGATTGGAGTGATCAGATATAAAAATTTTAAGTTTGTTATTTCTCGAGATGTTTATTACCACTTGATTTTAGAGTTATCCATCTTCATCCACAAGACTGTCAATTTGACCACGTGTTTCTGGGCCACTTATTATTAAACATCTCGAGAAATAACAAACTTCAAAAATCGATATCTGATCACTCTGAGCTTTGATAGGTGGGTTCCTCGACTCAAATCAATATTTTTTACCCCCGAAGCCAAAGAAATAGTAATTTAGGAGCATCTAATCGGATTGAGTACCTTTAAGTTGAATTATGAGAGTTTAACTGCATGTTTACAAGATGTCTCTAAGGCCAACAAAATAATGCCTGTGTTTAGGGTTACATGGTCCAAAATAATTAGGGTAGGTAGGTATGGAATTTTTATTTTTTTTATTTTTATTCTGAATTCCATTGGGTCATTGACAGTTCAATCTAGAAAGCTTCACAATTCAGATTAATTGAAAGGTTCAATACTAAATATTGTTAATCTTGAATTAATCAGAGCACTAGACTAAAAAAACTTCTAAATCTTTTTTATAGGAGAGGTTTGAAAATGGGTAAGAAACCTTTTGATGCCCTTCCCACTGAGAATTTTTTTTTATCTGTGTCTACAGTTCAATAAAAAGTTTTGGGTAGGCAACTTTTTCTAGGGTAGGTAGGGAAACCCTAAACACAGATATTTTTTTTTTTGGCCTAAAGCTGTGAACTTACTAGTGCAGCTGATGGTGTTACAGGTCTGAGGATGGGTATCCAGTCTCCGAGTTGATTCGGTTCAGAGTTAGCAAAGGTTCCGACATGTGTCGCTACTGTCGACGTATTTCCTTCCAATGCGAGGAGAATCGTGGCCTGTGTCATCTCACACAAATTAGCCATGTCTGACAAGTTGAATCTGGCAAAAAATAAAATGAATAAATTAAAATATCCCATGTGTCATCTCACACATATTTCCTCCACTAAAGTTGTGGCCCCATAAAATTTTGTTTGTAATTAATTTTGGCCATCTGCAGTTTGGGCGCCCAAACCGGTTACCACTAAAAATGAAAGTTTCAATGACTGTAGCTCAACTTGGGAAGGAGTTTATTTTTTTCTGAGCAATGAATAGAATGATAAAGAAGATTGGAAAGCCAAAAAGTCACAGTAAAGGTCTTGTATTGTGTAGATGAAATTAATTCATTTCAAACATTTTTCCGATAAATGCGGACCGCAGGATGAATTCAAATTTCAAATCCAAAATGGCTGCTGGCGGCCATGTTTTTTAACAAATTTCGGAAAAAATTGATTGCTCCCATCTAGAGGTCACCACGAAGATTCATATGAAGTTTGGTGATGATCGGATGAGGGATGTGGCCTATAGGGTGAGCCAAAGGAAATTGAGTTATAAAGGGCCTTGGATCCATCCATGAATGTATTATCATGGTAAGGCTAGTTGCGATCCAGGTGGTGGAGGCAGCAGCTCTACACTCTGTTAATTAGGCCATCTCTCGCCTGATAATGTAACTATAAAGTATCATGTAGGACTAGGTGCAGCCCAGCTCTTACCTGATAATGCAGCTATATAGTTTCATGGTAGGGCTAGCACATGCAGCTCATGTGGTGGGGGTAGCAGCCCTAGGACAATAATTCAGTGGAAAAACGTTGGTTTATTCATCAAATCACGTGATAAAAATCTTCATAATTGATTAAATTGACAAACTCATGTATTGATTATGTTCAAAGATGTTGAAAGCAAGAGATCAACATATCAGGTATAAAAAGATCATTAAATAATAGCGTTTTTGCATGCTACTGAACCAGGTGAATAATCACGTGATTTTTATAAACCGGTGTTCTTCAACCACTCGTATTGATAAAAAAGTTCCATTGAAAATTGAGTCCCGAATGTTTTTCCAAGATTTCTAATGTTCTAAACAACAATATAGTAACCTTCCTCAGTCCCCAAAAGCTGAACTACTTGATGATAATGACAACAAAATATGTAATGAGTTTTGAGTAAGAATAAAGAATTAAATGTTTAGTTGAAAACGTGTTGTTTATCAATAACAATTTATTACAAACAAAGTTATGTCGTGTTACAATGTTGTCGGCGACCTTCAAAGCTGTCAAATATTGCAACAAGACAGTGTCGCAATGGCACCGTTTGATGATCTTTGAGTTTGATCATTGATGTAAAATTCACTGCCATGGAACTTGGAGCACCTGTTGACCCAATTATCTCACTATGGGTGCACGAATTATGTTCTACATTTTGAGCAAACTGACTATGTTGCATTTTTAACACTGTCAAATCCGCAACAAGTGTTTAATCAACGTGTCATGTACCTACGTTATAGTCAACTCTTATTATGAGAAGTATATACAATGTTCCGACTAGTCAACGGCAAGATCCAGAGTTGACGTTGGGAGCTATAGGCATTGATGTTGGTTATTTGACCAATCATTTCAACACTACTATATAGTATCATGGAAGGCTAGGTGCAGCACTACACTCCATCTCACCTGATCATGCACCCCGATCTCATGTCCATGCCGAAGTTGACTGGCGTTCTCGCGGAGTTCATGTCTGAAGAACAGTCACCGTTCGCTGAGGCTTTTATTATTGTCAACATATTGTTCCTGTCCTTGCTAACCATGATATTCTGGGTATAATCTGTTAAGGACTATATAAATAACAAGAGCATCGCTAGGGTGCAGCAAAATACGCCATTTAGCCATTTCGAATTGTACTACCGCAAAATAAAATAATAATTTGAGCTTACAAAGAATATCTGATATACCCTAATTTCAATGCCAAAATCTGGTAAAATTCTAAGTCGTAAAATGGCCATAACTCATGTGAAAATAACATACCAGCTTTAGTTCCAATCAAATAATCAAAACTGGAGTTATCGATCAAAAACAATTTTTTTTTAACAGACATGGTCAAATTCTAAGTCGAATAAGGGTCGCAACTCATGTAAAAATAATTGGACGGAACCCATATTCGAACTTGGCCTGTATTTTTAGCTGGGAAACATACATACCAACTTTGGTTCAGATCAAATAATCAAACTGAAGTTATCAATCAGAAACCAAAAATGTTAACGGATGGACAGACGGAGCAAATTTTCAGGGAAAATTCAATGACTTTCAAGGGCTTGAAAAATCCTACATAAATTTCAACTACTTTCAAGATACGAACCATGCTGTATACATGTATATATATCTGAAAGTTAACCCTTTTTACTGAATGGATTCCACCATTCAATTATTCAAGTATATATTTGGAATGGTCTATTATTTATATCGAGGGATGTTCAGGAAATAGAAGCAGACAACAGAAAGACCACTGGATACTACAAGAGCAGAATGATTCTTATACATGGAACGGAAATGATTGGCTGTTCGTTGAACTTATTATCGGAAGATTTCCTAAGGGAACAACTCATCAGTGATATTTAGTATTGAAAAGGTTAATACATGTATAAGTGCTCGTATTGTGTTCAGTATGTGCTCTCTATTCATATATCGTCTTCATTAAAGGTACTCAAGACAATCCAGAGGGTCCCCAATCATCAAAATACAACAACAACATTTCTTCAAAATAAGCTTTAGTTATCTGAATCGATTAATTACAAAAAAATAATGCTAACCACTGTCAACTATGGTATCAAATTTCCCAAAACGTGTTATTTATCAACATTTTGTTCAACGAAATATGGCCGTGTTATCACTTGTTTTTAGAGTTATCCATCTTCATCCGCAATTTTGACCGAGACCATCCATTTGACGGCGTGTTTCTGGGCGACAAACAATTGAAATAACAAACTTCAAAAATTGATATCTGATCAGTCTGAGCTTTGATTGGTAGGTTCCTCGACTCAAATTAAATATTGTTTTACACCCAAATCCAAAGAAATAGTAATTTAGGGGTGTTTAATCGGATTGAGTACCTTTAAATGAGGGATAATCAAAGATATATATGACTTCGTCTGTCCCACTCTTGTCTTCTAGTTCCCCCCTCTCTCTCTCTGCCTCCTGCTATCCCTAACACTATCTTTTCCCCTTTTTCCCATCCCTAACTCAAATTCAGTTATATATCTCCAATTCTCCTAAAAAACATTATTTCCAACCCTTCCCATCTGACCTATACCCCTCCCTCACTTATTGAGGACGGGGCATGTGGCCAAAGAGGAGAAGACTTCATATAAGCCCTCGGGCTTGTTCTGATCCTCCTTTCCATACATTAACTCTTCTATTTTGTATATATGTGTCATCTGTATATGTTATTTGTTTGGATTTGGAAATAGAAATGTGTTTATCCTACGATATATAAAAAGACATTTTAGCTAACATAAACCGAAATAATATTATTTCAAAGGATATCGAGTATTTCCATCCTTGTCTGTGCTTGACTGAACAACTCCAGCAAGAACAGGCAGACCAGCGATATAGCCAGGATTCCCGCTTCTATAGTACGGCTCATTCACGCCAGTCTGAAAAGGGAGAAATAATATTATACTGGGTTCAATTCCCATAGTAAGCCACCTTGATTCAGTCAGAAAGGAGATCGCACCAGTCTAAAAAGGGAGAACTAATCTTTATTTAACCCTTTAATGATGGGAGCTGTGCTGGTGCAGCATTAAAGATCCTGTGCCAGTGCATTCTCCCATAGGAGAATGCACTGGCTTACGAGGTCAAGTTATATATTGTTATGTCAATGTATACTCATATATGAGTGGCTCCCTATGGGAGACTCGCATATATAAGATAATGCATTGGCACAGGGTTTTCAAAAATTTCAGGAAGCTCTAGTCACGGAAGGGATATAAAACACAATTTCTGTCTGAAACTCAGTCACAATTTTCGCATGATTATAACATTTCATAAATGTTTGATTTAACCCAAATTTGGACCACGTTCTGCAGTGTATCTCAGAAGGCGATATACCAAATTTAATGCCGTTTGGTCAAAGAAAACCTGATATCGAATGTGTTTCCCAAAGGTTGTGAATATGTTTTTTCCCTTACAATTTCTAAGCACAGATGCATTTGAGGACACATTCCAGCTGAGACTTTCGCCAGCTTTTTGCCAAAAGCAGTTACATCTGTATCAGTGCTACCAGCCAATGCATTGCAGAGGGGCCGGGGGGGGGGGGGGGGGGGGGGGGGATCCTGGTTAGTTTATTTAAAATTTTCATCATGAGGGTAATATTTGATTTTTTGAATGCAGGCTTGTTTTGCCAATTCATAAATAGTGATTCATGGTTATTATATTTTCTATCAAATTTCAACTAACAAAACTTACATAGGTACATGAATTAGGCTATAATAGGAGGAGGTGGGTGACTGAAATTTTCTGTTAAAAAGCCTCATCAACAAATTTTTTCAACATTTTCTGTTAGAAATATTGGTTTGAAGACCGAAAAGATTTTTTTGTTGTTTCTGGAGTATGTTTTCCAGATTTTTTGAAAAAATAATAATAGATAGCATCCTTCCCTCATCTCAAAATTGAGATCTAATTTTCTGAGAACACAGACATTATATTTTAAATACCTTAGCTTAACCCTTTTATGATGGGAGCTGTGCTGGTGCAGCATTAAAGATCCTGTGGAAGTTAATTCTCTTATATATATGCGAGTCTCCCATAGGGAACCTTGCATATATCAGAGAATGCATTGGCTTATAAGATCAAGGTAAAGATTGTTAGGCCAATGTATTATCTTATATATGCGAGGCTCCCTATGGGAGACTCGCATATATAAGAGAATGCATTGGCACAGGGTTTTTGCAAAATATCAGGAAGCTCCAGTCATGGAAGGGTTATATCACTTACTCCCTCAATCTCTGGCCTGAATGTCGTGGAAAATGACTGTGATACTTCTAAAGTACTGACATCAGCAAATGTAAACTGGACTTCCACTGATTTAATACCGGCCGTGCCATTACTTCTTATTGTGTACGCCACCTGAAAATATAACAAGGATAATTTAATTTAACCCTTTATTTACTAAATGCATTCTCCAATTCAGTTATAAAAGTTGACATTGGAATGATCTATTATTCATCTGGAGGGATGTTCAGGAAATATGAAGACGACAGACAAACAAATATATAAAACAAGAGCAGATTGGGGGGAATCATTCAGATAATAAGTTCAACAAACAGCATATGACATTTTGTTGAACTTCTTATCTGAACATTTTCTTAGGAAACTACTCGTCAATGACTATTTTAGAAAACAAGACAGTCAATGACTGTGGAGACGCTTATCAGACTGTAAAGACTAGGAAGACTGGGACTCGGAAGACCACAAGAGTTAGTACTTGTCAAATTCACTTAAAAACAAGTAGTCCTAAAGAGGGACATAGCCTAGAGGGTCTCTGTTGAGCAGTGGGGTGTCCACCTTGAAATATGGTCCAGATCCCCCCACCCCACATAGTCCATAGTCTGCTCCCTCTCAACTGAAGCAAACACACTCCCAAGTTCGTAAAATTCCTTTGCACATGTTGAAATTTTACAACTGATACTTCAAGCTTTCCTAACTGTGGCAAAGTTACAACCTGACATGCTCCCCTTTTTTAATGGTGGGACCCCATTCAAAATTTTTTTTATCCCAACTCTCTATAGGCCATTTACACCAAATGCAATTTCTTGATTGGTCGAACCCATTTTAACAAATCTGTATCCCAGTCCCAAGGACCCTCCATACTGGTTACTACATATAGGCTAAATAGGACTGATGGCTCTTGAGGAGCGCCATTTTAAGAATTACTTTGGGGGAAGAGTTTTGTCCCTGGTCGCACGCCTATTTGACCTGGTGAACCCATTTCAACAAATCTGAACCCAGTCACCCAAGGACTCTCCATACCAAAATGTATACCAAATATGCCAAATGGTTCTTGAGAATATGTTTTAAAAATAACTGATGAGGGAAAGAATTATGTCATTGGCTCTGACCAATTCTGAATCAAATCTGAATCCTAGTCATCCATACCAAATATAAGCTGAATAGGCCTGATGGTTCTTGATAGGAAGACATTTTAAGAATTACAATGGATGGACAAGTTACGTCCCTGGCTCCGCCCTTATTTGACCAGGTGACCTCATTTTAACACATCTGTATCCCTGTCACCCAAAAACCTTCCATACCAATTATAAGCTAAATAGCCCCAATGATTCTTGAGAAGATGTTTAAAGAATTACTATGGATGGAAAGAGTTAGGTCCCTAGATTCTTGAGAAGATGTTTTAAGAATTACTATGGATGGAAAGAGTTAGGTCCCTAGCTATGCCACTGTTTTGACCATGTGAATGATGTGACCCCCATTTGAACAGAACTGAATCCCAGCCACCTAGGGACCATCCACACAAAATATATCTCAATTCTTCATCTCAGGTAAGCTAAGAAAAATGCCTTCTTCTTTCTCATCCAGTTTCCCATATGTTATCGCCTGAAAAAACAGGTATTTAGTTTTACTGGCATAACTGTCAGATTCATCATTCACACTTGGCCTTGGGAGTGGAGTTTGTTATCATAAGCACGGTCATTTATATACAAACTCTCTAACAGGCAGAGAAATTTAGGCTATTAATCAAAGCTGTCATTCCAAACAGATTTTGTTAACACTGCCATTTCATTTATTACTTTATAATCAATGTGACTTCTATATGGTGTTAAGTAAACATTCTGTGATTGCGGGCATCTTCCTCATCTCATAGAGCTCTGAGTTTCTGCTGTTTGCATGTTCTTGATTTTAGACTAATTTAAACCAAATTTGGTTGAGTCACCCAGGTGGATGTTATAATGGTGTTATTTTTTGTTAACCCTTTGAACCCTGACGCCCCACAGTGATCGACAACCTGACCCGGGGCTCCCAGTGGTATTTCCGCTTAAATTAGACAGTGTCTAGTCGCATGGTGTTGATTATGTTCAAACTGTGACACAGGTCTGAAACTTTACAGGTTAGTCCCCCATGGATCAGCGATCATTATAAGATAGCGAGACTTTGCCTCGCGGCAATTCCTTGGTAACGGTTGCTAGGCAACTACCCGTAATTGACTGGAAAATGTAAATATAGCTTATAGCATCGTTATTCAACCCCAGTGATTGCGTTTTTTGATACAGGTATTAAATACCCTAACGTGAAATTTGAGATATACCCGACCAGAATAGTGAACCAAATATCCCATTTATGGGTAGCAACGGTTGCTAAGCAAATACCACTAATGATCGAATGACATTGCACTAACTATTCAGTGGTATGTTTTGCCTTAAATTAGACAGTGTCTATAGTCGTGTGGTGTTGGTTATGTTCAAAGGGGACACATAACTGAAACTGTACAGGCATGCTATGCATGCATGGACCACTGATCATTGTAAGACCGGGATACTTTGCCACCCGATCTCTCCTTAGAAACGGTTACTAGTCAACTACCCGAAATTTGCAGGATAAAAGAATTATAGCTTTTAACGTTGAAATTACACATCAGCAAATTGCGTTTCGATGCAACCAATATCCTAATGTGAAATGTAAGATATACCTGACCATGTGCGAGTAAGTCAACTTGATATGCGATAGACTTTTTTGCCACATGTGGCATAACAGAGACTGATATTACAGAGACCATGCAGAAACAACGTAATTTCCCGTAACATATCGTGGCCCCATTGTTCAAGTAAGCTGTCTAGATTGTGTCTACTAAACATGTGAAACATGCAACTATATGTCATATATAGCGCCACAATTCACTTAAACGCATTTTTCAAAATGAATTATAGCCTGCGCGCATGTGCATATTTTCCTACCCGTTTCTAGCGGGCAGCCAATCCATATACACACCTTTGCCAGCGCAAACTTCAATAGGCCCATTTAAATATATATATTAGTTGGTATGTCGTGTATAAATACGTTATAAACCATTTATTTGTCATTGTGCAGGTCTGCGCATGCGCGAATAAATCAACTTGATAGGCGATAGACCCTTCCCCATATGACTAATATACGCGAGGGTAATTTAAACTGAAATTGTGTGTCTAAATTATGTCTGTGATGTACATACACGGGGAACACGAAATTATATGCCCTAAATATAGCGGCACAGTTCGCTTAAAATATCGTATGTTTTTGTAGATTATATGCTATGCGCATGCGCATATATTTCTACCCGATACTAGCGGCCAACCATTCCATACGAACCATGGGCGCCACTGACATATGTGGGGGCAATTTAAATATAAATCAGTGGGTCCGACGCTCGTTATACTATATATATAAATTTGCTACCGAATCATGTCGTCGCTGCACCGAAATATCGGTGTTACGGGATATAGTCACGGTTCGTTTGCACCTAAATATCGGTGTTACGGGTTCAACGGGTTAAATTGAGCAAGAAATTAATCTGAATTAAATTAAAACAATTAATTTAAAAAAAAAAAAATTGTTTTGTTTTTTGTTAAATTGAACAAGGAGTTCAATGTAAAAAAATATTCTAGTTCAATTTAAAAAATTTTTTTTTTTTAAGAGTTGTCCCTGGCCCCACCCACATTTGACCCAGTGACCTCATTTGAACAAAACTGAACCCCAGTCACCCAAGGATCCTTCATACCAAATATGAACCCATTTGACCTGATGGTATTTGAGAAGATGTTTAAAAGAATTACTATGGAGGGAAAGAGTTATGGCCCTGGCTTCGCAACTATTTGACCCAGTGACCTCATTTGAACAAATCTGAATGTGAGTCACCTAGGGAACATCCACACCAAATATGAACTAATTCGGTCTTATGGTTCCATAGGAGAAGATGTTTAAAGAATTGTTGACGGACGGATGGACGGACGGACGGATGGACAGACGACGGACGAGAAGTGATGACTATAGCTCCACCGGAGACTTCGTCTCAGGTGAGCTAAAAATGGTTAAACACAATTTATTCTCTCAACAAAGGCACACTAAATTTAGTGTAGTTATAAATATTTTTGAAACCATATAAGAAATTTGTGTACCCCAGTCCCCACCCCATAAAAAACATAAACACAGACAAATGATGTAAAATTAATATACATGTATTTAAGGTTACATGGTGGTCGCCATGCTTTGTTGGTATTTTGAAACTCATGTTCTATATATGCTATGATTTATTGTCTCAATAAAAACATCTATAAAAAAAAATATCAAGTGTAATCGTGTGGATCTCCGTCATCCAGTTGTTAGGGTGTCGGACTTGTATTCGCTGTAAACACTATATGGGTTCGCAGTGCATCGCTGGTCTATTGTGAGTCTTCACACAACGGTGGCTTGGCCATTTTGAGCGATGTGAAATTGTCAGATTGCTTGCTTTTTCAAATCCTGCACCAAGTTGTGACCCTTAAGCAAGGTTGCTCATACTGTGTCGGCTTTGCATCACTCATGCAATAAACGAGTACCAGTCAGCTTGTCATACTGATGAGTATCAGAGCATGTTCTGGTCAAACTAGAGCACTGCCTGCAATGGCTGCAGTCGGTTCATTGGTTGGCTTGTACAAATGACTGGGATAATATTGTAATGTTTAAAAGCGTGATAAAGCAAGTAATTGGTTAATCACTATATAAAACAGTCATTATAATTACAGCTTAGTTACCTACTACTGAGCTGGTTTTTGTCACATTTAATTCACAATAATTGCCCCACAAACACCCAGAACTAATCCTCTTGAAGGTCATAAACTCAGACATAAAAAAGTACAATATATAAAACAGGTTCTGAAAGTGAAATATCTATAGTTAGGGTTTCTCTACAAACCTAACACTCTACCCAAAATATTTTTGGTAAAGACAATCTTAATTAAAATTTAAATAAAATTTCAATTGGCCTTGTGTAATCAGCTTTACTTGAACAAAAACAGAACATCGCATTGACAATTTATGCATAGACAAACAATCAGTTCAAATGAGGATTGGATAACTACAGTAATGCCCTAAATAATCGACTTTGTTGCTTTCCGATGAATGGCAACAAGCCATATTTCCAACTAAATCCTGAAAAATTACCAATAATTCTGCTGTGGTTAAGGAGTCGATTATTTAGGGCATTACTGTAGCCATAGGCCTATGGCTTTTATAAAAATCCTTTCCTTAGGAAATGTTACCCCAAGTGTCAATGTAGATAGTTATGGTAAAGAAGATGGGAATTTAACTATAGTTCTGTGTTCTCTGATACATGTAGATGTTGGGAAGATAGATCATAGTTGGCCTTCAAACAAAGCCCTGATAATAGTTTTTAAAACTCTAAACAAATTTTTTAAAGCAATCCTAGTATTTTCTGGAACAGTGGAAATAATTTATTTTCTAACAGTAAAACACAATTAAAGAAAAAAGGTAACACGTATCACAAGGGAGTAACTAAACAACACTGGTGACACATCAGACACTGTTGTTGCTAAAACAACAGTATGTAGTGGCAAGACAAGACAGAGGTGTTATAGTTAAATCAACAATGGTGACAGACTCAGCCCAATAGGTGATACCATCACCCAGGCATGTGCTGTGAAAACATCACTTCTGACCTGACTTTCTCAAGGTTTGAGAGGTGACATTGACACAGGAGAACATGTTTGAGTATAAAGACAGACACAATCTGACATAGAATCAGCTCAGCCTTCTTCGAAGTGGTTCAAAGGGAGGCAACTGAACCAAATGATCCCAGGTAAGATTTATTGTAAACATACAGATCTTTACTTCTGAAGAGAATTTGATATGGCTTTAATTTCTAGTCCTGGTGTTATTCTCTACTTGTACTGGGCATGACAGAATAACTATAAAACATTTGGATCTCTACTTCTGAAGAGAATTTACAGTAAAGCCCTAATTAATCGACTAGTGTGTTGTTGGTCTTTGTAAGTGAAATTGAATAACTACTCATCTTATCCACAATTTTGAGGATTTTGACAGAGCATGCAAAAAATGATTTGATAGGGCCCTTTGGTTGTGGTCTCTGCTAGTGAAATTGAATAACTAGCACTGGCTAACGCTAGGGTCCGAAGGTCATTCTTTCATAGATTCAAAGTTTTTTGCAGGAACAAAAGAATTATATTTCGCTTTCTACTCCCAAAGAAATTTGATATGGCTTTCTAGTCCTAGTAAAAAATGATTTGATAGGGCCCTTTAGTTGTGGTCTCTGCTAGTGAAATTGAATAACTAGCACTAGCTAATGCTAGGGTCATAAGATCATCCTTTCTACAATTTAACAGTTTTTGACAGCAGACAATTTGCAACATTTCAACAGAGCAAGAGAATAAGTCTTCTTGATGTGGCTTTCTAGTCCTGGTGTTGGCCTCTGCTGACGATATTGAATAATTAGCACTAGCGAATGTTAGGGTCAGAGGGTCATCCTTTTCACAATTCTGAAGTTTTTGATAGCGAGCAAAAGAATTATATTTTGCTTTCAAGTGGTTTTCTGGTCCTGGTGTTGGTCTGTGAAATTGACTAACTAGCACTAGCTAATGCTAGGGTCAGAGGGTCATCCTTTCTACAATTTCCCAGTAATCCCAAATGTTGACGATTTGACAAGATTATAAACACAATGTGGTTTTCTAGTCCTGGTGTTGGTCTCTGCTGGTGAAATTGACTAACTAGCACTAACTAATGCTAGGGTCATAAGATCATCCTTTCTACAATTTAACTGTTTTTGACTGCAGACAATTTGCAACATAACAACAGAGCAAGAGAATAAGTCTTCTTGATGTGGCTTTCTACTCCTGGTGTTGGCCTCTGCTGACGAAATTGAATAACTAGCACTAGCGAATGTTAGGGCTAGAAGGTCATCCTTTCTACAATTTCCCAGTAATCCCAAATGTTGACGATTTGACACGATAAACACAATGTGGTTTTCTACTCCTGGTGTTGGTCTCTGCTGGTGAAATTGAATAACTAGCACTAGCTAACACTATGGTCGGAGAGTCATTCTTCCTATAATTCCAAAGTTTTTGAAAGGGAACACACAACAATTTATTTCGCTTTCCACTCCAGAAGATAATTTGATATCGTTTTCTACTCCTGGTTTTGGTCTCTGCTGGTGAAATTGAATAACTAGCACTAGCGAATGTTAGGGCTAGAAGGTCATCCTTTCTACAATTCTAAAGTTTTTGATAGCGAACAAAAGAATTATATTTTGCTTTCAACTTTCAAGTGGCTTTCTAATCCTGGTGTTGGTCTCTGCTGGTGAAATTGAATAACTAGCACTAGCTAATGCTAGGGTCAGAGGGTCATCCTTTATACTGTGTAAATTCTACAATTTCCCAGTAATCCCAAATGTTGACGATTTGACAAGATAAACACAATGTGGTTTTCTAGTCCTGGTGTTGGTTTTTTGACAGTGAACAAAAGAATTATATTTCCCTTTATGCTCACTAAGATAATTTGATATGGCTTTATAGTCCTGGTGTTGGTCTCTGCTGGGGAAATTTAATAACTAGCACTAGCTAATACTAGGGTCAGAGGGTAATCCTTTCTACAATTTCCCAGATGTCAACAATTGGTCAAGTTATTTGATGTGATGAGTGTCATTTTCTGTACAATTTAACAGTTTTTGACAGCAGACAAAATTTATGTAGCTTCTTTTCCTAAAGATAATTGCAAGTGGCTTTCTGGTCCTGGTTTTGGTCTCTGCTGGTGAAATTGAATAACTAGCACTAGCTAATGCTAGGGTCAGAGGGTCATTCTTTCTATCATTCCAAAGATTTATGAAAGGGAACACAACAATTATATTTCACTTTCCACTCCCGAAGAGAATTTGATATCGTTTTCTAGCCCTGGTGTTGGCCTCTGCTGGTAAAATTGAATAAATAGCACTAACTAATGTTAGGGTCAGAGGTTCATCCTTTCAACAATTTCAATGTTTTTGACTTCGTTTCCATATCTGTCCCCGAAGAGAATTTGATGTGGCTTTCTAGTCCAGGTGTTGGTCTCTGCTGGTGAAATTGAATAACTAGCACTATCTAATGCTAGGGTCAGAGAATCATCTTGTCTATAATTATAGCTTTTGACCGCGAACCAACAAAAAGTATATTTCGCTTTCTACTCCTGAAGAGAATTTGATGTGTCTTTCTAGTCCTGGTTTTGGTCTTTGCTAGTGAAATTGAATAACTAGCACTAGCTAATTCAAGGGTCAGAGGGTAATTTTTTCTACAATTTCCAACATTTCAACAAACAAGAGAATTTGTCTTTTAATTTTGACTTTATAGTCCTGGTTTTGGTTTCTGCTGGTGAAATTGAATAACTAGCACTAGCTAATGCTAGGTTCAGAGGGTCATCCTTTCTACAATTCCACAAATTGACAGTGAACAAAATAATTATATTTCGTTTCTACTCCCGATGAGAATTTGATGTGACTTTCTAGTACTGAAGGATCGGAAGGTCATTTTTTCTTAAATTTCCAACATTTCAACAGAGCAATAGAATATGATGGTGCTTTCTAATCCTGGTTTTGGTCTCTGATGGTAAAATTTAATAACTAGCACTAGCTAATGCTAGGGTCAAAGGGTCGTTCTTTAGACAACATTTCGAGAATGGACAAAATAATTTGTTGTGGATTTCTTTTGATAAATAGGTAAGACATATCTTGTGTAATATGAAGTTATTGGTTCAATCGCATGGACACGAACTAGATTCAAAGAACGCTTTAAACAGCTGACCTCATTACAATGTACAGGTGGTTTCCTGTTGAGAATGTGTCATGCTGAGATGTCACATGTTATGTCAATAATTTGAAGCACGCGCTGAATGAATTAGTACAGTTGCGATCAGAACTGTCTTCAATAATGACCAATGTGAGGAGGGGTATAATTAGCTTTTTCATCTGTATATAGGGGACAATATGGTTAAGTAGTCCCAAATTGCACTTGTTTTTTTCGCTCTGGGAGTCGCCATTGTTATAGTAATGCTCTCATTACAAGTTACGCAATGAAATATGCTTAGCTCCACGTTGAACTCGGAGGCAGTCTAGCGAAACAAAAATTGAGTAGGCAGAACTATAAAAGCTTCCCAGTTATTAAAAGGCAAAAAAGGTGTGACCAACGGGAATTTGGAAAATCTCAGACAACTATGACAGCAATTATTATCCTTCAATCTAAATTTAGTTAATAATCATCACAATTCCATACATTGTCGCAACTTACAAGTATTCAATCAAGACTTTTATACTGCGTGCAAGTGTTCCCCATACAGTGATAACTTTACTCTTCGTCGGCACATTTGATCTCTTTGTCAAAACAACTACTGGTATACATCAAAGGCAGCGCATAACTGATGTCGGCGGAAATACTTTCGCGAAAGTGTGTAAATATATTTTTTTATGTTTATGGCTTTGAAACTATACCGGGATATGGAGTGCAATGGGTGTATATTGGTCCATTATCCCTTTACCCAACAGAATGGCCCTGTGCCAATGCATTCTCTTATATATGCGAGTCGACCATAGGTTGCCTCGCATATATAAGAGAATGCATTGGCTTAACACATTAAAAATGATAAAATTGTTAAAGAATGTAAGAAAAAATGATAAAAAAGTGTTTTTTTAGGCCAATGCATTCTCTTATATATGCAAGGCGACCTATGGTCGACTCGCATATATAAGAGAATGCATTGGCACAGGGCATAACTATAACCATCACAATGTGGTCAATGAGCCGGTTCCAATGATATCCATATTTGTATGGTTTTATTGAGACAGACCCAAGATATTTTAGGCTGTTGAAGCTTTATTTGGCCGGTTTTGGCCGGTTTGTTGGGTAAAGGCCTAAAGGGTTAAGGGAACAAACGCACCATTGGTCCGATGGGCTTTTTCATTATCGTAACATCACTATGACCAGCACCATATTCTCAGGCCTGATTAGGCTCATTTCAATACTAACCTGTACTACTGAGTCTTGACAGACTGTACCATTCAGGACTGGGGATGGTATCGTCGTTCTGTTACAGTATGCTGAATAACCATTTGGATCCCGACAAAGCTGTTGATCAAGTGGTGCCACAATATTCATTACACACGTGTTGTTATAGACATTTGCAGCCAGTCCATCTGTAAAATAAAATGAAATGCCGAAGAGGATTTATCGATGTGTTACCAATGTTTTTTGGCCAAATTAAAAAAAACTTTGGCCAAATTAAATCATCGTTTTCTGGTCGGTTCACAATTGATGACTAAAACGTCAAATCTAACAGACACAGGTAAAATACACAATAATTTAAATAATTTTTATGAACTAGAAGTATTTTTATATATATCATTTATTAAAAATTTATTAATCTTTATGTGAAAGAGTGATTTTGGGGGGGGGGGGGGGGGGGGGGGGGTAACCCGGGATTGTCCTTCTTAATGTTATTATTTTTTTGTTTTATATCAATATTTTTTTTAAATCATTAAATATTTATCCTTGCGAAAATATCTAAGTGACATCTGGAAACTAATAACTTAATATTGTTACGCCATTATCAAATTACAATCTGTCATAAAAGCATGCATATTATTTTGACTGTATCGGTATTGACGACAAATAGCCACAAAATATCTGTCGTGATTCACATTTGGCTGATTAAGCTATTGTCTTACACTTGGTGCTCATAAACCTCGACCGTCATAAATACAATGTCATCATAAACATGCATTGTGTGGGAGTCCCGTGAGTGACCAGACAGACAATGGGGGATTAGGGGATTAAATGTAAAATAATAACCTTTTGCTGTTTCGTGCAGAGTGACGTAATCTTTCTCCAGATTAAAACAGCCTGTTACGAACAAATTGCTTATATAACAGCGTCAATGCACACTTTACAAAATATTGCTTTCTTCACATTGTCATGATTCAACCACGGTCGGTTTAATGTCCGTGCGTCTTTGAATGTCCGTCTTGTGAAAACTAAAGATGATTGCATATCACTGTGTGATCGCTTGGTTGATAGAGTTGTCGATCGGGTTTCCCTTTGTACTGTCCGCGATCGGGTTTCCCTTTGTACAGTCGGCAATATATTCCCACTTTCGATATTTCCGGACTGGATCGTTCATATCACAGAATTGAAAACCCACTTGCCAAAATTTATGTTAGATTTGGAAATCAAAATATGTTTACTGTACACTAATTGTTAGAGCTTACCTTTTGCTGTTACGGAACGATATTTCATAAGTACGAAAATAATGAAATACTTTCGTCACCTAACTTCGTCTTGAATGTCGTTCTATTGAGCACTTTTATTAATTAGCTTTCTGACTCCATGCTTTCAGTCTCCATTTGGGGTAAAAAAAAGTTTAGCCAAATGAAATTTTTATTAGCCAAATTCGAAAAAGATTAGCCATTGGCTAATTTGGCTACCGACAGCGTGAACACTGGTTACCAATACCCATATGTACCACAATATCAACTGCATATGTTATAGATGCTTGAAGCCAGACCATTTGTAAAATAAAGTGAAAGGCAAAAGAGAATTAACCAATGTGTTCATAGCAATAGGTGCCATAATATCAACTATGTGTTTTTATATAGATTTTTGCAGCCATGCCATCAGTAATATAAAACAGGAGGTTGATGACAATCAGCAGATGTGACACCCATACTAAGTGGTGATATAATGCATTAAACAATTTATTATAACAAGAATGAGAAAAGCCAATCTATTCTTCCAACTTATTCATAGTGTTGGATGGATTTATAAACTTTTTGATTTTCACATTTACCCGCTGCAAATACCTTTCAAGAGATGTTTTTTTCTCAAATAAGGTAAATTCTGTCAAAAAAGGGATGCTGAGCAAGACTATTACTAACCTGGAGAGGTGTAGCTGGTGTAACATGTGCTTTCAAAATTCTGGAAAACCATCGGAGTCTGAAGAAGAGACAGACATGATTCTATTGAATATCTTCATTTCACAATTCAACTTTTGGATTCGCCCAGGCAAATAAACACTGAAAATTACTCACAACCAGCTTCAGGGCTTTCTTTGCTGAGTGGAAGTTCGCGTTCAGTTATAAAAGTAAACATTGGAATGGTCCATTATTCATCTGGAGGGATGTTCAAATAATATCTAAAAGACAACAAACAGATGAAATATGCTAAAAGTCAGCCCTTGAAATTGGCAAAAGCCAATGCCATATAAAAAGCAAAAAAAGTCAATATTGAAATTCATGAAACACTGAAACAAAAATGCTATAGGGACAAAGAAAAAAATATTTGTGGTTTGGGTTTCCCAACCGACTCTATTTTAAACCCCCTACCCTAAAGTTTTGTTCCTGGTTTTCAAGAATTCTTTCTAAACAAATTCATAAAACAGAAAAAAACACATTTCAGCTTCTCAAAATAAGTTGATGTTAGTAAAAGTATTGTGTTGTGTAATATTACAATTTTTACAAAATTAACAAAAATAGTTTTATGTCACTCTTGAACAGTAAAATATGCATATGAAAAGTAATAAGAATATGTCAAAATAATACAAAATTAACTAAAAAAATAAAATATCAAGCCAACCTACTGACCGACCCTATTTTTTTCGGCTTGTAAACCAAACCAAACATTTAATTTTCTTTAGCCGAAAAGGAAAATGTCAGTTTCAATGGTTGTACAAGTGCACAAGGATTCACATTATTTTTTGGGAAATGAGATAATGAATTCAATATACGGCCATGGTGTCACTTTATCTGAACATTTCTGAACTACTTGTAGATGAATATTTAGTAAAGAAAGGGTAAACCATGAGTAGGTGTCGGAGAATAACCCTTTTATAGCGGGAGCTGTGCTGGTGCAGCTTTAAAGATCCCATAGGGAGCCTCGCATATATAAGAAAATGCACTGGCTTACAAGATCAAGGTAAATATTGTAAGGCCAATGTAATCTCTTATATATGCAAGTCTCCCTATGGGAGAACAGCATATATTTGAGAATGCGTTAGCACAGGGTTTTCAAAATATTTCAGGAAACTCTAGTCATGGAAGGGTTAATCGCCTAATGTTGTTTCAGCCACTAAGTTTTATCACGATATCATCAGTTTTATTGGTGAACAGGATCAATTACAAAATTAAACTATTCCACTGCACGTACAACCTACCGTTCCCCTGGTAAGCAACTGAAGAACCAGATACCCGATATCATCCTTTGCCTGAAACACCCATCTTTAACCCTTTCAGTGCCAAGTCCGATTTTTGTATCAACCCATATTTCCTTAATCATTTTCAAATTTATTGATTATAATAATGTGATACACTGATGGAAAGAGCTCTTAGAAAAATGATCAAGGAAATATGGGTTGATACAAAAATCGGACTTGGCACTGAAAGGGTTAAAACAAACATGGAAGCGAACCAGTCAGACTGAGTCAGTATGTCCAATGAAGGAAATTGTTATAGCTACAAACTTACTGTGGCCACTCTGATGTGATTAATATACAGTAATGCCCTAAATAATCGACACCTTAACCACAGCAGAATTATGGATAATTTTTCAGGATTTAGTCGGAAATATGGCTTGTTGCCATTCATCGGAAAGCTCTCACTGAGAGCTTTCCGATGAATTACAACAAGCCATATTTCTGACTAGATCCTGAAAAATTACCCATAATTCATCTGTGGTTAAGGAGTTGATTATTTAGGGAATTACTGTAAGTTTTGGAGTCGAGTTTAAATACAAACTTACTGTGGCCACTTTGATGCCATTAATATAAGTCGCAGCGTCGATTGCTGCATCAATGCACAGGGTGGAAATGTTTGCTGTTGATGCTGTAACCGTACATGAGGATGTCCGGTCGTAAAGGTATGCTGCAAAAGGTGATATAAATATAATAAAAACAATGATCCTGTAACTATGGAGAAAATTGCTGTTGTTATGAAAGCTATGTTATTCAAGAATAACTTATTTATGGAAGAAAAATGTCACAAAAAAATCTGACACAGATATAATAACTAGAGGTGTGACTGTCCCAATGGGACTAAGGATACCCTCTCCCCATGTTAAAACACTAAGATTTTTCACATGTCAGTAAACATTAAGTTAAAATACTAAAATAACAGATTTTCATTGCAGGTGCAAAACCCTAACCCCAAACCCTAATCCTAAACTTATTGACCGAAAAATGTAGGAATAAAAGCTCGGACAAAATTATGCATGTTTGCAAAAATATTCTAAGTCGAAAAAGGGGGATAACTCCACCAAAAAAAAGTCCAACAGACATCATAATCACAGGTGCACAGGTTCCCATGGTGGTTGATGTCTGTGCCAAGATTCACGGAAAATGATAAAAAAAACAACTGAGAAAAACTCCGGACAAATTTGTTTCCATGGACGACGGACGGAAGGTACAGCTGATTCCAGTACCCCCCCCCCCCCCCCCCCCCCGCAACTTTGTTGCGGGGGTATAATAACATGATAAGCAGTGATTAACAGCCTGACATCCTTTTAACCCTTCCATGACTGGAGCTTCCTGAAAATGTGTAAAAACCCTGTGCCAATGAATTCTCTTAAACATGCGAGTCTCCCATGGGGAGCCTCGCATTTATAAAAGAATAAATTGGCCTAACAATATTTACCTGGACCATTTAAGCCAGTGCTTTCTCTTTTATATGCGAGGCTCCATATGGGAGACTCGCATATATAAGAGAATGCATTGGCTTAACACATATTAAAAATGATAAAATTGTCAAAGAATGTAGAAAAATATTATAAAAAATGTTTAAAAATGTAAGAAAAAATTATAAAATTGTTAAAGAATGTAAGAAAAAATGGTAAAAAGTTTTAAAAAAGAATTTTGTTAGGCCAATGCATTCTCTTATATATAAGAGAATGCATTGGCACAGGGCATAACTGTAACCATCACAATGTGGTCAATGAACCGGTTCCAATGATATCCATATTTGTATGGTGTTATTGAGACAGACCGAAGATATTTTAGGCTGTTGAAGCTTTATTTGGGCGTTTTTGGCCGCTTTGTTGGGTTGTTAATCATTTCAGAAGGGCCGCTAATAGAACTGCAATACCCAAGAAACTTTTGTTATTATAATTGTACTATAATTACAAACCCGTACCTTGAATTAAATACAGTCATGTCTAATGCATGTTAGTTATTCTTAAAAAAATAAGTCAATTTTTCCATCAAAACCATTTTAGTTTTGAGTAATTGTTGTTTGCAAACGAAAAATTGTAGTGATGAAGATGCCGGATGTGGAGTACCTTTCTGGGAGATAATTTCTTTTGTTATGGCCATGACCTCATTTTGCAAATGTAGGACACACTATTTCTAGACTTGCGGACCAAGCAACATGCATGGCTAAATGTTCTACTTTTATCCAGAATTATCTCGAGTTTATGATATTTCTATTAACTTATTAAAGTAATTATTAAAGAAATAATGCATGTTTTAGTTCAGATTAATTTCGTCATAAGCAGTCAATTCATGAAAATGTGGATGACAATACACTACTTCTTTATTAACCAATGCAAGTTGACTATATCACCATACACTTAATTACTGATAAAATTGATGGCTCTGGTGAGGGTGCTTCTAGCAGCGAAAAACTGGTATGTGACAATATTGTAAATTAACGCACACAATGATCTGGAAGTAGACTTATTTAAAACAAGAAATACAAGCTCGGACAAAATTATGCATGTTGCCAAAAAGTTCTAAGCTAAAAAAGAAAGGGGGATAACTCCACAGAAAAAATGTAGAACGAACCTCATAATTGCAGGTGCACAGGTTCCCATGTACACCAAAAAATCTGTGTTAAGTTTAAACAAATTGACTGAAACTCTGACAAAGTTGTATCCACAGACAAACAGACTAATAAGCTTTGATTTAAACATATTAAGCCGACTCCTGTATTAAATTAATTATATAAATTTAATTACCGGTAAGCCGATTCCTATATATAACATCGTTGTGGGGGTATAATGAAGTGTCTTGACAGGAGTGATTGAATCACATCAGTTAACCCTTTCATTACTGGAGCTTCCTGAAATTTTTTGAAAACCATGTGCCAATGCATTCTCTTATATTTGCGAGTCTCCCATAGAGGCCTCGCATATATACGAGAATACATTGGCCTAATGTATACCTTGATAATATTTACCTTGAACTGGTAAGCCAGTGCATTCTTTTATATATGCGAGGCTCCCTGTGGAAGAATCGCATACATAAGAGAATACATTGGCACAGGGTTTTTAATGCTGCTCCAGTGAAGCTCCCGTCATGAACGGGTTAACCATATGATAACTGAGTCCTCGCTGATGAGCAGCTACTTGCCTTGAAATAGGGTGTCTGTCATTTGCAGAATGAGGTCCCCAGAGGGTGAATTTAGTGATGCTACCCCGCATAGCAGGCTAGCATCACCAAATTCACCCTCTGGGAACCTCATTCTGCTGAGGTGTAAGCAGAATGAGGTCCCCAAAGGGTGAATTTGGTGATGCTAGCCCGCTATGCGGGGTAGCATCACTAAATTCACCCTCTGGGGACCTCATTCTGCAAATGACAGACACCCTATTTCAAGGCTTGAGCAGCTACTTGATTTCCATTCATTCATTGATGTTCAGCTGATGAGTTAAATAAGTCCAAGAATGACTAAAGATACCGGTATACTTACGTGCAGCATTACTGTAAGAACACGATCCACTGGACAAAGATGTCGGCAGAGTGAAAAACCCCTGAGTGAGAGCTTCATGGACTATAAACATAGGATCACCACTCTGAAAAAACATTGTGGATTATAAACAATATCACCACTCTGAAAAAAATAATGGACTCACAGGATCACCACTCTGTACAACATAGTGGACTATACACAAGATTATCGCTCTGAAAAAAATTGTGGATTATAAACAATATCACCACTCTGAAAAAAAATAATGGACTATAAACAGGATCACCACTCTGTAAAATATAGTGGACTATATACATAGGATTACCGCTCTGAAATGGACTATAATCATAAAATTACAACTCTGCACAAAATAAAGCTACATTCAGAGAAGTGAACGCCAAGAGGACTCTGTACTTAAGATTCGCATTCTTGATAATATATAGCCAAATACAGTACTTTTTTTTTATATTTCAAAAACTTTTTTTATTCAAGGTTGATAGAAATTTCTTAATTTTTTTTTAACAGACAAATTGAAATTAGCAAAACAGTTTTGTCACAAATAACTTTCCACGATTAGACATTCGTATCATTGTCACTGATAAAAACTCACCCGATAATAATCATGATAAACCGATTGGGATACAGCCGGTCGGTATGATACTCCTCCGTATTTGTCCTGGTAAGTCTGGAAGGCTTCGTTGTTTACAACATACTCAGGAATGCTGTAGTAATTCCTCTCAACATCTGAAAAACAGAACTCAATGATGAATTATGAAAGCTCATAAGTAAAAAAAACGCGTTATCGTTACGGCATTGCATACATATATTCAAAGTTTAATCCATCACTGAAATACCCTGCTATTTTGCTATCAAATCATGTGGTGATAAAGGGACCCAAGGCAATGATTTCCATTTGTAGCGAGCGGTAATCAGCAGTATATACCGTAGAGCGCCTCCCATTTTGAAAATCGAAAGGCTGACATATATTAAAATAGCAGTCATCTCACATTGTATGCCTTGTATAAAGTAAGAAGTTAGACTCACTGTTGTCTGTATAGATGCAGAAAAGTCCATCATTGGTTCCCTCCCCTTTATACTCTCTGTTATTGTAGAACAGCAGAACGTCATCTTGGAAGCACAATCGATCGTCAGTTCTGTAACAACAAGAGCATAGCTAGGGCATGACAAAATATGTATGTGGTAATTTCAACAAAGGGCCATAACTCTGGTGAAAATCGGCAGGCAGACCCAAATTCAAATTTGACCTGTATTTTATGCTAGTGAGCTCACACACCAAATTTCATTCCATTCAGTTCAAACTTACTAAAGTTATCATCTGGAAACGAAAATTGAGTGCAAATTCCAATAAAAATGGCTGTAACTCAGGTGAAAATTTGCGGGCGGAACACAAATTCGAACTTAACCTGTATAATATTATGTGCTAGTAAACCCACATACCAATTTAATTCCATTCAGATCAGACTTAAAAAGTTATCACCCGGAAACGAAAAAAGTTAAATGGACGGACGGACAGATGAATACACAGAACAGACCAGCGGATGGACATTTTGTACAGAACAACAATTTCATTCATTATTCAGGACCTGTTAATTAGCGTCAGCTGTCGGCTGAGCCGAGGCAAAAACTAATTTCGTCAACTATTTTTTAGCTGAAGCAAATTTCAGAACCTGCTGACATTGTCTTAGTGTCACACTGAAAGTTTGCAGACATTAAAAATGCAATTGTTGAATTCCAAGGACTACTGAGATAATCAAGACTATCTTAATAATCAGCAATTTTAAACCAGTCTGTCTGACATAACAAGTCTGCTACAACAATGGACCAAGTTTCAATTATAAATTGAACCTACATGTACAATAATGCCCTAAGCAATCGACTCCTTAACCACAGCATAATTATGGGTAACTTTTCAGGATTTAGTCAGAAATATGGCTGTTGCCATTCATCGGAAAGCTCTCTGTATATATTTTTTGATGACTTGACATATGACAGGCTCTCAAAGATACCTGTCTAACATTTTTAAATGTGTGCCTGACACAATTACTTAGGGCATTACTGTATATGTGTAGAATATGCAACTAAGCAGATCCTAACTAGATTCTAGGCTTTTAGCCGAGGACAAATGTATGGCCTAGGCAATTTTTTAGCCTAGGCAAATTTCTGATAATTAACAGTGCTGATGATCTAGGTACCACCATTTCATTTTTCAATCATTCAATTCATTATATTTACATACATGTACTAAGTGTTGTCATCACTAAATCCGGCATTCTGATTGGTCGGCGCCCACGTGGCTAGTTGCAATTATTTCTCGGTGAATGAGCAACAGCTAATAACTGCAAGCTCATAACAACATCGATACGTCATTTGGGTTTGGAAAGACGAACGCGTAATGTTTTGGGTGCATTTGAATTCACGCAGGATTGACTTAATAAATCATCGGGTTTCAATTGTTTCTGTTAACTTTTGCCAAGGGTGCTATGGGAAATTTTGGGCTGGTTTTGTCACGATACACTTTTCGATTTAAATACATTTACAAAAGTGGCTTTTTCGCTAAATGTATATAAATATAAGGATTAACTGTCATGTGGACTGTTTTTATGGAGATGTAACCGTGACTGTTACACTGTTACACTAGTATCAAAGGTGTCCAACTATATTTGAAAAATAATCAATGTTCTGCCTCTATTAAGTAGTTATACTGAATTGGTTAGGCCTAAAAAATTATAGATTGTGTTTGGGGTAAAATGCTCCTGACAAATAGAGTACCATAGGTAGGTAGGCAGGTAAGTTGTTTTTTTAAAATATTTTTCTAACGAAAATATTTTTAAGTTAGTGGCACAAGAAAGCTGCACAATGTGCACAATTTTCGCACAACATGCTGACAGAATAAATATCAACATCTCCCGGCCACGTGGTCTCGCTTTGATTTTCCAGGAATTTATGTGATGTCATAAGCCATACATAGAAATGTATTTTTAGCTTCAAATCATTCAGTCTCAGACAGATAGTGCATTCGACACGTCACACTGTGTGACCTCGTCTGGGTAGACACTGAAAATAGCGTTATCAGGTTCGCTCTCTGTATTTGGCCTAGGTGCGCGATCGATCACTCGTTGGTTTTCAATTTTAGCCGTGCGATGGTGCGCAAGAGCGATCGGGCGCCTCAAAAATGAAAGTCTGGTAATAGTAGTTGAATTAAGTGACTGGGTCGGCATCTTTGTCAATGTCAATAGGCAACCCCGACATAACTATAAATTTGCATTGTTTTTGTTTGTTTAATTTTAATTTTTTATTGATAAAAAAGAATAACAAATGAGAAAAAGACCAAATACATGCACACGTTCATGGTCTCAATGCAGGACATGGAGGAACGGAACTCTATCATGCCCCGTCATACTTTCTTACTGATGTATTTGCATTGTTATAAGGTGTTCTCGTAAATTTCTACAGACGTCTCAAATTGATGGATGCTCTGGCCTGCCATAGAATTACATGTACTTCAATGTTTTAATTGCATGCATGTTTTTGTAAAAAACATGATCGTTGCATGTACCAAAGTTATTTTCAGAACTGTAGGAATGTCCAAGCCTGTGTGAAAATTAAACTGTTTGAAGACTCCATCAGTTGTCGATGAATCATTTCTGAAGATTGTTGTCAAATTGTTCTTTATGGATGCTGCGATCAGCAATATTGCTACCGTAGTTGTAACAGCATCATTGCCATAATATAACATATTTTTCAATATACCAGTATAAATTTGGTTAATGAGCTAATTATTTCAATGTCATTTGTATTATTTCTCAAATATATAGGACAAAATGGGGGAAATAAATACAATGGAAACATATTAGCAGATAGACTTACACTGGTGAACTTCATGACGTCGGCCAACGAGATATACCAGTGGCCAGAGAGTTAAATAAGCATACAGTCCCAAATTAGGATCATACATGGTGAACTTTTTGCAGAAAATTAATAATCATACATGTATGATTATTTTGATCCCGAGATGGAAATAACTCAAATGCTGTTGGTCAATGCAGACCAACCACGTGCATTTTTCACTGTCATCTCAGTTGATATATGTATCAACTGAGATGACAGTGAAAAATCTAAGGGTGTAATGGTGGATTAATAAATATTATAAATACTTACACGACAGAGCTCGCAGTGCACTCACTGAAGGATGATTTGTCTGCATCTGTGCAGTCAACATCACAACAGCAATTCACATCACATACGTTTCCTGTCAGGTCACATGGGCAATAAGCTAGATCTGAAATTAAAAGGGCAATTCACATCACACACGTTTCCTGTAAGGTCACATGGGCAGTAAGCAAGATCTTAAAAGAACATCCAAATCATTGTGGTGTTGGCTCGGATGCTAAGTCATAAAAAAACAAGAGCATTGCTAGGGCGTGGCCAAATACGCCCTTTAGCCATTTTGAATTGTACTACCGCAAAATAAAAAAAAAAATTGAGCTTACAAAGATAATGTGATATACCCATAATTTCAATGCCAAAATGAGGTTGAATTCTAAGTCGGAAAATGACTAACTCATGTGAAAATAATTGGACAGAACCCATATTCGAACTTGGCCTGTAGTTTTAGCTGGGAAACGCACATACCAGCTTTGGTTCAAATGAAATAACCCAAACAGGAGTTATCGGTCAGAAACTGAAACATTATGAAATCAGTCAAATTCTAAATAAAAAAAAATGTAGAAATAATTGAACGGAACCCATATTCGATCTTGGCCTGTATTTTCATGGTTTTAAACTTTTTTGCACGAATTTCAAAACTTCACATTACATATGTGATTGTGTAAGTCATAAAGACTCGTTCATGGATACATTGTTTCGTGTAATCAATACACTTGTATGATACGGTAAATGGTGAGAAAGTTATCTCCCATGTGAAACATTGAACTGAACTGTGTTTCCAGTTGTATATTCAGTTTCATTTGGTATAAGGCTAGACAGTGTGTGCCTTAATTTGGCGTATATGCATGTTAGAGGCATGTTTTGTATTAATTTAATGCTGTTATCCATGACTATATGTTCTATATATATTCCCCACAATTTATCTTCTTATATACTTCTCGTTATCATACCTATAGTGCAAATTAATAATAGTAGTGTTCAGATAGATCGAATGATAATGGTTTGCTATATTCCCCGATAGAGTTGTCTTCCACTTGCATGGCATCTGCTTGACAGGTCAAAATTTTATAATCTAAATTAGTTGGTAATGCCGAGTGCACCACATTAGAATAGTGGAATAGTTACGTTGATTGCATGATCATAAATGCGATAAATATCTTACAAAACTCAGAGGATTAATAACTACATAAATTTTGTTTCTGAATATTCTGAGTTATATTGGAATAAAGCCAAATCGAGGCCGGATGGGGTATTGGCAAACCAAGACCCTCCCTGAATGTAATGGTCATAATCCAGTTGGGCATTTGCTCTATCTGCGATATACCGCAAATTGTAATAACGACATTATTACATGAGTCGTATGCACCCCACCCTATCCGTGAAAATTGGACCATGCAGAAAGGCGATTTTGGGTATTTTTTCCATATTCGGTCACAGGGTACGTATGGAAACCCAGTGTCAGTCGGTTTTGTGGTAAATATTTTGAGTGGAATCTTAATTAATCGTCAACAGCCACCCTACAATGTCGTTTATTCCGTGAAAATCGGATCAGAAAGATGATTTCGGGCATTTTTCCATTTTGGGTCGCAGGGTATGGAAGGAAACCCAGTGGGTTGGTGTATATTTTTTGGGAGATATCTTAATTATTCGTCAACGGCACACTATATACATATTACTGTGCCGTTTATTCCATGAAAATCGAACCAGAATGTTTTCAATAAGGAATACATAAGTAACTGATGTCACATGAAAGAACTTTCAATGGTTTGTTTCTAAACAAAAATATTCACACAGGTTTGCAATTGTACTCCAATGCATGTTTCAACATAATTCTATACCAATGTATTCATGTATGCGTTATCAGATTATAACTGATAGCCAATATGCAGACTAATTCCAATTGCATCATGTCAACTTTTGCTTCATTAGTCACCCTATTTTCAATATATTTAGTGAAAGAGTATTGCGGATGCCGTCTCTCTGTTATGGAGTATTCCGGACCCGGGGTCAGTTTTAAGCCAGATGCAGGATTCCAGGGGGGGGGGGGGGGGGGGGGGGGGGGTCATCACCCTCAATCACAGGCCTTCTAAACAGTGACTGCGATCTTAATAAATAGAAATTTAATGCATCTATTCTCTATCACTCAGTATAAGAAGGTTTGAATCAAAAAGTTTGCAAATTTACTGAGATCGACCCAACATTTTTCAAAGTGTTCAAAACTTTTCAAATATTACATTTTACCACTATATTATAATCCAACATGTGCTTCTCATTACGAGAAACACGAATCCGCTGTCAAAACTGTCGTAGGACGCCCTCTTCTCGAATTATCCGGCATTTTAGATGGTCCGTTATTTTGACTGAGATGGCTCCGATGTGGTCCACTTCAGGAAGTGAAGAAATGTTGGGTCTCACCGTGACTAAAGGAATACCGGCGAAGGCCGTCGAAGACCAACGAAGTCCCGTAGGTGGTCATTTCCACTTGTGACTGATGGGACAAACTAGAAAATCTGATTTTTGGACCCCTTATTATTTAAATTTGAGTGATGCTTGATATAATTATTTATATGTTTTTTGAAGAGTGTGAACCACTCTCTAACACTATTAAGTACTGCCTCAATGAGGATGTATAACATGGAGAACTCGTTTGAATGTTCGTCGTGTGCCTGATGGGACACTGTTCGGACATGACTTTTGAGTACCCTCAGACAAATGAGCACTGCATATAACAAATAATGTTACACTCACCTCTAATTGTCTCAATATGTAACTATTGTATTTTTCTTTCCCCTCATATGGTTTATATTTCCTTGACCATGCCCATTCAAAACCATGGAGTTGTAGTTGGCGTGACTGATGGGACATTATTTTCGTGACTGATGGGACCCATACCAACTTCTGCATGTTTTGTTGCAGTATTTTGAGCAGGTAGTCATTGCTGACTTTTCAACACCATAGTTTTGAATCTTGGCAACATTCACAATGAAAATTTAATTGAAATAGTCCTAATAATAAAATAATTTATTTGGAACTAATATGTCAGGATTTTCAGTTTGTGTTTGGCTGGAGATAAGAATATGATTAACCCTTTACCCAACAAACCGGCCAAATAAAGCTTCAACAGCCTAAAATATCTTGGGTCTGTCTCAATAAAACCATACAAATATGGATATCATTGGAACCGGCTCCTTGACCACATTGTGATAGTTACAGTTATACCCTGTGCCAATGCATTCTCTTATATATGCGAGTCGACCATAGGTCGCCTCGCATATATAAGAGAATGCATTGGCCTAAAAAAAATCTGTTTTTAACACTTTTTACCATTTTTTTCTTACATTCTTTAACAATTTTATAATTTTTAATGTGTTAAGCCAATGCATTCTCTTATATATGCGAGGCGACCTATGGTCGACTCGCATATATAAGAGAATGCATTGGCACAGGGCCCTTCTGTTGGGTAAAGGGTTAAAGGCGATAATGTTGATTAGTATGTACATGGTGGGTTTATGGTTTAAAAATCATCGGTACACAATGATGGCATCAATTGATACAGATGAAAATTGGCGACAAATTGGTACCCACTCATAGATAGTTAAGAGTCTCAGTAATATAAATATTTGACGAAATTCTCACAATCTTTGCGACTTTGCTGTTTGTTAGCGATTATGTTGTTTTTATATTCCCTTTTGAAAAAAGGGTTATATTATGTAATCAGTATGTCTGCCCGTCTGTCCGTTGACATTTTTTGTTTCCAATCGATAACTCCAGTTTGGATTATTTTATCTGAACCAAAGTTGGTATGTGTATTTCCTAGCTAAAAATACAGACCAAGGTCGAATATGGGTTCCATCCAATTATTTTTACATTATTTTGGGCCATTTTTCAGCATTTTGGCATTGAAATTTGGGGTATATCAACTATTCTTTGTAAGCTCAAATTATTATTTTATTTTGCAGGCAGTACATTTCGAAATGGCTAAACAGTGTATTTGCCACACCCTAGTGATGCTCTTGTTATACAGAAATGTCCATGTTTAACAGTAACATATCAGTGTTAGACAGCTTCACACGCAGCAAACTATTCTAGTTCCAGGACAGTCACTGATTAACACTTGATTATGATATGCAATAATTAAATGTTAAACTGAATTCAATCTGATTAATCTCTATCAGAGTGTTGATTTAGTGATTGTTCACTAGAATTATATAAGGATTATTTAATATTAGTGAGTAGTGACAAATTCAGACAGGCAATATAAACTACCGGTACTCAATATGATACAGGCAGTCAATATTATGATTTTTTTTTTTTTTTTTAATGTATGCAGGTGATTTCTAAAACAATTCAGGGCCATTTCAGTTTCACTGTATCATGGAAATGCCTGTATTTTGTGACTGATGGGACATTTTTGCATGAGCCCATACATGAAAACCTCAGATATTACAGCAACTGTTGTTGGTGCAAACATGTTAGGGATATGAAAACATGATTTGTTTGGGCCACTATTAAAAATATTTGTGTTTGTCCACTCCTGACCCTAGATTTTGGAAGTGGGTAGGTAGGTAGGTAAATATTTTTATTTTTTTCCATTAGACCTGATATTTATACCATGTTATAATTTTCCCATATAATAAAACATATCACAAATATCATGATTCGGCATGCTTTATTTGACTAGTTATGTTGCTGAAAATTGTCATTATATAGGACTTTATCTTGGACTCCTCTTTGGGATCTCCTTGTGAATTTCTGCACATTTCTTGCACACTGGCAGCACCACCTTGTATCTCTTTAATATGTCAGGTTCCCTTGTGCAGTTAGGCCCACAGCAGTGGCAGCAGATGTCCAGACTCTCTTGCGAAGAATAAAACGCAAATTCAACATGAGCTTCACAAGATAGTTGTTCAATTGACATGTATATCAAGGGTCGGGGCACACATGGCAGGATCGATGCATGTATCCCGGATTTTCAGTCAGAAGATAGGTCAGTTACATTTAGGCGTGTGGGGAGGCCTGACAGTGTCTCTCAGATTTTATTCATTGAACACAGGGTCTTACAACTTACATCCAGAGTTGTGTCATCTGAGTCGTCTCCAGTCACCAGCGTTCGAGCATGCCTGCTGCAGCCGTGAAACCTTCAAAACATTCTCAATTCAAGCTATATACAAGCCAGAATTGAACAAGAACTGGGTAGGCGTCGCGGTGGGATTGGTTGGGACAGGGTGGGGGAGGAATATAAAGTGGACACCCCATGGCATATTTGTGACATATTCTCAAAGAAAGGTTGGAGTAATAATAGCACAATTTAACTCAATAATTTTTTTAATCATTTTTAATTTATGAGTAAAAATGAGTCGGTCGGGAGTGGACAAACAAACCTAATTTTAATGTCGGCCCTGGGGAAGATGAAACATTTTTTATGTGCACTGCATAACTCCAGATTGGAGTGAGCAATCCACAGAATATAAAAAATAGACCAAAATGGAACTTTTAAATGGAATTGACTAGGTGTAAAACAAAATGAGTTCTTTGTTATTAATGACACAAAATATAAACAACTCCGGCTAAACTAAAGCAGAGTGAGTATGTCGACGACTGGATATTTGAAATCCAACATAATATTTATTTTTTAAGCCGCTTGTCTTCGGCGGACTTCATTTGAGCGACCGTTTCAATTTCCAATTCATTTATCACGCGATTATACTGTGGGCCGATGTGCAATGCAAATGGCTGAAACAACCAAGTCATATTTGTTGAATAATAGACATGATACAGGTGAGATACATTGATTCTGCCAACGGCATACGTTTGTTCAAAAATAGAGGCACCAGTTGCTGTAAAGAATACAGGAGAAGTCGGCCCCGCGCGAAGTCGGCCCCATACGAAGACGGCCCCAGAGAAGTCGCCCCCATATATAACAGAACCATTGTTTAAAATCATTCTTTATTTATTTTATGATATGAAACTGATAATAATAACAAATATAATAATAACAAATTCTTCACCTGGGGTGTTTTTGTATTAGTCTGCATGTTTTGCGTTTGAGGTGAATTAATTATAACGTTTCCCGTGATACTCTCCATGTATTTTGCTTTATTTTCTTATTTGGGCATGCTGTGTCAATGGCATCCTTAATTATGTCGGATATTGATTTGGCTGTCATTTGGGTTGTTATAATTTGAATAATTTCTGTATTGCTAATGTTTAAGTTTATGTGTTCCCTAAATTTGTCCCGTATGGAAATCGGATAGCTGAGCTAACCTTATATACGTCTATAAATCCGAAGTGAGAATAATGAGCTAATTTATAATAATGGCCTCGTTCACTAAGCAGCAATCAACAGTACTTAGCACTTTCTTTCATTGTATGTCGGCAACTATCATATTTTTATAACTGAGCCGCTGTCAGTGACTGCCCATAAACTTGTTAAGATCATTTTTTTATTACAACTAAGAAAACATTGCGGACTTCACAATTAGCCTGCACAAACACTACACTACTCTTGAGTGCCTAATAAACATACATGTACGATTATTAAAATCGAGGTAAAATTCCCACCTGTACGATCGTTATATGGTCCTGTACGTTTATTTAAATTAACCAAAAGAAATAATTCACCAATCTTAAATTGTGTTATTCATAGATAAATGAACTCTTGATTGTTGACAGTGATCAGCACACTGTAGATTCACAGACCTGGCTATCCATCGAAACTATTTCTGTCCCATGGCATCAGTAAACCAGTCAGATGATGCGTTTTGTTGGGATGTATGGTACTAATATTTCCAGTCTACGTTTATTCCGCCCTGTACTATTATTCAGTTACGCGACATTTTCCAACCGGTACTATTATTCCACCCTGTACTTTTATTAGGCACTCAAGAGTAACTCAACCAAAATTAAGTTGGGAACCTCACAATTTAGTGCTGGGCGGTATTTCGGTATACCGATTATAATCGGTAAGATTTTCAATACCGTTACCGTCATTCTTTTCCATAATCGGTAAACCTTGAAGACGGTATTATCGCGGTTACATGTCATACAGGCACATTACGGAGTATATTGTGGTTTTCCTTTGTCGGGATACAAAGAAATTACTTCGTTTCTATACACCGTATTTCATCGAAATCATAATTAAGAGGTAGCGAGTTTGTGTCAGGAGACAGCGTTGCTGTAAATTGGGCTGAGGTAGCTACTAGTGTTGCGGATTCTGTTTACCAAGTCATCCACGAAATTGGCGCGAATATATTTCAAGATTTACGTTGTGTACCCCATGCACGTGCTCATCGACAATTTTAAAATGACTAGTCCGTTTCAATGATTGGCGTGTGTAAGTTTATGCAACGCCCTTTATGTGTATTCATCCCATGTTGCATTATCTTTTAGTTGGAAAAAACTGTTCAATCTTCACTCATGTCACTTCTTTCCCCATGTCATTTCCAAACAAAATGTATTCCTTCGCTACCTGGGACAAAACCCAGCCCAACATTATATTGCAAGGTATGATTGTATCATTCTGCGCTATTTTTTATCGACCGAATTTATGGGGCAGCTCCAAGCCCGTAGCCAAGGGGGTTCGTACCCTTCGAACGAACGGCCCTTCTGCCTGCATGTGCCCAGTGGTGGTAATTGCCGTTCGCCGGGTGAACGTGTCATGTGCAGCAGTTGACCAAACGGCAAAATTTTGATGAGCGGGACCTCCCTTCGAACAAACGACGTATGTACGTATATAGATATAATCATATACTACATGCAGGCTTAGTTTGAATATAGACTGGTGCACACAAATTCAACACATATAGACCGCCAACACATGTGAGTATAAAGCTGCTTTCACTGACATGCTGCTGATGCATGCGGCTATCGGATTATATAGGCACAACGTTTCAAACCATACATATATATCACTGGGGTTGCGGTGCATGATGCAGTTAACCGCAACGTTTTGAAATCGGATGCGTCCAAACTGCATCAGCCGCAGGTATGTGAAAGCAGCTTAAGGCTCCGGAGTTCGACTTGCGTGTGGTTCATCAACATAACCAACTAAAAGTAGCCTGTCGGAATCACTGGATATATAGACCCATATCATACCGCACATAGCCGGGGCAGAGGCAGGTACACGAAAATACTACAGATTGCCAATTAAGCTATGTCCATCAACCTTGGTCAAAACTGTTCGAAATATCATGCCCGACATAACAATAGTTGGAAATGTCACACGAAACAATAGGTTAAAATCGATTTCGTAGATCGATTTTCCAACAATCTATTGGGTGGGGAATATTTTGTTTTAGACCATCATTTACATATTTTCCAACTTTTGGTCCAAATTTTTGACAGAAAGACCATCAATTGGAAATTTTCCAACCTTATAGGGGGTGTCAGGTTTAAAGTTTCTAACATTTGGAAACATTGAGGCTACTCAATAGATACTAGGATTTTATAATTTGTATGTTCAGATTTCAAAATTTTCTCACACAGGGCCGATCCATGGTCGGCACAGTGTGTCCTGGTCCCTCCCATATGGTCAGTTAAAAACTTATAAATAACTTAAGAAAAACAAATCGGGGGAGGTGATATTCCCTACAGATGGACTACTATAGATGTTAGGATTTAGACATTTTCAGGTTCAGGTCACAAACTTGTCTGATACTGGTTCGATCCATGGTTAGGCCCAGGGGATTATGTTACTCCCCCATGCACAAGACAATTGGTTCATTTAGAACAGCTAGGCTATATAGATACCGTTCAGATTCAGACCTGTGAGAGAAAACTTGGAAAAATCAAAGCTCAACTTGTTTGTTTCAGGGCGGATCTAAAGTATACGCCGTTTGCATCGTATTTTTCCAAAATTTACCCCGGGGGAGAAACCCCGGACCCCCCCCCTCAATGCGATAGGGGACACCCCTCCCGTTGCTTCACAGCTCGTGTCCAAAGCCCTCATAATATATGACGAACTGTCTTTGCTAGTGGCTGGCTACGGACTTGAGCTCATTATTTCAAGGGTGTTATCGAGTGGGAATAAATGATCACATTCATAAACCGGGATTTAAAAGTATGATTATAATAATTCAACGGGAAGTCAATAATAGTTCTAGAAGTTAAATACTTTGGAAGTAATAAACTTTATTTCCCGGCATTTAATAATAGCATTGTACTTATTCTTAAGTTATTCACACCCGGCGGAACATTCCAATATCAACATCACAGCACGTGCTCTGCAAGTCGGCACTGTCAGTGGGGGATTGTTTCAAAGCTCTTGGGTGTATCCGGCTTCGCTGAATGATGCTTGCATTAAGTTGCATAAATCGCAATTATTACCTGTATTTAAGATCAGCTCATGAATCCATGCTTGCAGATAATTATACATTCATTGATTGCAATCCATAATTTAATAAAACGGAGCGTACATTTCCTTATTTTATGTAATCTGTAGCGATTAGATTTTCCTCCATAAACAGTCGATCTGTGCACCAAACGAATGCTACTAAACGGGGGTTTTAAGGGATTAGTTTAAATAATCGGTAATACCGCGGTATTATTTTAGGATTACCGCGGTATTTTTATGCTTAAATACCGCCCAGCACTATCACAATTAGACAAAATAAACACTATCTTGATAAAATTATTTTATGTAATCTGTAGCGATTAGATTTTCCTCCATAAACAGTCGATCTGTGCACCAAACGAATGCTACTAAACGGGGGTTTTAAGGGATTAGTTTAAATAATCGGTAATACCGTATACCGCGGTATTATTTTAGGATTACCGCGGTATTTTTATGCTTAAATACCGCCCAGCACTATCACAATTAGACAAAATAAACACTATCTTGATAAAATTAAGCCGATTTAATCACAGTCCCTAGGAATCACTGTTAGTTGAATAAAATATTATTTAATAATATTAAATCAATATATTATAGTTAGTTATTATATTAATATATATACCAGTTTGGCAAGTAAAAATGTTGTGTTCTGCATTTTCATTGGTAGATGATTTGAACGAAATTACAAGAGTACAAATTTTTATGCCACACAAACATTCTCGCTTTCTGAGTTTATATCATCATATTCCGTATTTTTTTCTTGAAACGCTGGTGTATTCAGATTGTTTCTATCTTTACCCACTTACCAGAAAAATGTCTGTTACAGACCTTCTCAAAATAAGTGGCCCTTTTAACGCGGTCCTCAACGTGGTCGTAACGCGGTCGTAACGCCAACGTAACGCGGTTTTTGCGTTGATAACGCGTTGTTGATACGTTACGACCGCGTTGAACATCAACGGACCGCGTTGAAGTTTAACGAAGACTGCGTTGAAGTTTAACGCAGACCGCGTTTACGTTAAACACGTTGCGCTAATGATCAACGCACCGTCGCGCACACGTTTTCAAATGTATATGTTTTGTTTTTAAATATTTGATGAGGACACATAAAGAAACTGAATTGCAGTGATTTAATTCTGGTGAGAAAAACAGAATTTAACTGAATTATTAAACTTATATATACTACTAGTACTGTAAAAAGTAAAAGTTAATATTTAGTTATTTACCATACATGTACATGTATGCTTGCCAATACAATAGCGGACAATTACTGAAACATGTAACGTCTCTTCGAAGCCACGTTGAGTAAGTTTATTTCATCATCGTGAAAGTGACTCGGCCTCATTGCGCGATCATTGTGGCACACGATGTCCGCTAGCCAATCAAAACAGACAAAGTTATGCTTGCACGTGTCCAGTCGAGAATTCTGTGTTTGAATCACAGTCAATCAATACAGAATACAAGCTGGTAGGAGGAGTCATCTTCACAAAGTTGCTACATGGTATAAAAATATCTTGCAGAAATTCCTTTGATCTAAATTTAATAATAACTTCAAAGAACGAGACAATGTCACCATTCAGCAGCGTGCGTGGTCCAATAGAGGTTCGCGATGGGGAAGTTATGTTTTCCTTGTATTAAAGGGGCACTGATATCTGGATAATATTTTACGAACTACCGACGAGAGGCTAATGAAAGTCCGAATAATCAAGTCATGGTATTCTTCGACATAAATCACAAATCGTGTTTATTTTACAATGATTATTGGTTTATTTAATGCTACATGTACATGCACGTGTATAGTGGTATATATAACGAGCGTCGTGAACATTTCTGGAATTTTTCATGGCGTTTGTTTATGGCGTATATAAACGCGCTTTATTATTTCATACAGTTTCGGCCGACATCGGAACTGACACAATACCCTTGGTCTATACATGAGCGTGCAGGTAATCGACATTTAAACGGATATGACGCTGAACATTAAATATTCAAATAACACACATACATGTACATGTACATAGCGACGTGACATCAATATGTTTTGTTTGTTAGCAGTCTCGATTACGTTTCCATTAATTCGTGCAGCGCGATCAACGTGATTTACATTAATTTATTATTTTTTCCCGGAAAAAATCTAAATGTGGGCCAATATGTAAAACATTTTAACACAAATCTATCATGCATTACTCCCATCACGTCAACAACATTGTATTATTTTGGAAACGTTCCATTTCGTTGATGGTTATCTCGACTGCGTTTGTTGCGTGACGGTTTACTCGACCGCGTTGTGATCAACGTGATCTACATTTATTTATTAGTTTTTTTTCCGGAAATATCTAAATGTGGGCCTATACATGTACCGTATGTAAAACATTTAACACTAATCAGAATGCATTACTCTCGTCACGCAAACAACATTGTATTATTTTGGAAACATTCCATTTCGTTGACGGTTATCTCTACTGCGTTTGTTGCGTTGACGGTCAACTTGACCGCGTTTGTTGCGTTGGCGGTCAAGCCGATTTTTACATACTGCATGTACACATATCAATCAATTTTCAAATATGGGTGGAGTTACAGAAAATTATCTGGTGGTGGTGTGTGTGTGTGTTTTTTTTTTTAGCGGGACATTCAATTACCGTATATATTTTGTCCGGCATCGGCGTTTGAAATCAAATGGGTAAGCCATTATGTGTCGACTTGTGATTTGAATTGTTAATATTTTACGATGTACTTGTCAGTAGAAATGATAACGAATTTCGGAGAATACTGTAAATATATGTACAAAAGAACTTTTTATTATATGAGCTTTTGATGACTAGATATCGGCTTTCAAGAGAATACATTTAACTCACTTGTTGTCAGTCTTGCAAAAAAATTCAAATTATCGCTTCTAATAAAGAGCGTCCATGTTTACACCGAAATGTGGTATGTAATAAACTATTAAAGAGCGTTTAGATTATGATAGTTTGTACTTGTTTTCAATGTAAAACCACAAACGTATGTAGATATAGATCGATAATAAAACGGTGGACATTTGTGTGTTTTTTTGCGATTTCTGTGACATAATAATTGATGGTGACTATATTAAAGTTTTCTTTTATAACCCGGAAATCTAGAAAAAAAAAATTGTTTGTCTAATTTGGTATCTACTGCGTCGGACGGCGCTTGGATCTTCAAATGTACACTGTACATTGTTTTCAAATATTTGATGAAGACAAATAAATAATTGAATTGCAGTGATTTAATTCCGGTGAAAAAAAACTGAAGTTAACAATATTATTCAACTTATATATCCTACGGTAAAAAGAAAGTTAATATTTATCATATGCTTGCCTCCACAATAGCGGATTAAACATTGTTGGTCTCTTCGAAGCACCATTGAATACGAATGATTTCGTTATTTCATCATCAATGAATAAAGTAACACCTGAACAAGACTTCATCGAGTGGTCACTAGCCAATCAAAACCGACGAAGTTATGACAGCACGTTTTCAATCGAGAATTCCGTTTGAGTCGCATGGTATCACTCTCCACTTTACCGAAGACACGCCCCGTATTGTATTTGCGTCTATTGACACCGCTGTCAATCATTCGCGGCATGCTTTTGATCCGGGGTCTGTTGGTTAAAGTGACAAATCACTGGTAACCAAATCTGAGCGCTGTTTGTTTTACATGTATTTCACAACACATGGATAATTAATATTCTAAATTATTTGCATCACTGTACATGTATATCCATGTGTCAATTACGAACGTGCGTGTAAATGTAGATGTGTGTTTTATCGTACCCTCACGAAGATTTCAAATGACATCGGACCCTTGGCGTACAGGTTATTGACCTTTATTAGGAGGTGACGCTGAATATTAAATATTCAAAGAATACACGTACATGTACATTGCGACGTGAACTCAAAGTTTTTTGTTTGTTAGAAATCTCAATTGCATCTCTATTAATTCGTGCAGCGCGATCTGCATTTATTTATTATTTTTTTCCAGAAAAATTCTAAATGTAAATGTAAAACATCACCAATAAATCATGCATCACCCAAGCCAAACACACGGTCACCGTCTCGATTGATTACAACACTTCGTTCTGTTTCCTATCAGAAAATTGTATGAAACTTAAATTGGTGGCCGTCGTTCATTTTCTCTTTTCAATTTAATGTTTTTTTTAATAAAATGAGTTCATGTCTCAAAGTTCATGTTTACAATGTTATTCAATAATTATTATTACAGTTGATAAGCTATTCTCCCGATCTCGTTTGTTGCGTTGACGGTTATCTCGACCGCGTTTGTTGCGTTGGTGGTCGTGGCGACCGCGTTATGTTGCGTTGGCGGTTTCCTCGACCGCGTTGGAGTAACGTTACGACCGCGTTGGAGTAACGTTACGACCGCGTTGGACCAACGCGGTCGTAACGTTACTCCAACGCGGTCGTAACGCGGTCGGGAGGGCCATTACTTTTGAGAAGGTCTGTAGTTCCTCGAATATTCATTCAAGTCCAACTCTCGGGGATTCCTAATCATTTCTGAGAAAACCACCCAATCTGTAAATAGTTCGTTCGCGTATAGCCAACCGGTGATAATCCGAATAAAAGGGATTACGGATGTGAGTAAACAGACGTCGGGTGTGTTAAAACTGGCTCTGTTGTGCACTACTAAGTACACATTTTAACTCATTCTCATTACTAGAGAAATGTAGAAATGACCATCTCAAACTAATATATCTATATATTTTCAAGTAGGGCCCTGGGGGTGGTTGATATCTTGAGATGTGAAAGCAAATTTTATATTCCAAGCTCCCAGTTAACTCCGCATCTCAAGAATGGCAATGGGAGATAACTCGTGCTGGGTTTGGCTGCAAAAGTAATGTGTAATAGGGAACTGGATTGATAACTTCCCGTTTTAAACAATTTTGCAGAATTACGTCACTTGATAATTTAGCCGACAGTTATTCAATGTGAATATTGGATGGAAAATTACGATTTATGTACAACTCAGACAAGGTACAGTTGATATGACCCGACGAGCACATTAAGAACAATTAACTTAATTGTCACATGTCAAATGTGGGGAGATAAATGCATTTTTTTCGAACGAAAAATCGAATTGTTCGTTTTAGTGATAGAGCACAGGGGGTGGTCTGCATCCAATGAGGTGATGATTTACATAATAACAAAATCTGAAGTTGCCGAACTGTAGCTTATATCTATATAGTAGAGGTAATATATCTAGATCTATTTGTTATATTTTAATCAAATTTAATATTACATGGACAGTGATTCCTAGGACTGTGATTTAATCCCTTCTAATTAATGGGGCCGACTTCTCTGGTGCCGACTTCTCCAGATACCGCTTTAAAATTTTACATTGCAGTTTAATAGTAAATTGTATGATAAAATCGACTTTAACCTATTTTTTTATCGACATGACAAAATTTCGGACAAAATTTTGATTAAAATTACCAGCGTTTGAAGCTAACTGAGATGGCGAAAATGTAACTGGAGCTGCAGTTGTTGTTGTCGGACTCGGTGTCGTTGGCGCCTGTGTCGCCGGATCTGTTGGAACTTGATTCGCAGATGTGCTGGCGGTTGTAGAATCTGTAGTCGAAGCTGTGGTTGTCTCTGCTTGTGTTGGTGATGTAGCTGATGGCGGAGTCGTCGTCTGTATTGTATTTTTCACATTGGCATAAAGCACTAGTAATAAGAAAATGAACTTTATGCTGCTGCAATTGGAAAATAATTTCGCCTTTGCCGCCATGATGGTGATAATGGAAACAAAACAATGCATGACGGGACGCCAGGAATGGGAACTGGAACAAAATTATACCGGTTGCTATTTTTGCAGGATGTGGGCAATTGGCGGATGTTTTGTGGATATTGAACACGATTGTGAGGTGCAGTTTATCGATAGCAAAGAATCAATAAATTGTTAAACGTTTGAAAACGAAAAAATAAAAGATAAAATAATGTAGGCCTATACTTTTATAACTGGGTGTGAGAAGATATATGCAGAAAAGAATAGGCCTACGGTTACATAGAAGCTGTATTCGGAACTGCATGCGCACACGTGCATGGTTGATAGTTTTGAATTGATTTAAATTTGCTTATTAGCTCGCTGGTCAATCTACATTTTAAAATCCCATCTGTTAATTACCTTACGTTACCTTACGTATATATGTAGTGGACGCTGACGGTCTGCCACTATATCCACCACACATTGTGTTATTTCACCGTATTCGGCTGCAAGTAGTGTATAAGAATATCTAATTCGTATACTCTATAGAATTAAAGGTATTGTAAGTCATACTAAGCAAACTATTTCTAGGCAGATGGTTATAGTAAGTAAACTATTTCTAGGCAGATGGTATAGTAAGCAAACTATTTCTAGGCAGATGGTATAGTAAGCAAACTATTTCTAGGCAGATGATATAGTCAGGCTAACTAGTAACTATTTGAAGGATTAGTACGCATGATTGAATACATGTATTGATATGTAGGTTAGTTATGATAGGATAGTCCTAAATGAGATGAATTATTCGCTAGTGAATAACCTCGTGCATGTAAAAAACCACAAGGCTAAAACACATGGAATATTTGTTAGTTTCGGAACTGTTTCTTCGTTAATGTAGATTTGTAGGTAACACTATTCGATCTCATAAAACTCGATATTACAGAGTCTCGTAGAAATCGAAATGTGGAACCCAACACTTTAGTTCCTTTAATGAATATTAATAATATATATCATAAACAAACACAATTATATCAATTTTTTGATCAATATTAAATACAAAATAAAACAAACATAATCAAATCAATCTTTTTTAAGATATGGACAGTCTGGTCTTAAATGATCTCCGTTACATTCATAACATCTAACACGAGTCTTTTTAAATTTATCAGCTGAATTCAATTTAGATATCCTATACAAAATTTTAGCATTTTTATCAGCTAATATTGAAATTTGTTGTCCTATCTCTTCTATATCAGCCAAATTATCTAAAAGTTTTATTTTTAAACTCCCTCTGTTCTTTCCTTTCTGAGAAACTTCGAATTCACTTTCAGAAGACATTTTGATTTTAAAAATATTATAAAAAAGCATTTCATTTATAGGAAGAAAAAAAACTAAATATCGAACAACACGGGTAGATGTTGTTTACACCAATTATAAACGTAAGTATCATTATGAAAACCGGGTTTATTTAAAACGTATAGACAGTCCAATCCTCTACAAGTATGATACAAATAATATAATACGAAATAACCACACAAAAAAGAAGATATATGTTGAATATAATTTGTACTATAATACAATCTACCATATTTAGCTAACATAATTTTCAACTGCTCAGATGGAGGTAATCCGATAGGATCAAAATATATTATAAAATTATCATCGCGTTTCCATATACATATCCAATGTTCACCATCTAACCAAGATGGGTCAGTATTACAAATTAAACCTCTGTTCGGCTTAATAGTATCAGGTAATTCGTCCAAAGCATAAACGCCTATTATCATAGAATTCAAAACTGAGTCTGATTGTAATGCATCAGATATATCTAAGTTGCTCAACATAATGTTAAAATATTCCACCCGTGTAAACGCTACGTTCCCCGCTAATTTCTATAGAACTATCGTATTCGGCATATACTATTACATTTACTGTATCTGGTAAAGCTGTTGAAAATTTTGCACTTAACCGTGCACTACCTCGCTGTTTTGGGTGCCAAACTAAACTATCAGCATTATGATCTGCAGTTAAATCAAAACCGAAAGTTGTAAAACCATTGGCATAATCAAAAAAGCTAACTCTGAAAGATTGCTCGCAATATAATTTATTTATAGAATTCAAAAATGTGTAATATGAACCTACATATAAATCATCATCGAAAGTTTGTTCGTATTTATGCCCATTCACGGTTTTACCATTAACAGACAATTCCATTTCGTAGCAATCATAATGTTTAAAATTAAAAGGAGAAGATGCTATAGTACCATTAAATGCTGTATTATCTACTAAAAATATTAACACTCTCTTAGGAAGAAATGGATCACCCAAAAACAAATCGTCTTTAATCAAGCTTAAAGTCCTAGGTGCTACGCTAAATGTTTTTAACGAAACTCTATCCAAAGGATATTGAGCATTGGTTCCACTTAATAACTTTTTGCTTATTTCATTTGAAGTGACATCACTTAACTCTACGGTTCGTACAAACAATTTAGTATCTGACAGCTCAATCTTATAATCACCAGCACTACCTTGTAAACAAAAAGTAGGCTTTGATCTATGCAGTCTGAGTTTTATGGGTACGTTTGGAATTAACAATTTTGGTTGATTAAACATGTCCAAATGTAGTTTACCGCATAATTGAAATTTTTTTCCAATATTACCGTCTTTAATTATTCCAAGTAACTGCCTACCTCTGGGAATGTCTGCCGGTACATCATCCAAAGTCCCACCTTTCTGAGGTATAAATAAAGTTGTTCTCTCTAATTGATTTTCTCTTGTAGAACTTAAGAAAGTTTCTATGTAAGATCTATAAGCATAATATCGACCAACTCCACATTCTACACCGTTTAATAATAAATCAGCTCTCTCGAATAAAGAATGAAGAAAATTATTTATTGGAAAAGCGTGCTGATCGCCTGCGAAAACGGTTCCATCGGTTTTCGATATTTTAACGTCGGTTTGCAAATAACTTTCCGAAAGATCAACATAATGTGCAGATGGAGACTCTAAAAAGAACTCTAGTACGTTACTATTTGAATAATTTGAATTCGATGGATGTTTCTCTGTAAATGAACCGTCTATTATAGTTACCACAGTAGGTGGAATTTCAAAAACATCCACCTCACTCTTAGAAACTGGACAGCTGTTGGGATTCATTTATTCAAAAATATCACGTTTTGTTTTTCGTCTCTTCCTACGTCTTTTTGAAGGAATATCCGAATATTCTTGTAATTTACGTCTTTTTGATGGAATATCCGAATTATATTGTAATTTACGTTTAGGCCGTAAAAGATCTAAAGCTGCTTCTTTACCCCGAGTTCGAATAGATTCCGATAAATTTTGTCCACTCAATATATCGCTACCAACATTAGTGGCTGTTTCTAAACCCTTTGTTAAGAGAGATTTTCCCAGATTTTTTGCAATTGGCGCAATTGATCTGGCTAATTTGCCAAAAATAGAACCAAGTCCGTAACCTCTCTGATACCTATCTCCTATAAAAATAGGAATAGGACTATTCGCCATAACTTTAAATAATGAAACATCTATTTATATACATATATATTTAATATCAATCCTTATCCAATCAAAATGCGTTTAAATAATAAAACTAGAACAGTTTTACCATAATCCGTCCAAGGAGGTGGCATACCTGTAGAATCACGAATATATATCGAAATAGTGTCAAAATTCTTATGATGTATAGGAAAAAATTGCAAATTTGCGAATTCATAATATGTTGTTGATACAATATCATCAGAACGTGGGCATATTACTTTCAATAATTGCGAATTAGAATCGCCTACTATACTATGTGTACATATATCTGAATAAATATAAAGAGCGTCTATATGATCCAATTGATTAGTTACAATTAAAAAACAGTCTTTGGATTTTCCACCGGTATCTTTTAATTTTAGTTGATAATTTTCACGCAAATTAAGAAGATATCCCAATTCAGAAGTCCTTGTAATTTGCAAATCCATCGCCAACGAATAACGAGACATGCTTGTATGGTTTGCCATTCTAGTGAAACAAAGATAGTTCACGTTTTGACGTTTTCTCACCTTAATGTCAATAACTACATCCCCGATTAAATCCTCAAATATGGTTTGGGACTCTTTCGCATCGATTGAATTCAAACCTGGTTCGATTAATTTATATTTCGTCTTTTCTAATTCTGACATAAATTCAGAATCTTTGTAAAAATGCAAAATTAATTTTCGTTGAACTAATTGCATCCTATCTATCAAATCTTCGAACGAACATTTGTCATCAAAAATAACACCATATTCAATCTTTGTAAATACACTTTTCCTCCATCTAATCGGACCTTTAACCCGAAGTTTCCTAGCAATAATACCGTAATTGGGATCTCTAACAATTGGTAAATCAGTTTCTGGCGTCAAGAAATTCATATCCACCACTATTCCATAAACAAATGCATACGATTGATCATCTGTGGAAAAGGTAAAATTTCTTTGTTCCAGGAGCGGGCTTTTAAATCTGGTTGGAATAATGGCTGATGATAAAGCTACACACCAATCATCCTCCTGTAACCGAATCTCACTAGGCAAACTCACGGTATATTCAGATAGTGAATTTCTGAATAAATCACCAGAAACATTAGACGGTAAAGTCACCGAAAACAGGCCCGTTGCTTCCATGTTTACTTAATTTAGGAGATGGAGACAAAAGTCCAACAGAACCCGACAGTAAACTAATCCAAATAGACGGTGTGTCCACGCCGTGTATACTAATATTTAATATAGCAGAAACACATACTATATAAAGCAAAAATACTTGACTGATATACACAACCTGTCCTTTGGAAACTTTATTATTGAAAAAAGTCCATTTTGACGATTGTCGTTTTAATCTGAGGTCGTGATCCATTCTCTTGGAATGTACGAATCGAAACTGGCTGGATAGCCGCTCCATCTAACTTTTATTTGATCCCCGTCTCGTTCTAATACACGTTCAATTTTCCATATAGTATCGGAATCAATCGTTACAGGTGATAACTCGCTCTCGTAGAATGTACCCAATATTTCCTCTGAATTGAGATCAGCTATTTTATATCTATGTGGTTTAGAACCAGGTACCAAAGACGTAATCTTAAACACTTCATAAGTATAATTGGCCAAAAAACCCTTTTCAAACTTATTTTTTAATTTTACCAAGCGAACGCTCTCTCCCACTTTAAATTTTGCTTTTGTAAGTGGTAATTTATAAGTCTTCGATTCATTTCTAGCTGCAATTGCTTGCGATGTCAAACACGAGACATCTTTCGGTGCCATTTTAATCGCTCTGTGTATCTTCGAATTATAGGAATTCACCAATTTAGGCAAAACTGTTAAATAGCGCATAGATTTAGATTTGAAGAAATATTTATACATTTTAGACTTTAAAGAGCGTTGTACTCTCTCAACCAAAGCGGCTTTCGTGTCATAATTTCCCGTAGAATATAAATGTACACCATTCTTCTTCAGAAATTGCTTAACGTTAGCGTTGTAGAACTCGGTTCCGCGATCAACATGTATACCGTTCGGTCGTTTGCGCTGTTTAAAAATCATTTCTAAAGCCTTCATTATGGAAACACCAGTCTTGTTCTTTAATGGTTTAACAATTAAAAATCTTGAAAAGCAATCAATGCAAAACAACAGGTAGCAATAACCATCGTTTTGCTTGGATATATTTCGCACATCACTCAAATCCATCTGCCATATATTATTTACAGAATAAGACTCTGTTCTTGACCTAGGAAATATTATTCGTTTCGGCCTGTGCAACGAGTACGAATTTTGTTTTTGTAACCAAAGTCGAACATTTTTTCTCGATATTTTATTTTTTACTTCCTTATACAAATTATATTCAGATCCATAGGATGAGCGGTGAGATGGGTCGTAATAAATCGATGATAATAGATTATCAATTTGACGAGTCTGATGTCCATATAAAATGCTTCTGTTTTTTGCCTTTGGAGGCATCTGCAACTATCAGATCCGCTTTACGATATTTATTTCCTATGAAATGTGTTGGTATATTATTATCTCGTAATGATCGGGACAAACTATCCCAATTTCTAAGTGAACTGGGTTTCCTGACCTTGCTAGAAGGTATTATATCATTTACCAAATCAGTTATGCTTCCGATTGGCTTGTCAGATAATGAAATCATTCCACTGTCGTTAATTTCAATTCCTGGCATTCTTTTTAAATGCGATAAAAATAACGAGCCTTTTTTCTGGTAAATTTTTGGCAAACTCTCAATCGCTAAATCAATTTGGTTAGGTTCAGATAAAGCGACGTCACCGGCAGGCTCTTTCGTGATTTTAACTGGAATCGGCGTTGTTTTTATAGAATTCTTAGCCATGTCATATTCAATAGACGTGGAATTAATTTTTCTTTTCTTAACTGACTCGGGCATATCTTTATCGTCTAATATTTGATGCATTTTTTGTCTCACATCCTCTGTTTTCAACGATTGAATAGACTGAGAATTTTGCCAGTTTGCAAAAGTCTTAAAAGGCACCAAAACCATTTTTTCCATATTCAGAAAACTTTGCCTAAAATATCTCCTAAAACAGGAATTAAACTAGCAGCCAGTGCAGCCAAAAAACCGCCGTGTTGTAATTTTTTTTTCCTGGTTTTAACAGGATTAGACTTCTTTGACAAATGACGAATAGAACTTTTAAATGGTCTTAAATTAGCTTTAATTTTAGACGAGATTGGTACATTTCCTTTAAGCAAATTATTACAACATTCAGATAGACTGTCTAATCTCGGTCTGTTTAATGCCCTCACGTCTCCAGTGCGTAACATGTTTCTCAAATATTTTGCATTTTTTCTTAATTTCACGCTGGGGCCCATATCGTAGGATTTTCACTGAGCACGTCTGATCTCAATCGAAGGTTATCCGGACAAGTTTGGTTGAAATCCACCAGTAAATGAGAATATGGATCTGTTGTACACAATTTATATGCTTTTGATAAATTATTAATACCGCATTGGGTAGATAAGAAATTTATCTGACCACAATCTCTAGGAGATTTGAATAAAATAAAATAATTCGCGTTTAACGATAATTTTCTACATTTTCTTTCAAAAAGATTATGCGTCACGTATACCACACTACATCCTTCGTGATGTGATTTTCTAGCGAATATATCTGTTACATTATCGATCTCTTTGTCAATATGATCCATATCATCCAATATTAATAAATCGCAATCGCACAACGATTCTGGAATTTGGTTTACTAATTCTACATTATCAGACACCTGTTGATCACAATTAGGAGTCACGTAAGTAATTTTTTCTGGAACTGGGAACATTAATTTATCTTTATTTTCGATTAGACTATATATAAACGTAGATTTCCCACTAGCTGAAGGGCCATTTATTATGGCCCTAAATATATCCTGAAAACATACGTAATTGTACGTTTTCATTGTTTTATTGTTTTGTCAAACGCTCTTTAATTCAGTAAAACACAATTTTTTTTCCCACACTGGATGTCCGGCAAAATTGACAAGAGAGAATCTGATGTATACATAACAGTGGGTAGCCATATATAATCACACGCTTTGTCGACTTGATGCTATCGCGTTACAAACCGTATCGGCAGTTTAATGTCGCGAAACACCTATTGAATTCAAATTTTACTACCTGTTGTCGACCACCGCCCATAAAGATATACCGTGCTAACCCATTACAAACTGTCACCTCTGTTTAATATGGCGGAACCAATCTAAAGCCAGTTGAATTAAAACATTTACCACATGGGGGGCGCGGAAGGGTGTTGATATATCGTGTAAATTTAAGTTTGCGGTAAAAAGAAGGATTTTATCGTGTTGAACAGATAGTTCAACTATAAACATTGGTAGAGGACATGAATAGTGTTCGGGAACGATTGATCAGCGCGATAGAGTTGGACACAACACCATCATGGATTAGACGGCCTGCTGTTGCTCAATTTGTCGACGATAGTTTCGACGAAACATTAGATGATGATCAATTCCATGACGCTCCTGCATGTGTAACATTGTTTTTTCTACTTAAAGGGAATGGAGGCCCACATGTTTTATTTTAGTGTGTTTTGTTTTTTAAATCTAGTGTTGGCATTGTGAATTATATGCGGGGAATTATTTGCTACATGTGTTTTCTTAATAATCAGGTAAGTGAAATTTGTATATGTAAACATAACTGTTACATTTTTGTTTTGTTTTTATTCAGCATACTGTTTACTTCGCACATTTCAATGTAGATAATTGAAACACTCAAATGAGATATGTATATTATGGTAGAATCTACGCAAATTTTATTTCTTGTGCACGGAACAGGGATGATATATTGGTTAAGTATGTGGCAAATCTCATGTTTAACTGTTAGTTCAACTATAAACATTCACACATATTTCTCGAAATAGTTACTTTCGTCAGGTCTTGTTCCATCTGTAATAATTGAAGGTGATTCTGGTAATAATAAATCTTTTATGCTTTCCCAATCTTCATCTAGCGATGATAAATAACCAAATGGTTCAGTAGCATAATCTTTGATTATTCTGCGTTTATCTCCTGCTAATCTCATCGTTTTAGTCATGCGTTTTGAGTATATATGAAAATCTTTCGTCCTAACAAATTCGTTGGGAAAAACGGCTTGTAGACTGTTTTCCTCGCCTTTGACCAGTTTAGTCATGTTGTCGAAATCGATATTGGCGTTAATCCATTTGCTGACATTAAATCCTTTGAGCTTTATAACTTTACGACCAGATTCGGCGACTTCATAAGCGTATGATTTTGATGCGGACGCGCAATACTTTTTTAATGTTAATTCACCTTGACATAAATCATTTTGTAGGTCTCCCAACATACAACCGTCGGGTAGATTAGGTCCATTTTCTGTGTGAATCCAGATACACGAGTCAGTGTCCATATAAATTGCGCGATCGCCTATGGTTTCCAAATGTTCAAGCATTGTTATTCTGGCATATGCCGTTATAAATGAAGCTAAAATCACATTGTTATTTCTGTTTTGGTTTTCTTTTAATTGTTTATACGTGACATACATAATTTCTCCTTTATCAAATAATTTAATATTTTCAATTCTGATATCTTTGTTGGCCCATAACTTGAAATATTGTTCCGTATCTTTTAAAATTTTAGTGGAACTCATTTGATCGCGCATTGCTAATCTACCGAATAAAGAGTTCATAATCAATTTCGCCATCATTCTCATCGTTGGATTTTCCTGCATTTTATATATATCTAGTTTTTGTCCAAATTTTTTGCCGTACTCCTCACAAAATTGCTGTTTTTGCTCCATAGTTTGAATATTTTGCGGGAACGGACTGGCATATGTTTTGAGACGATGGAAATATAATATAAACGGTTTAAAAATACCGCCAATTTTCTCATCGTTTTCCGGGTAATGCCATACTTGATATATATGAATAACTTTGTAACCACGCGCGATGGCATATTCTATTTCAGGAGTGCACCACACGCCATAAATTCGTCTCTGATTTTCATCGTGTTCGCATTGGTTTTGATTGTTGTCTACCATGCATTTATTACATAGACCGAAAACTAATTTTCCGCTTTTAAGTTTTATTGGTAATACTGGATATATTAAATTGTTTGGCGGTAATATCAGACATTCAATCAAACCAAAATAGTTTTCGATATCATTCAAATCGGGATTTTTTATTACGGTGGGGTGTCCTATAGGAAATTTTTTATTAAGCATCATGGCGGGGTACAATGAATTCACGTCTGAAAATCTTATACTAGCATTCGGATATCCGCACACGGTTCCATCTTCGTTTTTTTCAGCTAAATATTTGAAAACTTCGCACCTGCCGCCGAATAATGATTTACGAGGGTCCAATGTGCCAGAAACCGTAGCATTTTGAATAAATGTTTTGAATTCTAAATCAGTTTGTAATTGTTTTTCGTATTCGCATTCCCATATAGTTATCAGCGGAATATATTGTTTTATTTCTTGTTCTCTTTCCATCGTTTTCTGATATATATCGTTGTACGATCTTCTCTGTAGAGGATGAATTGCATTTCTATCTTTTTGTTTTATACACGTATGACAATGATATTCGCACCCGTAAAATTCGAGTCCTATACCATTTATGCGATCATAACCATCTAGTCTATATTTTTCAAACAGAACATATTCTTGGGTTGAATTTCCTAAATATTGACATTGAAAACCCGTAGACTCTATATAATGAGCTATCCATAACAACGATTTGGTTGAATTAGCTTGTAACGGACATGAATTTATGGCAATGGTATTTTCTGGCATAAACATTTTCCTAAAAATTCGAAATGATATAGATGGAAGGGTGACTCCCTCATTAAATGGATCCGTGTTACACGTTGTCGTAAATATTTCTCTGAATTTAGAGCAACACATATGAAGCACCTTGCAGTCTATCATGCAATATTTCAATGCTTCTATTTCAAAATGGAATTTTCTATTTTTGTTTTTTTTATACCAATCATTAAAGATCAAAATACGATCTGTACTCATTTGTTCTAAATTATAATAATGCATCGCTGGCCATTCTCCTATATATTGTAATTTGTCATTATTTGCAAATGCGTGTGGAAAAAAGGATTTTGACGCGTTTTCTCCACAACCAAAAGACTTGGATGCTTTGTCTAAACTTACCGCAAAAAATAAATACGAATCTAGAAACTTCAAATTTTCTAATTGAATTGATAATATTTTGTTCCCTCTTTGAATTATATTTAATTTGTCGATATCTATATAATTGTTGAGTAAATAATCTAGTATAAAGTGATCGTCATATCTACCCGCGTTATGAGCTATACATATAGTAGCCTTCTTTACTTTGTTGTGTAGATTTAAAATTTTCTGCACAAATTGATGTATACAGTCTAGTCCGAATGTATGGTATTTTGTACGATCACAATGCAAGCATGTATTAAAAGACATATCATATATATTGATACAGGATTGACAAACAATATGTGCACAAACAAGATATGGTATATGTCTATTATTTTCGTCGCAAAATGTCTCGATATCATAGAATATATAATTAGTATTTTTAAATTCTGTTTTAGGATTTAACACTGTGATATAACATTTATGCTGATTTTCTTCTTCGTAATATGAACGACAATTTCTACAGAATTTATGATAGCATTTGTGCGATTGAGTTTTTCCATACATACGCGAACAATTATCGCATTTTTTATACTTAGTGCAGACATGGTTCAGAATATGATTTTCGAGACATTTTTTGGATTTGCACACAATTTCACACGTATCGCATTTAACAGCTGTAAATGGATCAAAATTGCAAGGTAATTCACCGTAGCAGAATTTACATATTTTGGCGCAATTATGTGATTTCACATAAATTTTACCACATATTTGACAAGTATGTTTATTCTTTAAAATTTTCAATACATCTCCGTTTTTCATTAACCAATAATGTTTGTTATGATATATAATATAAATATTAACTGTAGCTGTATATTCTCCTTTCCATATTATTCTATCGCAATTGTCTTTGACGATTATACACATTTCGTTTTGTATGAAATTTTGTATTTTTTGAACATCGGATAGATCGCATGGTGATGATATATCTATTTCAGCTTCATGAGATAGCTTTATAGCTTGTTTGTTTCTATACTTGGAATTATATTTTCTGCGTGCGTTGGTAAAATTTCTAACATTTCTGATATATAATTCGTCATCTTTGTTGGCTGGTATTTTAATCATTTCTCTCGCCATAACGATGCACATAGGTAAACATAAATTGTCGGTACACTCTCCTGCACATTCTGGCATTGTGATAATTAAGTTCGATGATGTAAACTTCTGATTCATCGTTTTAATTCGACCAGAACCCATAGGAATATATGCTATCGTTATATCCATAATAATAGTTCCGTCAATACGAAATTCTTGTTTGCTCTGTTGAATCGATTCAATTTTATTAATAATATCTTTTCCTTTGATAGTATCTTTTTGAAAATCAACCCATAAATCTAGGTCTAATGTTGGATGACTCAAAGTTAATCTAACATATCTCTGTCCCCATTGCTCAAAATCATACTCTGGTGCAACATTCTCGAGAATATCGTCAAATAATTGTTCTATATCTTGTGTTTCTAATATATCTGGTAAATTGATAAATTTTAAACTATAAACTTTGTTAGTGACTTTGAACTTTTTGGAACGAATTTCTCTCGTTTTTGTGATCTCATAAAACGGTCCCGGCTGTATATTTAAGGCATCTTCCGTAGCCATTATTGCGACAATATGGAATCTGAAAGGCAAATTTATGGGACTTTAATTTAGGTTATGATTAGGGATAAAGTAGAGAGCTTTGATGATATAGATGAATCAGTATATATAAAAAAGCTTTTGAATACATTTTCCCGAAAGATTCGGTTAATATAAATATGCCCAAAGACGTGAATGGCGCTAACTTCAATAATTTTTATGAAAATTAGTTACCCGGATTTTTTTATTCTGATGAATACGTGTATTATATATCGTTTGTAATTTGCCACTTTGCGATTAAATGCTGATTATAAGACGAAAATAAAAAAATAAAATAAAAAAAAAGACTTACCTTTTAAATCTGTAATTCTTTAAAGCGTGCACCTTAATAAATGCTTTAATTCTATTCAGCTTATATAGAGATGGACTTGGCGCCATTAATTCTATCTAGTTCTATTTTAGGTAATTTAAACATTAAATTTGTCAGATATTAATGTGTTCTAGTTTTTTGGAACGTTGAACAAATACTCAGGTGTTGTTTATATGAAACTATGTTGTTTTTAAAAACATATCTATAATCCTTTCATTGAAATGCTTATTGGTAACTATGTAAGATATTCTGTTAATATCTTTTATGATAATGATTAATGACATTTTTTTTTATTGCTTTCTTGACATGACATCTTGATGTCATATATAAATTATGTGGTATTTAACTGGATAAATTAATTGCTTTTCGTTTACTTTATAAGAGTTTGTTGGAGTTTGGGCGTCTTTTGCTTACAATTTTTTCGAAATTTAAACTAGGAATTATGGAACCTTATTATTTTGCATTTTCACAAATTATAAGAATTATTCATTTTTTGAATGTTGTTCGCGTTGAATATGAGTTTAAACAGCAGCGGTTGCAATATTATAGGCGAGAATTTGTAGACGCTTGGGTAGGCTACTGCGACGGGGATTTGACTGTGGACACCATTTTGGATAGAATTTATGATTTAATAATAGGTAAGTTATTATTTAATTGATTTCCATTATTTTTGATACATTCTTTGTTTTCACAGATATATATATTTTTTTATCGTGTGAAATTATAGGTTTTGATGTATTATTGCATTTTAAAGTATATTTATATCGAATTAGTTTTGATAAAAATAAATTAGGAGCTTTACGATAAATATTTTATATTTAAATATAGATTAATTACTATTGTTTACAGATATATATATATTTTTTTCAGTTGAATGTTCTTGTCTATCCGAATTAAGGATGAAAAACTTTCGTCTTTCTTGCCTACTGATTCAGAAGGCTGCTGGGTGGATTTCATTGTCTGACCCATTAATACCTGATGGGACTTTAGTGAACAATGAAAGACATTCAGCAGTAATGCGAATGGAGAATAATATCTGGCCTGCGGCAAATAGGATCAGAAGACGATACAGACCATACAACGTACACCATAGGCGACGAAACTCATCATCTACGGATGAGCAGACATCAACTGACGATATTAGACCGAGCAATTCACCCGTAGAGGAATAATGTATTTATATATTTTATTGTTATGTTTGTTATCATTATTAATCATTATAGGAACTAAAGTGTGAAGGGTTCCACATTTCGTTTTCTACGAGACTCTGTAATATCGAGTTTTATGAGATCGAATAGTGTTACCTACAAATCTACATTAACGAAGAAACAGTTCCGAAACTAACAAATATTACATGTGTTTTAGCCTTGTGGTTTTTTACATGCACGAGGTTATTCACTAGCGAATAATTCATCTCATTTAGGACTATCCTATCATAACTAACCTACATATCAATACATGTATTCAATCATGCGTACTAATCCTTCAAATAGTTACTAGTTAGCCTGACTATATCATCTGCCTAGAAATAGTTTGCTTACTATACCATCTGCCTAGAAATAGTTTGCTTACTATACCATCTGCCTAGAAATAGTTTACTTACTATAACCATCTGCCTAGAAATAGTTTGCTTAGTATGACTTACAATACCTTTAATTCTATAGAGTATACGAATTAGATATTCTTATACACTACTGCTGCATCTCTAGACATATTTGGGTTGTATGGTTGAAAATCAGTCACCAATTCCGCTTTATAGTCATATTTAACATTCTGATTCTTCCAATGATGATCTAGTCTGTTTTTGAATTGGTTTATAATATCTTCAGCATACACCACTTCTTCTGGTAGATTGTTCCAAGTTGTGACCACTCTTTGGCTAAATGTATATTTTCTAACGTCATATATAGTTAGATCTTTCCTTGTACAATTTATAGTTGTGGCCTCTGGTCCGAGATTCGGTGTTTCTTGTAAGAATGTTTGATACTTCCGGATCGTAGCAGTTGAATATTTTGTAACATTCAATCATATCACATCGGTGGCTTCTGTGCATCAGGGTTGGTAGTTCCATTTTTCTTAGTCTATCCTCGTATCCCATATCTTTTAGTCCTGGTACTAGTTTTTTTGCTCTCTTTTGAACTTTTTTCCATTGGAACTGTGTTTTTTTTTTTTAGATATGGTCTCCAAGCAGGCTGAGCATATTCGAGTAATGGTCTTACCAGTCCTTTATATAGTTTTGCTATTGTAGTATAGTCTAAGTAGGTGAATGATCTTCTGATGGCTCCAAGAACACTGTTGGCTTTCTGTATTTTCTCGTTTATGTGGTCCTCAAATGATAGATTTCTGTCTGTGGTTACTCCTTTTCTTTTTCCACCTGTTTTAATTTAGTTTCACTCCCATTCTTGTCTTTCAAGTTGTAAAACGCCGTTATGCGGCCAAATACACAGAAAAATCACTCTTAAAAAAAACAAGAGGTCACAAAGAAAACTACAAAAAGAAGTCGGTAGCCGAGAGGTAGCGTATAGGCATACTGGTCTCTCGTGCTATAGCGGACCGGGGATCGCAACCTGGTCAGGGTATTATGACAAAAATAAGAACTCGACCAGATACCATTTTGTCAGGTTGAATAATCTCATTCGAGATCACTGAATAAAGATCCGAATTCAAAATACCGACTTCCACACATTACAATTAACATTTGTTCAGTTATGTTGTCGCGCGTGCAGTATATATGGCCTAAAATTCCTTAAATCGACATGTAGTTTGCAATCAAATCGAAAAATCAATTTTCGATATGCCGGTTATCATCATCATATATGAAAATATAGTATGTGTGGAATGTGTCACGTTAAAATGAGCACCGGAGGATCATGTTCCTATTTTTCAGCTGCCATGAAAACGGTAGGCACTTTTATGCATGTTTTCTCCGTTACCAACCCGAAAAGGTAGCATATGGGTACGCAGTCTGGAGTAAACTACATACCCACATATAAAAAATCAGTATCAGTATGAATCTGAGTGTATGTTTACATAGACTGATGGGTACGTACAGTCCATTTAAACATGTGGCAACAGTTTTATATTGTCACAATCAATACACAATGGTAGCTATAGCCACATGCATGCAATTTTATAAAATACTCATGATTCGAGCTGTCACTAGCCAGATGTTTAGGGTCAATGGCTACCCGTATATCTTAGGATTACCGTGCAATTAAAAATTCATTCCGAATCGAACACTCTCTACCACTCTATATGGTGTATAGACAGACGAAATGGACCAATTTCTTATGTGGGGATATATACGTTTTCGAAAACAAAACATGTGGAAAATATTGATGTTGTGTTTGTGATATGCGACACACATATACTACAGTGGGCGTGGTAACGGAGAAAACACATTTCGGGTCTTTATATTCCTAAATATTGCGAATCGTTGATCACACTAAATTTTTAATAATATGTGACACAAACGTGTTTGGTTGAATTTCTAACTTCGCTGGAAACATATTAACTATTATTTGAAACTACATGCAGTCCCATGTACTTTGAATGTGTATGTGTTTCCAGTAAACCCATATCATTGATCTATGCTGGTGCACACAATTCTGTGCATCTAAAAATAAGACCTGCGTAATCATGTCATTTAATTTTATTTGATTACATAAATATAAGAATGTGTTAATATATGTCGAACAAGTAATACCTGACAATTCAAACGCCATAAGACCCCTGTTTAATGATGTGTTGCCATTGAGATGGCGGTCGAGACATGCATGAGATACACCCCTCGGACACGTATTTGCCATTTTTTCGCTATAAGGAATTTTGGGCCATATGCGCTACAACGATCGGGCGCGGACATTAATTGCTGACCAGTGTACACACCTCGGTGTGTGCACGTCAAAGAACGCTACCAGAGTCACCACCGGGTTATAAAGTTACTCGGTCGTGGTATCACCTGGAACAGTGCGTCTCGATATAAGTATAACCGACAGGTTCCTGCACTTAAATATCTACAGATACAGTTACACGCAGATAGAAATTCATTTAAAAAACCAGTAGCATAGCATATAGCTTATACCACGCAGCACAAACAACTGGAACCTGACACAATTAGACCTATATATGCATCGAAGCAGCAGATTTGATTATTTTAAATCCATACCAAACGACAACTGGAGAGGAAGAGCCAACAAATTTATTTCAAGTATAATAAGCACTGTACATACATATATACATATTATAAAGTCGCCAGACCGAAGATCACATGCAGGTAAATTACAGGTAAATCAACATGGCTGCGGGAAAGATATGTGACGACCGGTCAGTTTGTTCAGCGCGCTATTTTGTTTTTACCGGCACAGTTCCGGATGCACATATGTATACATATATATGCACGGTGATTGATGAATTCAACAATGGGCCAACATTTAACAAAATGATGACAGCGGGAAGAATACGCTCAATTTGGTGACAAAATGACCGATGGAATTGGAATGTGAGAATAAGCATTCAATGTTTTGTGATTTCGGACAGTTCCTTTCAAATGAAGCATGCAAGTTGTGATAATATGAATAGTGAATGCGTGTTGCAAACGTTCAATTGTTATAAATATCTTAGGAGTCTATATGTAGATCTTCATTCCCAGCAAAATATGCTGAATTTAAGTAAGAAATAATCGAATAGTGTTTCGTGGCACTCCCCATTGTTCTAATAAATTTCGTTACGGGCTCGATTATTTGATGCGCGAACTCCGATCTGTGGGCAAACGTTTTAAACCGCACACCGAGCACATGTAAACCCCGCTGCGGCACACATGCATGTCATTAACCATGCACGCAAAATACAACCATATTTTCAAGGCTATAGCTTTCTCGTATGAATAACAGCTTTCTATTTTGAAGACCACAGTGTTTGTTTCAACGTATATGTGTATTGTTATCGATCAATCGAGTTTACAGAACGCCGGCTATTATTTTAGAAAAGAATATTTTACCGTTATTTGTTTATGACTGGGAGAGAGGGGTGGAATAAACAAACAAACGCAAGGGATTTCGCAAAACGTATACGTTTACACCCCCAATCAAAACCCATGCAATACAATGGCATTGGATTTTCCATTCATTCTTTATCATTAAATTCGGAACGTTTTACAAGAAGAAACTTCCAAATCAATGTCCCTTTATGTATAATTATATATGCTGAACGCTCTACAAAAAAGAAGCTTCCAAAAATAATGTGGTCATCCTGTATATATATACAAACCGCACTCGGGAACATATTGCGTATACACCGAGTTGCGGGCTCGAGTGGAGACTATATATATACATGCATGTGAGTTTGTATTAATTCTTTTTCTTTGGGCACAACTCCGGATCCACAAGGTGCTTGATGAACCCAGCTTCAGCCAAATGTGAACAGTTGGATAATACAAGCTCGATCCATGCATGCTTGCATAAAGAATAAGCTTTCTTGTTTCAATTTTGTGTTTCCTGCCCCATATGCAAGTTGAGTGCGTGGTGATGAATTTGGACATGTCAACGTTCCATTGATATAGATATTTTAGGAAGCTAAATCTACATTCACATTAAAATTTGCTGCATTAAAGTTGGAAGATATTAACAATTTCACTCAGTGTGGAAGTAAACCGCAACACGCGCACGATTTTTGCCCGCGTCGCTGTTTGTTGCATGCCCCGATGATGCCCGCATTCCGTTTTACTTTATGTTTGGAAATATATCCTTGGGGTTCTTATATATTAGAATCAACTCGACGTGCGATTCAATCATAAGACCAATGTGTACTTCGAATTCCCCGCAGTTTATACATCGATCGTTAAATTGTCTCCGCGCGCCGCTATATTACATATTAAAATCACACGCCATGCAGCTACACCTGATCTCAACTGGTCAAAACTCTGACCAATCAGCGTCGCCGATATTGGATTTATTGCATGGAGGCTGAATGAATGAATTAGTATATGCCTTTTAAAGTTTCCCATTTCCCCCAAAGTGTATATATAACAGCCAGACGAACCGTGCTGAATTGGTTATTGGGTGTTCTTCTTGTGGTATAATAAGACATCGTTTATTGCCAAGCTATATTCTTTTACAAATATTCAGTTCCAAAAGGTCGTATAGGCCTATGTGCCAATTTTAATAATATTTAAAGTTCAGAAAATTGGTTCCAAAATATCGAATATATTTTTTAAACCAAATATCTTCTCTACTTTAAGAAATGAGTAACCAAACGGGTGTCATGAAAAGAAAATCCAGCATATACAAGGTCCGGGTGCATGGGCGCGCGGTGGATCTGAGCGCTGATCGCAGATTTTTCCAAATCCATGTAAAGTTCCAAATCCATGTATAAAGATAAATTATGACTACTAAAATTATTTTAAATGTTCAGGCTTACATAAACTGGACTAAAATAGAGCATTAATCAAGAAAATGGAGCTCCTAGTTTCAATATTCACCCATGTGTTCTTTTTTTTTTATAACACGATTTCATGGCACTATATGTGGGGGATAGATCTGTTCCTCGAAAACCCATTCCGCTCGAGCAAATGCCGATTCCGTTGTGAGTTATTCCGCTTATCGGCCGAGCAAGTTTCAAATTTACCAGCCGAAAAACTTAAAAGCACATGCAGATATAAGATATAAGGTAAGTTTAATAACATGTTGTGTTAATGTTTTCCTCTAGCGTCAACCGGGACATGTTCCCCATCATTTTGTTGCAAGAAATACGCCAGCAAAAGTTGAGAACGGCGATTTATCTTCTTGCTCCGATTAGGTCGTCCCACGAGTTGGTTCATTTGGCGCCCGAGCGATGCTCTTTAGATGTGATATTTAGAGACCAGTATATACAGTAGGGCAATTGGGTGCATGGATGACTGAACAAATATCGAAGATATATTTTAATGATGGAATCAGGGCCTTATTTCAGGGGGTCCCCTACATGGGGAAAATTCGTTAACTTTATATTCTGAGCGTGTGTCTGGGAGCTATAGTGATGGGTATTGTAGGTATAGTTTTTAGATTCAGTGCTGATGGGGGGGGGGGGGGGTCTTTGGCATTTGGGTTCCAGCAATTACAAACATATATTTTCAAGAAAGAGTATTTGAATGTACTTTAGTACCGGTATATTATAAGTTACCAAGTTTGTGATATTCGTATTCAACCGATCGAGCCATATAAGCTTTTTATATAGCCCACTATGCCCAAAGTTAAGATACTAATTCGGGCCGAGGGTGCCATGGTGGAGCAGCGAGCGCGTTACAATTCCCTGCGTTTCTGCAATTTGCTTATGGAAGCTGGACCTTATTTGATAAGATTAATTAATGATTGTTTTGTGAATTTCTGAAAAATTTGGTGCTTTTCATTGAGCTTACACAATTGGCATTTCATCCGATAAAACTCCTCTCAATTACTATTTCAATGGCTTCGGGGGTCAAAAATATTTGATTCGAGCCGAGAAAGTCACACATCAAAGCTCAGATTTGTTAGATATCGATTTTAGAAATCTAGTATTTTTCATTATCGGGAATACTTTCTGGCCCAGATCTCAGTCAAAATTGCGTTATTATTACCACTTGATTTTAGAGTTATCCACCCTTGTCTGTTTGAATAGAGTTTTGGTGTACAAATCTCGAGCAGGAAACGAAATTGACGGCAATTATTAGTACTCATCTCGAGAACATAAGAATTTTCAAAAATCAATATCTAATAACTCTGAGCTTTGTTTGATGGGTTCCTCGACTCGAATAAAATATTTTTTACCACCAAAGCCAAGAAATAGTAATATAGGACCCTCTGATCGGATTGTTGTTGTTGGAATCTGTTGAGATGGGGACCCTCTGCTCGGATTGAGTACCTTTAAACTTTGAAAAACAGTTGTGTTGGAGGGATGTGTCCGAGATCGGACAGGAAAAAAATTGCGTTTCCGGGGTGGTAGGTCAAAAAATTTCAAAACCAAAATTTGAACCATGTATCCTGCATGGAGTTTTTTGAATGCCATATTGTAGTTTCGAAAAGACGTTATTTAAAGAGATTATTCCTTAAATTAATTAAATGAATAAACTATGAGTCTATATATCTTCATTTTGCGCGTTCTCTAAATCACAAATTTAAGGGGAGCTTCGTGTATACGGGGACAAGGAGAATATTATCGTATTTATTTCCGCCACGACTTAGTGACCTCTGCGAATATATAGGCTTAACAAACCAGTATTATCAATTCTCGTGTCGTTATTCGTTATCCGTCCCCTTTAAAGTTTTATCTTAAATTGTCCATTTTAAGGAAACTCCGCGAATTTCGATAACTCCACAAATCTCTTCCTCAAACGGGGACCTACTGCATAACAACGGACCGCTGATTTTTCAATTGTTCGTTTCCCGTTTCGCATTTTGAAGCATTTGAGGGAAAGGTGAACAGGTGCTTCCGATTCGGAACGAAACTGCCATTCTTTCGTCTTTGAAAAGGTCTTGCAATGATTTTCGCATATAACTTTTGATTCATCGCGTTACATTACTTGACAAGGCAATTATCTGGGATTAAATAGACAGGTGATTTTTTTGGGCCAGCGCCATCCGCTTCCCGCAAGCCCACCCACCCCGAGTTTAGCATTTCTGATACATGTACGTTTACTTTTGTGATGTTTGTCTCTTTGTCAGGTCGGGCACACATCCAAAACGGTCTACGTAGCTCGTTTTGTCTACTCTAGCCCGATTGAGCTACGTTTTTAATGTGATTTACACACCTCCATCGATTACCGCCATACCACGAGAAAAGCGCATTTCGAATTTTCGTTCATTATTTGTGTACCACTATAGTATTGGGACTAATCACTATTGCGTCTACAAAGAAGCAAAAAACCCAACAACTCACCGCGGCTTAGGCGCAATTAACAATGTTTTAATTACGACCTGTTAGCGTTTGGTAGTGACTTTCCCGAAAATATCAGATTTTGCCATAAAAAGTAGGGAACAATCCATTTGTTTTTGCAGGATATTTATTTTTGAAGGTCAAGAACGTCCAGTTTATGTGGCTCACCTGATTGGATAAAGCAAACAGCTTCACTCGGAGACGAGTATTTGTTAAATGTTTGGCGACCGCCATTCAGAGAAGGCAACCTACGGAAACACGATTCACAACTCTACTTTGAAATTTGGAAGCACCTCGCGTAACATTACAGTTATACAAATATGGTTGTCCATTTGTCGTTCCGTACATTCCAACAGATAGATGTTACACTGAAATCCCATTAAGAACGTACCATTAATCCCCGGCTAAATGCAACCAATCAGATTATCGCCTGCACACGGATGTTTACGAACACAATTGCGACCGGAACTACCTCAGATTTGATGAAGATTATGTTTTGATCAAGAGATTTTGATGATCATTTCTTACGGTTTTTCATATTAAATTGACCAAAACAAATTGATTTTGAATCTCTCAAAAGGTATTAAAGCCGTGGTGAGTCGTTGAGTTTTTTGCTTCTTTGTAGACGTGATAGTGGTACACAACTAATGCACGAAAATTCGAAATGCGCTTTTGTCGTGGTATGGCGATAATCGCAGGAGGCGTGTAAATCACATTAAAAACGTAGCTCAATCGGGCTACAGTAGACAAAACGAGCTACGTAGACCGTTTTTGATGTGTGCCCGACCTGTTTGTGGTATGAATCTTTAGTTTAGACATACCCTTTATTTCGTAAAAGTAATATTTAACGAAATAATGGTCATCTTAGAGTTATCTCTCATTCTGGTTGGTGCATCACAGTTTGACCCCTTGTTGTGGGCGGGATTTCATGTTAATATTTTCACATATCCTAGATATCAACTAAATAATGTCAAAAACGCAAAAAAAGTGATTTTATAAAAAAATTGCGGATGGCCGGTTGTTGCTCTCAACCCACGAAATGAATCTTCTTGGTTCAAAAGATATAACATATAGAGAGTATTTGGGCGAAACCGTACATTGGTAAAAGGTTATTCCCAACCCTTCAGAAAATGTTTTCCAACATTAATTTAATTATCATGTATGATGTACACACCTTCATCACTACCCTAGTGCCTATTGCAAATAAAACGCAACATAGACACCAATCACTAACCAAGTCCGTATCCGGAAATAACAGACAGACGAGTCCATTGTCCTTTTCTGTCATAAGCCAGACACTAGAGACTAGAGTAGCGATAACACATAAATTCAACCAAAGAAACACTATCAGTTTACAACGTCACCATCACCGATAGTGTAGGGTCTTGCGAATATTCGAATATGATCGAATCGAATATTGAATTCGCAAATCAAATCAAATCTCCAACAATGGCCAGAGGTAGCGATTTTCATAGAACATGCGATGTTTAAAAGTGGTGCATGAATGGTAGACGACATGTTGCACGCATCATTTTGTTGATGGACCACGCTTATATAAATCACATGTCTTATGAATTATAACCTTTTGGGGTGAAGGAGAAGATCTCTCAATCTTTTGCGACCAAGAAGCACGTGCCCAAAATGCCCCAAATACTCTCTATATATTATATATTTTGAACCAAGGAGATTCATATATTCTATGTATTTGTTTACAAATAATAAATCAAAAATTGGCCATTGTTTCGGAAATAAATGGCACGAAAACATGGAAGCCGGAATTGTGCCCAATACGAAAACTAAATTGATCTCCAACAAACTGTTCTGTCTATTCTGTTGAGGATTCCATAAATGCGATGTGGTTTTATATGCTTTTATTTTGAATCCATCATTACATGTTCTACATAATACATTTATAGACATTTGCCACCAAGTCTTTTGATAATGTGTGTGTATCGCAGACATTTCTATTTGGTTTATAATGGAAACTTTAAAATTACGTCGCAAAGAAATCCTCGTTTAATTTTAGAACTGCAAGTTATATACGGAATCCAAAACGGAAAGCAGAATTACGATTAACACGTTTCGCATATGATTGTTTGATGAAATGTTGGAAGGTGGGCTTCATATACCACAAAGGGGTACAGGATGTTTCGTACCGTTGTCATTTTGTGCCTAGTCGTTTCATACCATCTTGTCGTTTCATACCATATTTTGTTGTTGTTTCGTACCGGATTGTTTGGTCATTTTGTACCATGTAGGAAATTGTTTCATTTTTTTTGTTTTACTATGATAGTATTTTTTTTCTCCCTTGTTTACCCTGATGATCCTGGACTATTACTCAAATGTACTGCATGTGGTGTGGTGTGGTGAACTTAGAAATCATCAGCCATCAGCTAAATATGGTAGCCGACTGATGCTATATAAATAAAATAATAAAATGTGATGTCGCAGGACCCTCCGACGCTGAATAAAGGCTCCCGAAGGGAGCCTGTTTCAGCTAGTATATGTATATTACTGTTATATTGGAATTGCCGATCAATGTCCAATTAGTATAATAAGATGCCAAAGTTTAATCAAAGCATGACGATAAACATTGGAAAAGGTCAAATCATTGAAAAATATTTTGAAAATAATATTCGGACTAAAATCTTTGAACTTACTGCACGATTATGTTTGTTGACAAATCACTGTAACAGTTTTGTTTACATAACAATGGTTTCAACACATGAAATGTTTTTATTAGAGAACTATCAATAATGAATATAAGAACAAAGTTTATTTATTTCTCCATGTTCTTAGTGGTGATGTTTTTACATAATTTTATTATATATTGCACATTTACCCACTGCGAGTGCCTTGGGTCCCTTTAATTAATATCAAATCCACAACAGGCAATATCTATCAAGATAGCACAGTGGGCTAGCATCACCAAATTCACCCTCAGGGGACCTCACTCTGCAAATGACAGACACACTATTTGCATGCTTGATATTCTCTATATTTTCCTCATAGGTTGCAAGATGCCTGTTTCACAGGGTGGGTGGAACTTCGGACAGACGCCACCTGTCTACAGAGTCCATTCTAGCAAACGAAAACAAGAATCGGATTCAGAGTGGCTCAGTCAGGTATGTATGATAATTGAGGCTGTTAAAAAATATATTCTGATCACTCTAATATATATATGTACTAGAAGGTGACCCGACTTCGTCCGGGCTTTGACCTTGAAACGTCCATTTTGAAGGTCAAGGTCAAGTGGGGTCACGATTTGGCCAGTCCAAAACACTGCCCGGGCAAAAGTACCCGACAAACGTGCCCGTCGAAATCCATCCGGTTTTACCCGATTTGACCTTGAATTGATCATTTTGAAGGTCAAGGTCAGGTCGGGGTCACGACTCAACCTGCCCAAAACACTCAGTGGACAAAAGTAACCCCACGTATCAAATTTCGTCGAAATCCCATCAAAATTCGCGATTTGACCTTGAATTGACCCGATGTCAAGGTCACGTTGCACGGGCAAATGAATAGGCTTATGAGACTCCCCGGCCGAAAGTTCCCACACATACCAAGTTTCATCGAAATCCCGTGATATTCGGGCGTTTGACCTTGAAATGACCCGATTTCAAGGTCAAGGTCACGTCGCACGGGCAAATTAATAGGTTTATGCCACTCCCAGGTCGAAGGTATCCCCACATACCAAGTTTCATCGAAATCCCGTGATATTCGGGTGTTTGACCTTGAAATGACCCGATGTCAATGTCACGTCGCACAGGCAAATTAATAGGTTTATGCCACTCCCCGGCCGAATGTATCCCCACATACCAAGTTTCATCAAAATCCCGTGATATTCGGGCGTTTGACCTTGAAATGACCCGATTTCAAGGTCAAGGTCACGTCGCACAGGCTAATTGATAGGCCTATGTCACTCCCCGGCCGAAAATACCCCCACATACCAAGTTTCTACATTCTTTGACAATTTTATCATTTTTAATATGTGTTAAGCCAATGCATTCTCTTATATATGCGAGGCGACCTATGGTCGACTCGCATATATAAGAGAATGCATTGGCACAGGGCCGTTCTGTTGGGTAAAGGGTTAAGTGTCGCCGGCCTTATTACTGCATAGAATTTTCTTTATCTTGACCAGTTGCCACTCTGTGGGAATTTATGGGCATGATTTTGAACGACCCCCATCTCTTGTCCACTGAATTCACTCGAATGTGTCCCTGGCCCATATGGCGGGCCAAAAAAGGGTTATATGTTTGATAAAAACACCTCCATAATGCATGTTGCTTGTAGAATGGGGTTTTTCAATGAATGCGATTAGAAAACTCATTGTCAAGAATATGGCTATGTGAAGACTGTCCACTTTTAAAGCGGTCTTTCGCATAGCCAGTTTCTCGAAATGTGGCTGTGGTGTCTTGTCGGTGAAACACCCATCCATCAAGCGACCTATTTACTGTGTTGTTTGCCTTCAATAATTATATGGCGATAACACTTGTTTTGTCTGTATGTAGCAAATGTAGTAGACCAGATACAGGGTTTATATTTCGGTGAGAATCCAAATCTAGATTCTCGTAAATATTCTTGCAAATTACCCTGGATTCTTGTGAAAAAGTATGTATGGATTCTCGCAAAATCAGATGAAATAAAAGCCCTGAGATATGGCGGTAGTTCAAAATTATTCTCCTAAATTCCCACATATGACAACTGGTTAAGTTAAAAAAAATCCCACGCAATAATAAGGCTGGTGACACTTAAAAAACACTGATCACCCAGTTAACCCATCAACACGTGATTATGTTGAGCGTCAAAGTTGAAAGTGTTATGTTTGAAAATGACAAAATTTCCAATCAAGCAATATTCAGAAGAAGGTTAGACAAACGTCGGGATAATTGATTCCCACAATATATTGAATTTTCTATGTTCTCCATTCGTTCAATATTTCAACGCGATCGTGTGAATAACATAGGAGATACATGATATATGAGGGGGGACTTGCTTTTTGTTAGGTGCTTATATTTAGTATTACCTCTTGTTACCAATCTGGGGTGATCTAGATCATGCCTTGAACCTCTGACTATGCCATATTCCACCATCTGTAATGCCACTGTAACAGTAATGTTTACATAACAATGGTTTCTATATGCGAAATCTCGTTATTGGAGAGTTATTAATAAAGAAAATAAGAATAAAGTTGATCTATTTTTACATGTACTTGTTGATATTAGTTGTTTTTATAGACTTTTATCAAATTGATGCTAAGTCGCATTAACCCACTTTGAAGACCTTGGGTCCCTTTAAATTGACGAGTCAAACTTCTACGTTCTCTCTGATTATATTTCAGCCTAAACGCCAGTGCGTTACTAGTCTGGACCAGTTCAGCCATGACCAGAATGGTGTCACGGACCAGCGACTACATCCAATGAACCATGACCAGAGCACTTTCATTCATAGTGGTGTCGCACCAAGTCAGCCACATCCACAAATGTTAGCTGGTCATATCGCAGCAATGAATCCAGTCATTACTCTCAATGTAAGGAATACTTTAGAAATCCGTTGATGATTGTATTTCATCATTGTGTTTTTCCATTCCTCATAACAAAGTTTAGGGCCGTTTCAGTTATTCATATACATTACTTGTGTTTAAATTCACGCAGTATTATATTTTGCTCAGTTTTAAATTTTCACACTTTGAATTCACGCATCCTTATGCGCGAATTCAAAACTGACAAAAATACTTTCGTACAAATCATGTTTCCAATTTCATTCAGTTTCGATTCTTAATCATTCTTGAAGATAAAGATTTAAACACCATCACGATATAAGTGCAGAGCACGCGCTGCCACTCAGATAATAATTGTTAATTATTTAGTTGCTAAGATACTGTAACTACATGTAAAGGTCCTTACAGACAACGATGCGATGCAATTTCTGTATTAACCCTTTACCCAACAAAACGGCCAAAAACGCTCAAATAAAGCTTTAATAGCCTAAAATATCTTCGGTCTGTCTCAATAACACCATACAAATATGGATATCATTGGAACCGGTTCATTGACCACATTGTGATGGTTACAGTTATGCCCTGTGCCAATGCATTCTCTTATATATGCAAGTCGACCATAGGTCGCCTCGCATATATAAGAGAATGCATTGGCCTAAAAAAATTCTTTTTTTTAACACTTTTTACCATTTTTTCTTACATTCTTTAACAATTTTATAATTTTTTCTTACATTTTTTAACAATTTTTATAATATTTTTCTACATTCTTTGACAATTTTATCATTTTTAATATGTGTTAAGCCAATGCATTCTCTTATATATGCGAGGCGACCTATGGTCGACTTGCATATATAAGAGAATGCATTGGCACAGGGCCGTTCTGTTGGGTAAAGGGTTAATAGCGCCAAAATTTTCTCGTGGAAATTCCGTCACCCTACCATGGTGGTCGAACCTCTCATTTGTTTTGCATGTTCAAATGGTAACTTGGCAGCAAGTTATCACATATGGTATATATGCGATAATTTTCCCCAAGGGTCTGTGGGCTCATTGGTCCAACACATGTGATGTCAATAATACTGAAATAGTCCTTTTAATGCCTTCTAATAAAAAATAAAATGCCAATTTAATTATGCCATTCACTTGTAGACTGGATGGAATATCCATCCATATTCCATTTTTATGATGCAGAATCTTGTCATTAATACTACATGCTTTATAATTTCTGAACGTTGATGGATTCTCATCCGGTGACTTGAATAAACATGCTGATCTCTTCGCTCAATCAGAACAAATCCTATCCTTGCAAAATAAATACCTCAGTCATAATGTGTTTGACCTATAATTGAGCATTGACGCTGAATTTGCATCAGTCGCGAGCGTCGCCATTCTGAATAGGCCTTAATTCTATTGCACTTGGTCCTATAATATTTATGGTATTTCAATAGTAATGCACTGACATGAAATAGAAAGTAAAGTGACATTAGCCACCATCGATAGGCAACTGGCTGTATAAATGTCTTTTTGTAGTTTACATACATATCGGTTTAAACACAAACCCTTTATTTTTCTCATTTATTTGCTAAACACTATGAATGGGATCGTGAAAAATAGTACTCCACAAATGTAAATACGAGTAAGGTTGTTGATACTTCTTGACATGTACAAAAAGATCAGACAAGAAGTTCAAGAAATAACCATGTTGAAATTAATATCTGAACATTTCCCATCAATGAATATGAATTATTCTGATTTTGTATTATCTGTTTTGCTGTCTGTCATCCGATTTTATTGCACAAACACTGCACTGGTGCTACAAAGGGGCCATACCCTGTATAATGTGAGAGCTTTCTGCTGAATGGCAACAAGCCCAGTTTCTGAATGAGATCCACATACAAATATTGTAAATAGAAATTACTTTTTGGGATTTATTAAAGTTATGAGCAGTCAGCATTACTTTTACTAATTAATAACTCACCTCACAGTATTTTAATTTTGTAGGGGTGTTCAGAAATGTCACCAGCAAACTTCTCAACTGAGTCACTTATGTGTGGTGTTAACATAAATGACAACAACAACAACAAAAACTACAGCAGCAACTTGTACAGTCCATATGATATCTACACAGGATTGAGAGAAGCATCAGGATTGAATCTCATGCACCAGGTTTGTGAGTTATGTATTTATTATACACCCAGCTGATTGTGTGAAATACAGCGAAATCCAGGCGATATCACAGTATAAGTTAAATGCAGCCCCTCATATAAATAGAGCATCTGATTATTTGTCTTTATAGACTTTCTGTTTCCCCAACCGCAGGATTCCACGTCAATATAGCGTCAATCAGAACTAATTATTAGTAGCCCCAGGATAAAAGTGTCCAATCAACACGATGTGACGGAATTTGGGGAAGACTACTCTCTTCCAGGAAATAATATTTCAACGAGACTAAGATAGACTCAGTATGTCAGCCTCTGAGTGTATGTTTACACAGACTAGAGATATCATAGATACAATGTTTTGGAAAGGCTTAACTTAAGTGGATTAGGATAGCTCTTATCAATTTTAGCTAACTTATTTCTAATGACGAAGCTGTCGGGGAGATCTGCAGTCGGGGAATTTCTAAGGAAATCAATGCACTGCATAAAACACCTTTATTTGAAAAGTACATTATTCAAGCCTGAATTTAGCGTGTCTGACATTTGCAGAATGAGGTCCCCAGAGGGTGAATTTAGTGGCGCTATCCCGCATAGCTGGCTGGCATCACCAAATTAACCCTCTTGCGACCTCCTTCTGCTTATGGCTCAACTGTTATGGGAGACCTAGTGTCAGATTGAAGTTCCCCAGTTGAAGTTGGTGATGTTCACCCATTAGTCACCTCAATTATGCAATTTTTCTTCTGCAAATTAGGGGATATAGAAACTGAACAGAGGGGAAAAAGTAACTAAAGACAGGGACCAGCCTAGACCAGATTTTCAGGGCGAAATGACTTCGCCCTACTATAAAAATAAGGCGAAGTGGCCGTTCTATAGGGCGAAGTGAGTCTACAAAATTTAAATTGATCAGTACTACGAGTACGACAGGAGTCGCTATAGAACGAAAATAGGAGAGATGAAATATGTCAATTAAACTTATGAAACAATGGTTGAAATATGGAGTCATTATGTTCACTTCATGACCCTAATAACTATTAATAATACCCAAACATAATTGTGAGAGGATAGCAGCATTTTATATCGTAATTGTGAGAGAATGACAGGATTTTATTTCATATTTTTCGGGTTGTTAAAAATGCCAACAATATTTATAAAACAGAAACGAAACGAAATCATGAACACTTTTACTGCGCTCTATTAGTAATCCCGTTCGAAATTTTAATATGCTTCACAAATGAATTTGTTTTTTAATTTCTTTAACCAAACTCCATAGAGGGAGTGATGAATTGACACATTGTGAGAGGTGTGAGTTGTAATCTTCATTGTAAGGTGTGGTAATCACGGTAATCTAAAAATAACAACAACCAGATTAACACTTGAGGATCTTGAGGACCGACGATGTTTTCACAGCTGCCAGTAATCAGACTCCGTTGTCAACATGCTTCCAGATTGGAGCATTACAGGTGTTAATTGTTTTATAACACCATGATACACCCTGATAGTGGAGTATTGTGTGCAATCACAGTTGACAGTTGTAAATTATCATAAATTATTTGGGGCATTTTGCTGAATTTCGTCAGTCAACTTTGGAATTTTTAGGGCGACTTGAACTTCGCCCGACTGCAAAAATAAGGCGAAGCGGACGGCGCTAGGGCGAAGAAGTCGCCCACGTCGCCCTCTCGGCTGGTCCCTGACTAAAGACAATGTTAATTTGAGACTATAAATACTTCCCAGAAGATGAGGCCCTAGTAAAATGACCAGAGGCCAGAGGGTCTCTTTTGTGATTCTAGCCCACTATGCTGGGTAACATCACTAAATTCACCCTCTGGGGACCTCATTCTCCAAATGTCAGACACACTAAATTCAGGCTTGACATTATTACAACTGCCATAAATCACTGGTCACATCAACCCTTTCTATATAAAGCAGCATTGTTATCCTCTTCCCTATTTTCCACCCTTCTGATTGGCCCATGTGCTGTCACGTGCCGGGCGACAAATGACACTGTCGCCCGCTGACCCGGGAGACATTGTTTTTGTCGCCCGCCTGGTGTTATATTGCAAGAATATCTCCAAACACACACTGCAGTAACTCACCTATTTCACATCACTACGACGTACTAAAAAATCATAGATCTTATATACCCCACGTATTCGCAAAACATACCAGTTGTGGTGTTTGCTAATTTGCATATATTTAGTGAACACTAATATTCGAACTTTTAAGTTGATACTTTTATCGGACAAGCGTTATTATTTACTTATTATATCGAAACATCTCGGTGATTCAATTTGTTCATGTCGACATTATGATGCAAGATTGAAAGAGAGGATCCCCTGAGGTTGGTTGGTTATAAATGTTCGCTGGTATAGACAACGTAATGCAGACGTTTATCGCGAATGAATGGTACTGTACGCTTATACTCCGCGATGTCTGCAATGTGATCATAGAATTATTTTATGTGAGGATCGCCATGGGCACTGACACGTATGAATGTACATTAATGAAATTGACAACTTCCCAATAGCTTTCGGGGATGACCGTTATGAAATGAACATCGCGAGTAAATTGCGCACATAAGACGACATTGAATATGCCACATTGCAGAAGACGAGGACATACCTATATGTGGCTTATCGGTTTACATTGCATGGACCGATATTGACGATTTGACCACCAAAATGATCGTAAATAAACGCGGATTACCAAACACTTAACAGCTTGACTATCGTTTATGGAACAGAAATCCTATGGGACGATAAGAAGTTACTAAAAATATACATAATCTGGAAAGAAAGCACTCGTGACTGAGTGCAACATCGTGCGTGTGGATGGCAAGGATATTTTCTGTGGTATAATCGGATAACAAAACAGTTGTTGCCCTTCTTCTCGGGAGACATTGAGATTTGTCACCCGCTCGAGAACGGAATGTCTCCCTCGGAGCTTCGCTCCTCGGGAGACATTCCGTTCTCGAGCGGGTGACAAATCTCAATGTCTCCCTCGACAACGGGCGACAACTCTATATTGATGAGTAGTTATCCTATAGGAAATGTTCACATTATAAGTTTAACCCTTTCTATACTAAAGCATCATTGGTGAGTAGTTATCCAATAGGGAATGTTCACATAATAAGTTTAACCCTTTCTATACTAAAGCATCATTGATGAGTAGTTATCCCATAGGAAATGTTCACATAATAAGTTTAACCCTTTCTATACTGAAGCATCATTGATGTCAGAGTAGTTATCCCATAGGAAATGTTCACATAATAAGTTTAACCCTTTCTATACTGAAGCATCATTGATGAGTAGTTATCCCATAGGGGGAATGTTCAGATAATAGGTTTAACCCTTTCTATACTAAAGCATCATTGGTGAGTAGTTATCCCATAGTAAATGGTCAGATAATACGTCTAACCCTTTCTATACTGAAGCATCATTGATGAGTAGTTATCCCATAGGAAATGTTCAAGTAGACAGTTTACCCCTTTCTATACTAAATCATCATGGACAAGTAGTCATCCCATAGGACATGTTCAGATAATAAGTTTAACCCTTTCTATACTAAAGCATCATTGACGAGTAGTTATCCCATAGGAAATGTTCAGATAATAGGTTAACCCTTTCTATACTAAAGCATCATTGATGAGTAGTTGTTATCCTATAGGAAATGTTCACATAATAAGTTCAGCAAACGAAATAGGACTCCTTCTGTACTTTTATTTATCTGTCATCTGTTTATATTACCTGTACATTGCTGAATATTAATAATAGACCATTCTGTTTCACACTTTTTAACTGGCTGGGAGAATCCGTTTAGTATATACATGTATACAGTTAATCACTGAACACTCACTCACACATACATACATAGAAATAAAACCATGGTGCATCTTGTGTGTTGTGAACTTTGGGTCATGAAGACTTCTACTAGAAGAGTAGGAATGGGCAGTATTTGGTATATATTTGCTTGTTTATGGCTGGTCATAAATATGCTTAACCCACAGGGAGCCTCACATAGATGGAAGCATGCACTATGGAGTGTAGTCTGCTCCAGTCTTTGTGGGGCTATCTATGGGTTTAAATATGCTGGAGGAGCAGTTTTTATGTTTACCCATACCATAGTATAGTAAACATAGTGTCGTTGCCCCGATTGACCACTCGTCGTCCATCCGTCCGTCCGTCCATCCAGCCGTCCGTCTGTCCATAGACACTTTATGCATGGTGCGATAACTCAAATATTTTTTATATGATCGGAACAAAATTTTGTATATGAGTTTCTAAGACCAAAATGCAGATCGAGTTCAAATATGGGTTTGATCCGAGTTTTTTTTACAGAGTTATGTCCCTTTTTCGACTTAGAATTCATGAATTCTATGATAACTAAAAAATAATTTATCTGATCAGAACCAAATTTGGTATGTCAGTTTCTCCACCTAAAATACAGTTCGAGTTCGAATATGGGTTTGATCAGATTATGTTTAATGGAGTTATGGCCCTTTTACATAGAATTCATGCATGCTTCGATAAATCTACCAGTTTTCATCTGATAGGAACCAAATTTGGTATGTGAGTTTGTCAACTCAAAATACAGATCAAGTTTGAATATGGGTCAGATCCTGTTTTTTATACCAGAGTTATGGCCCCTTTTTATACTAAGAATTGAACAGATTTGAGATTTGCATACAATATATAACCATAGCAGCTTACAATTAATTACCTGTGATGTCAGTAAGAGACCGGAGTTAACCTGTATTATTGATAATGAATTCTGATACTCACTGCTGCACATATAAAATGACTTTAATAGCCATCTGTTGTTTATTGCATTTCCATAGTGTGTGGACAGTGTTGTCTCAGGATTTATCAACTCCCACACAGCTCTCTGGTTTAGCCTATCAATGCAGTGTTCAAGTGACATACCTGGTACAGTCCCCTAATATAATAGAGTTAAAATTGTTAACCCTGGTCATAAATTTTATGCTTTTGTATATTTTTCATGTAATCATTCTCCTATTATATCCCCTTCACTTGTACAGTATGGATTTTTGTAGTTAAAATGAACCCTTCTCAACATTCCTGATACTTAGTAGAAATACCTTTCATCTGATATATCTCATTTTATTGAGATGTATGTAAATATGGTATGTGAGTTTCTCAGCCCAAAATACAGATAGAGTTCGAATTTGGGTTTGATCCTTTATTTTTAAACGGAGATATGGCTTATGGATTTTCGTGTCCAGACTGAAAATAGCTAATCACTATCGCCAAGGTATGGGTTAAACATCTGCCGATCGTGATCGGCCTCTCGTTTGAGGATGAGGCTTTCCATGAAAAACAAACCATTTTGTTTATCTGGTCTTAAATATATATATATATTTAGGCATTTTTGGTAAATAAATTGTCGGCGGGTTCGTAAACTAACTAATTAAATTTGGGTCACCTTACATTTCTGTTGAACATAAAGGTTTAATTTCAAGTTTACATTTTCAGCCGATCTCCTCTGATGAACATATCATGGATCTTTGTGATGAAACCTACTCGCCAACGAAATCACATATCATTGAATATATGATGACAAATACTCTGAATCGTGAATCTCAGCCCAGCATGTCGCCAGCATCAAACACGGGCTTCTGTGCTTCAGTAGCATGCTCGTAAGTTCTCCAGTTAGTCACTTATAATGGATCCTTCCACTGCTCTCAATCAATTAATTATCAGCAACCAAGCCTGAGTTTAGTGTGTCTGTCATAGTGGGCTAGCATCGCCAAATTCACCCTCTGGGGACCTCATTCTGCTTAGGCCTCATCTTCTATGGGAGACTCAGATTGAAGTTACCAAATGGTGAATATTGTGATGTACACCCACAGGGAATCTCGATTATGCAATGTGTCATCTGCCAATTTGGGGATATAGAGAAACTAAACTAAAACATTTATAGAATCTATGTGAAGAAGTTTCTATAGAAATTTGATAATAAAGAAACTTTCCCGAGAAGATGAGGCCCAAGCAGAATGAGGTCCCCAGTGTGTGAATTTGGTTATGCTAGCCTGCCATGCGGGATAGCGTCACTAAATTCACCCTCTGGGGACCTCATTCTGCAGATGACAGGCACACTATAATCAGACTTGTTAACAACTACCGATATACGCAGAGTTTATTCAATGTTTAATTCTTCCATGACTGGAGCTTCCTGAAATTTTGCGAAAACCCTGTGCCAATGCATTCTCTTATATATATATGTGACCAGTGCATTCTCTTTTATGGGAGACTCGCATTTATAAAAGAATACACTGGCAAAGGACCTTTAATGCTGCACCAGCACAGCTCCTGTCATGAAAGGGTTAAATTATAATCTTAAAATTTCCCACAAAGAACTGGAATCCTCCTTCACTTATATTACATGTTTGTATGTCAATCGTCTTTAGTGATGTTCAGATAATGAAAAAGCCCATCGGACCGATTTCCGATAACTGGAGGCACAATCGACCGATTCCGATTCCGATGTTTATATATATTGTGCATTTGTTCCCATAATGGACCTACATTCAGTGCACCCCATATCAGGCCTCAGCCTAGGGGTCCAGAACAGGGAGACTTGAAGTCTCCCTCCAGGAAATTTAGGGAGACTTCAGGAAATTTAGGGAGACTTCAGGGAGAAGTGGGGAGACTACCAAAAATTGACAATTTTCAAATATAGCTTTATTTTATAACATCTGACAATAATTTAAAAAAAAAAAGATAAAATAACAAATAAAACTAAAAAAGTTTGACTTTATCTGAAATTAGCTTAATTAATTGTTATTATACATTTAAAATTTTTGGAAATGTTTTGTGTAGCTATCATTTAAGCAAGACAATGATCTAGTTATAGTAATAGTTAATTTTTTAACTAAATGAAAGTAGTATTATTTCCTAGACTGCAGCTTGGAAGATACGTTTGTACAGTCTGAATCATGATGCATGTAACTTTGTAAGTTTAATTTGGTCACGGCTGTAATGTGGGTGTCCGCTAAAATAAACAATAAGGACTAACTAACAAAGGAGTTGCAAAAGCTTTTATTAATTAATGGCCTCCCTTAATTAATGCCAACATCACTGGTATAATCCGATTAAAGCAATAAACTTGACATTATTTTATTTACGGAAGCGAGTCTCTTCAAAAAGTCCGACGCGGTCTCTTCAAAAAGTCCGACGCGTTACCGAAACGAACTTCCGAAGCGCCTGGTACATACTCTGATATTAAATGTCGTAATTGTTTTATATCTGAAAAGCGGGACGCCGGTCTTTTAAGTTAATTAAAACATTTATTTGTGACACTCACCATGGTCAGTAACAACACAGATGCGAACATCTCATCGTGTTTTCAGCGTGTCAAAACATTCGTGATTAACATTTATTACCGCAAAGGGAACAAAGGCGACGGAATAACAACACAAAACAATAGGTAATATTTTATTTTTTATTTTAAACACTTGGGTCTTTGTCTCTGCATCGTCTGTTTCTTTTTGGGATGGCCGCCACAATTCATCTATATACGGACATGTCCGGAAAAAAAAACTAGAAAAAAAATTAAGAAAAAAAACAAACAAAAAATTCCCCATAAAATTGAAGGCGACTTCGATTTCGCCTTAGAGCGACGATAGGGCGAAGTATGCGACAGTAAGGCGACAATCTCGCCCGAGTCGCTTTGTGAGCTGAGGCCTGCCCCATATCTCGGTATAGTTTCAAAGCCAAATACATCAAAGAAATATATACACACTGTCGCAAAGGTATTTCCACCGACATCAGTTGTGCGCTGCCATTGATGTATACCGGTAGTTGTTTGACAAAATGATCAAAGGTGCCGACTCAGAGTAACTTCATGACCGCGAGGGGAACACTTAAACACGGTGTTAAAGTCTTGATACTTGTAAGTTGCGACAATGTATGGAAATGCGATGATTATTAATTAAATTTAGATTGATGGATAATAATTGCCGTCATATATGTCTGAGATTTCCCAAATTCCCATTGGTCACACCTTTTGTCTTTTAACAACTGGGAAGCTTTTATCAATTTTTGTTTCGCGAGACCGCCTCCAAGTTCAAAGTTGAACTAAGCATATTTCATTGCGTATGCCGTAACTAGCAATGGGAGCATTGCTATAACAATGGCGATTCGCGGAGCGGAAAAAACAAGTTAAATTTGGAAATATACTAGACCATATTGTCCCCTACAGATGAAAAGGCCAATTGGTCGTTATTGAAGACAGTTCTGATCGCGACTAATAATTCATTCAGTGTGCGCTTCAAATTATTGACATAGCATGTGACATCACAGCATGGCACGTGCTCAACAGGAAACTATATTGTAATAAGGTCAGTTGTTTAAAGCTTTCTTTGAATCTATTTCGTTTCCACGCGATTGAACCAATAACTTCATATTACACGGGATATGTCGGGCAGGTGTATTGCCATGCTTACATATAATCATATCAGACTGTTTGGACGATGCCAATAGCTTCATTTAGGCTGTTACATCTGCGTGTTACATTCAATACTACGGTTGTATTGCATATGTTTATTAAAGCATGCATATTGCACTTAGATACTGGAACGTTTTTGTTTGTTTTGACAATCGGTAAAAGCCATTGTTCAACTGTGAGGTATGATTAATATCTGATGGGCTATTATCGGCCAACGGCCAATTCCGATTCCGATTATCGGAACATCACTAATCGTCTTCCTGAATATCCTGCCAAATGAATAATAGACTGATAGGTTAGCAGAACTCACCACAAAGAATTATCATCTGGTATGATCCACCTCGAGATCCCGCTCGCGCTGGCCTTTGGCGAACGCCTTGTTGTTTATCAGTTCCATTCTCTCTCACGTATTTCTACACAATTTCTAAACTACACTCGCCAAGACGTCACTTCCTTCCGCCTCAGAATGTACAGTACAGTCACACCCAGAAACAAATGTCCATTCACCAAAACACATCGTAACACATTCCTCTTTCTTTCTTCTATTTTTTTTGGTTTTTTTGTTTTGTTTTCTTTATATACACAAACAATGAATTATCTACATGAAAATAGTCAGTGATGATCTAAAAGTCATATTTTTCCTTCAAAATTGTCCACATACAAGTATCTGTGATAATTCTTTATGTGAAGCCCCCTTTTTGGTTAATGCATCTGCCAGTTGGTTCTTACTCTCTATCCATTGAAGTTTTGAAATGTCTCCTTCATTTAGCATCTGCTTGATGTTGGAAATGTCTGTTCTTAGTCTCTTTTCAGATGCTAACTTGGTTGAATTTATATTCTCCACTAGAGAACGATTATCAGTGAACACATCAATGTGCATTTTGTTTCTATCCACAGTGTTGAAAAGTAATTCACTCAATATGCAGCCCAAATAATATGCTGCATCCAGTCCGTCAACCATGGCTAGTGCCTCGGCAGCTAGTGTACTCTTCACAACTCTCCGAATTTTGTTAGACTTCCAGCAAATTGGACTACATTTTTCATTATTGTCAACCAAGAATATCATATAATCACAAGAGCTAGAATATCCATCAGGAAGGTTTGCAAATGAGGCATCACAGTATAGTCTCAGTCGAAGATTGTTAACATCATTAAGTACCGGGAATTTTATTTCGAATGATTCCAATTTGAGCTGTTTTAGAATTTTGTTGCATTTAACTAAGTGTTCAACTTTGGGTTCTTTGATAGATGTGCTGATCTCCAAAGCATCATATGCTGCATCGGGGCGTGTCTGATTAACTATCCAATTGATTTGTCCAGATGAGCTCCGCAATTGTGTTATTTCACTTTCAGTCAACAGTTCATGTTTCATAGATTTCCGTGCATTGTTTATCGGAATGAATTGTGTAGATTCTATGTATTGTTGTTGATTCATGAATATTCCTTCATCTGAATGTCTGATATCAAGTCCAATGTATTTGAATTGAGAAGTTTGATGTCTTCCAATGTTGAAGGTTTCAGACAGAGGAATGATAACATTTTCTTTGAATTCCTTTGTACCTGCCCAGATAAAGTCATCAACATGAATTAAGAACATTCCAGAAAGTTCCTTATTGTCATATTTGTAGAATAAGCTTGGATCAGTTACTGATTTTCGGCACCCTAGTTGTTTCATCACATCACAAACTTTGAAATACCAATTTCTCGAAGCATCATTCAGGCCATATACACATTTTTTGAGTTTCCATAACTTCCCTGATGACAGTGATATATCCGGTTTGAGATATACTTCTCGTCCAATTTCCATTCCTTGCAGAAAAGCAGCCTTCACATCAATAAAACTGCATATCCACTCTAATGATGAAGCTAATGCTAATAAGATTTTTAGAGTTTCCTTCCCTGCAGTTGGCGAATCTGTCCTATGTTCATCTTTTTCCTCAAATCCTCTAGCAACAAGTCGAGCCTTTAACTGCCTTTCCCCATTCTTGAATTTTTCTGTAACGACCCACCTTGTTGATATATATGGCTGACCAACATCATCTACTTCTTCATACACCTTAAAGTTTTTCCAGTTGTCAAGTTCCTTCATTTTTGCAATCATAATATCTTCTTCTCGTCCATCTGTTATTACCACATTAACTTCATCAATGTTCTGATCATCACTACATATATGTTCATCTCTGCATGTGTCAAAAATCTTCCATTCCACACTCGGATTTTCAAAATCTACACCTGACACTTCTGAACTGTGTGAATTCATAACATTAAACCATCCTTTGTACTTTCCTGTTGTCTTTCCACCTCTGCTCACAATATCTGCCTTTTTCCATATATCATCACTGTTGACTCTGTACAAGATACAGTCATTCAACTTTGGTAGTCCAGAGTCTTTTCCTTTGGAATTAAATGGATTATTTGTATCATCAGTCTCTTCACACGCTGCTGTAGACTTTACACTTCTACCGGTATCATCGCTTTCACTTTCATCTTCTGGTGTCATCTGTGCAGTTGGAATTGTCATACATGTAGTTTGAACCTTCAAATTCTCCTCTTCGTTATCATTGCTTAACAGTTTAACTTCATCAGTTTTTCCATTTGAAAATTCTTGTCCAACTTTCATCATTCTACAAGACGGAACTCGGATGTAAAGACTGCCATGTCTTAAGAAAACCACCTTGCCATCTTGACTCAACACTTTTCCAGGCCCTTTCCATTCCGAGGATTTATCATTCTTGAAATATACTCTCTCACCAATGCTAAAAGTCTCTCCAGTTGGACGAATTTGTCGTCTTAGTGCTCGTCGAATCTTCTCAGATGACTCTGATTTTATGAAAGCTTCTCTTGCAGCATGCAAAGATGTAATATGTTTTGCAAAGATTTCACTTCTTGTGGTTCCTTCTAAAGCTGGAGGAGCATCAGTCAGAATAGATGGCAGCTTGGGGTTTCTACCAAACACAAGTTGGTGAGGACTATAATCAGACTTGTTAACAACTACCGATATACGCAGAGTTTATTCAATGTTTAATTCTTCCATGACTGGAGCTTCCTGAAATTTTGCGAAAACCCTGTGCCAATGCATTTTCTTATATATATATGTGACCAGTGCATTCTCTTTTATGGGAGACTCGCATTTATAAAAGAATACACTGGCAAAGGACCTTTAATGCTGCACCAGCACAGCTCCTGTCATGAAACGGTTAAATTATAATCTTAAAATTTCCCACAAAGAACTGGAATCCTCCTTCACTTATATTACATGTTTGTATGTCAATCGTCTTTAGTGATGTTCAGATAATGAAAAAGCCCATCGGACCGATTTCCGATAACTGGAGGCACAATCGGCCGATTTCCGATTCCGATGTTTATATATATTGTGCATTTGTTCCCATATTGGACCTATATACATTCAGTGCACCCCATATCTCGGTTTAGTTTCAAAGCCAAATACATCAAAGAAATATATACACACTGTCGCAAAGGTATTTCCACCGACGTCAGTTGTGCGCTGCCTTTGATGTATACCGGTAGTTGTTTGACAAAGAGATCGAAGGTGCCGACTCAGAGTAACGTCATGACCGCGTGGGGAACACTTAAATGCGGTGTAAAAGTCTTGATACTTGTAAGTTGCGACAATGTATGGAATGGCGATGATTATTAATTAAATTTAGATAGATGGATAATAATTGCCGTCAAATTCCCATTGGTCACACCTTTTGTCTTTTAACAACTGGGAAGCTTTTATAAATTTTTGTTTCGCGAGACCGCCTCCAAGTTCAAAGTGGAACTAAGCATATTTCATTGCGTATGCCGTAACTAGCAATGGGAGCATTGCTATAACAATGGCGATTCGCGGAGCGGAAAAAAACAAGTTAAATTTGGAAATATACTAGACCATATTGTCCCCTACAGATGAAAAGGCCAATTGGTCGTTATTGAAGACAGTTCTGATCGCGACTGTAATAATTCATTCAGTGTGCGCTTCAAATTATTGACATAGCATGTGACGTCATAGCATGGCACGTGCTCAACAGGAAACTATATTGTAATAAGGTCAGCTGTTTAAAGCTTTCTTTGAATCTATTTCGTTTCCACGCGATTGAACCAATAACTTCATATTACACGGGATATGTCGGGCAGGTGTATTGCCATGCTTACATATAATCATATCAGACTGTTTGGACGATGCCAATAGCTTCATTTAGGCTGTTACATCTGCGTGTTACATTCAATACTACGGTTGTATTGCATATGTTTATTAAAGCATGCATATTGCACTTAGATGCTGGAACGTTTTTGTTTGTTTTGACAATCGGTAAAAGCCATTGTTCAACTGTGAGGTACGATTAATATCTGATGGGCTATTATCGGCCGACGGCCGATTCCGATTATCGGAACATCAGTAATCGTCTTCTTATATTCCTGAATATCCCGCCAAATGAATAATAGACCATTCCAATGTATACGTCTATAACTGAATGGAATTCTTAATTTCAGGGGAGGGGAAGTGAGTCCAAACTCAAAGAACATAAATTGTTACTGTCGACCTTACTCGTCAGACTACTACTGAAGGTGAAGGTCAGCTACTGAAGAAAGTATGGAGGAACAAATCACCGACCAATAGCAAGCAATAGACTGTGCCAGTGCATTCTCTTATATATGCGAGTCTGCCATAGGGAGCTTCGCATATATAAGAAAATATACTGGCTAACAAGATCAAGGTAAATATTGTTAGGCCAATGCATTCTCTTATATATGCGAGGCTCCCTATGGGAGACTCGCATATATAAGAGAACGCATTGGCACAGGGTTTTCGCAAAATTTCAGGCAGCTCCAGTCATGGAAAGGGTACACTTTTTAAAATCTTAGTTCAGATGTCATGTTTTATAAAATAGTGCTACTGTTTTTGTTAAACATTTTTTGGCAATGATAATTAAATGTTACAGTAATGCCCTAAGTAATCGACTCCTTAACCCTTTCAGTGCCAGGGGCCGATCTCATCGGTCCTAATTTACGGTCTGTAAAATCGGCCCTAAAAAAAAAAAAAAAAAAAATCCATTTTTTTTTTTTTTTTGGGTATGCTTAAGCATGCTATAGCGAATTTAAAAACAAACTGGTTAAAACCTTAGGGGCATGTTATAACTCAAAACTATCACCAAGTATTCATAGTAATAATTTTGATGCCCATGTAAAATGTAAGATTCCCTGGCACTAAACCTACAAAATAAGTCTGTTAAAGAATATAAGAAAAAATTATTAAAATTGTAAAAAATTGTAAACAATAATAACAGATGATGAAAAATTGTTAGGCCAATGCATTCTCTTATATATGTGAGGCGACCTATGGTCGACTCGCATATATAAGAGAATGCATTGGCACAGGGTATATGGGTTGATACAAAAATCGGACCTGGCACTGAAAGGGTTAACCACAGCAGAATTATGGGTAACTTTTCAGGATTTAGTCGGAAATATGGCTTGTTGCCATTCATCGGAAAGCTCTCCATATTTCCGACTAAATCCTGAAAAGTTACCCATAATTCTGCTGTGGTTAAGGAGTCGATTACTTAGGGCATTACTGTACATTCTTCAAATGGTGTAGTCCAGGGTTCATATGCTAGGCTGGATTCCTCGAAATGTCATAGAATTGTGAAATGCGATTCCAGGTCTGGAAAAGTCTGGAAAATATAACCTTTTTTATGGTAGTATGGAAAAATCATGGAGAAATACATCCTCCCAGGCAAGCCTGAGTTTAGTGTGCCTGTCATTTGCAGAATGAGGTCCCCAGAGAGTGAATTTAGTGACGCTATCCTACAATAGCGGGCTAGCATCACCAAATTCACCCTCTGGGGACCTCATTCTTCATGGCATCATATGCTATGGGAGACATAGACTCAGATTGAAGTTCCCAAATGGTGAATATTGTTATGTACACTCATTGGGAACCTCGATTATGCAATGTATCATCTGCCAATTTGGGGATATAGAGAAACTAAACTAAACAATATATAGAATCTATGTGAAGAAGTTTCTGTAGAAATTTGATAATAAAGAAACTTTCCAGAGAAGATGAGGCCTATGCAGAATGAGGTCCCCAGAGGGTGAATTTAGTGATGCTAGCCCGCTAATTTCCAGAAGATAAAATGCATAATCGAGGTGACTAATGGGTGAACATCACCATCTTCAACTGGGGAACTTCATCTGATCCTAGGTCTCCCACAGCAGTTGATGCTGTGCAGAATAGCGTCACTAAATTCACCCTATGTTGGGACCTCATAATGAGGTCCCCAACATGGGGTGAATTTAGTGACGCTATTCTGCAAATGTCAGACACACTAAATTCAGGATTGTACATTCTCATACACATGTATGTACACATTCAACCATTGAATTACCTGATGGCAATTTTCTAGTATTGTGAATGATTTCTCTCACCTGTCATAGACAATATTCCTCATGATGCCAAATTGAGTCAATGAAGTAAAAATTATAAGTCGAGAAAAAACATTTTTTTCATAAATCTAGTTTTAAATTCTGGATATATATGGAAAAGTTATGGAAATTTGTACGGGTGACATCTTGAAAATTTCCCGAAAATCCAACTGGAAATCCTGGAAAAGTTTTGGAAAAGTCGTGGAATTGTTTCCATGGTGAGGTATATGGAGTCTGAATATCAAAATAAATGTTTTCCTCCTGTATAATAATGTACAGGCTAAATCTCACATGCTTCATATATATCACCACTTATTTACATCAGATTTCCTCCTGTATAATAATGTACAAGCTAAATAAACATGCTTCGTATATATCATCGCTTATTTACATCAGATTTCCTCCTGTATAATAATACAGTCTAAATACACATGATTCATATATATCACCACTTATTTATATCAGATTTCCTCATGTATAATAATGTACAGGCTAAATATACATGCTCAAGTCATGAAATAGTGTATCTGTCATTTGCATAATGAGGTCACCAGAGGGTGAATTTAGTGATGCTACCCTGCACAGCAGGCTAACATTCACTCTCTGTGGACCTCATTCTACTCAGGCCTCATCTTCTGGGAAATATCTATAGTCTCAAATTAACATTGTTTTTAGTTACTTTTTACCTTCTATTCTGTTCTATTAAGTTTTTATATCTCATATATATTGCAGAAGATAAAATGCATAATCGAAGTGACTCATGGGTGGACAAAACCAACTACAACTGGGAAAACTTCAATCTGATCGTAGGTCTCCTAAGGCCTAAGCAGAATGAGGTTCCCAGAGAGTGAATGTTAGCCTGCTGTGATGCCGTGTGGGATTGCATCCCTAAATTCACCCTCTGGGGACCTTATTCTGCAAATGACATACAAATTATTTCAAGGCTTGCACATGCTTCATATATTTTGCTGCTTATTTACATCATATTTGTGTAGCCACGAATCTCAAGACTTTCATTATACTCTGAGTGACTTTTTGTTATAGAATAATGTAGTCATATTTTCATGTGTTCACTGTCATACACTTTTACTCATCGGCTCCGCCTTTCTCCCCATTGCATCTCAGGGGATGTGAGGGCCGGGGACCTACATCTTAATTTGTTAGAAAATGGTGACAAGTTGTCTCGCATTAAATTGAGTATTCATCGTTTTCTTCACATTATAAATAACTCATATAAATTTTTGCTATGAATACCGTCATTTAAATATGAGAAGATATTTGTGTTCAAGTGTCTTCAGACACCATTTTGTGGAATTTGAACTTTAAAATATCCTTAAAAACAAATCTGTTCCATATCCAGTTTTTGCAGTTTCCGAGATGAGTTGTTGGGATAGCTCATTAGTCTAATAGCTTGCTGATATCTTTTGAAAATATAGAAAAAACAAATGTTGAAATTGACTGGCATGATACAGTAATGCTCTAAATAATCAACTCCGTAACCACAGCAGAATTATGCGTAATTTTTCAGGATTTAGTCGGAAATATGGCTTGCTGCCATTCATCGGAAAGTTTTCGGTGAGAGCAACAAGCCATATTTCCGACTAAATCCTGAAAAATTACCCATAATTCTGCTGTGGTTAAGGAGTCGATTATTTAGGGCATTACTGTATCTTGCGGCCATTCTGGAGCAAATTATGACGTAAGTTCTTTGCCAGGGATATGATATAATTAATAATCATACTTTTCATATCCCCAGCATCACTGTTAGACCAAGTCTTCTCGGTCCACAACAGCTTGGGATATCGGTTAATGCTGTTTTTGCTGAGTCCTGCCCCGTTGCTCTTCTATTCAAAAGACGTATTACAAATACACATGGTGCCCCGGCATTCATGGAAACGCCTGCATGTGATTAATCAAATTACATGTCCGAGGTTAATCTGTTTTCCAAATGATATATCATTTATCATGATAGAAAAGGTACAATCATTTAATGTATAGTTCACATGCATTTTCTGATAGCGCGACAAATCAAAATTCTCTTCTGAAAAACAAGGATTGGTTTACTTATAAATCTTGTTGCTTTGACATTTAACGAACCTCTGATATACACATGTTTGATATCATGCTTGGGAAAGGCTGCCCTCTATGTTCATATACACAAAGCTTCCATTTGACATAATCTGAAGACATACAAGACATACTCCCGTCCATTATTTTGGGTGTAAAGTCCATTATACAAGAGTAACACGATGGGACTCGGTCCAAAAATAGCATCAACCCAACCCGATATCCAAAGCTGTTGTGGACCGAGAAGACTTGGTCTAGTACACTGTTAGAAATTTGACAGTGTAAAGAATTCAGCCGTGGAACTCACATCAAAGCTATATTTTGTAAAAATTAATTATTAAGCTTACCTTATTGGGAGCTGATTGAAGTTAAGCCCACTTAACCCTTTACCCAACAAACCGGCCAAAACCGGCCAAATAAAGCTTCAACAGCCTAAAATATCTTCGGTCTGTCTCAATAGAACCATACAAATATGGATATCATTGGAACCGGCTCATTGACCACATTGTGATGGTCACAGTTATGCCCTGTGCCAATGCATTCTCTTATATATGCGAGTCGACCATAGGTCGCCTCGCATATATAAGAGAATGCATTGGCCTAAAAAAATCTTTTTTTAACACTTTTTTCTTACATTCTTTAACAATTTTATAATTTGTAATGTGTTAAGCCAATGCATTCTCTTATATATGCGAGGCGACCTATGGTCGACTCGCATATATAAGAGAATGCATTGGCACAGGGCCGTTCTGTTGGGTAAAGGGTTAAGCCAGCTCTATTTGGGATGATGGCATCGCAACAACTCAAAAAAAGGTTGGATTTCACTGAGGCTCTACCCAATATTACAATGAAAGCACGATTCAGAATCGGTTGGCTGGACTGATTAAATGGCCTCTAGTGGTGTATCTCTTAACCCTTTCATGACGGGAGCCTCACATATATAAGAAAATGCACTGACTTACAAGGTTAAGCACTCACATATATATGAGAATGCATTGACTTACAAGGTCAAGGACTCGCATATATATGAGAATGCATTGACTTACAAGGTCAAGGACTCGCATATATATGAGAATGCATTGACTTACAAGGTCAAGGACTCACATACATGTATATAAGAGAATGCATTGACTTACAAGGTCAAGGACTCGCATATATAAGAGAATGCATTGACTTACAAGGTCAATGACTCACATACATGTATATAAGAGAATGCACTTACTTACACAGGTCAAGGACTCGCATATATAAGAGAATGCATTGACTTACAAGGTCAAGGACTCACATACATGTATAATTGTATAATTCATGTATATTGTAAATAAATTATCCTATCCTATCCTATCCTATAAGAGAATGCATTGACTTACAAGGTCAAGGACTCTCATATATAAGAGAATGCATTGACTTACAAGGTCAAGGACTCGCATATATAAGAGAATGCACTGACTTACAAGGTCAAGGACTCGCATATATAAGAGAACGCATTGACTTACAAGGTCAAGGACTTGCATATATAAGAGAATGCATTGACTTACAAGGTCAAGGACTCACATACATGTATATAAGAGAATGCATTGACTTACAAGGTCAAGGACTCGCATATATAAGAGAATGCATTGACCTATACGGTCAAGGACTCACATACATGTATATAAGAGAATGCATTGACTTACAAGGTCAAGGACTCACATATATGTATATAAGAGAATGCATTGACTTACAAGGTCAAGGACTCACATACATGTATAATTGTATAATTCATGTATATTGTAAATAAATTATCCTATCCTATCCTATAAGAGAATGCATTGACTTACAAGGTCAAGGACTCTCATATATAAGAGAATGCATTGACTTACAAGGTCAAGGACTCGCATATATAAGAGAATGCACTGACTTACAAGGTCAAGGACTCGCATATATAAGAGAACGCATTGACTTACAAGGTCAAGGACTTGCATATATAAGAGAATGCATTGACTTACAAGGTCAAGGACTCGCATATATAAGAGAATGCATTGACTTACAAGGTCAAGGACTCACATACATGTATATAAAATAATGCATTGACTTACAAGGTCAAGGACTCGCATATATAAGAGAATGCATTGACCTATAAGGTCAAGGACTCACATACATGTATATAAGAGAATGCATTGACTTACAAGGTCAAGGACTCACATACATGTATATAAGAGAATGCACTGACTTACAAGGTCAAGGACTCACATACATGTATATAAGAGAATGCATTGACTTACAAGGTCAAGGACTCACATGTATATAAGAGAATGCATTGACTTACAAGGTCAATGACTCACATACATGTATATAAGAGAATGCACTGACTTACAAGGTCAAGGACTCACATACATGTATATAAGAGAATGCATTGACTTACAAGGTCAAGGACTCACATGTATATAAGAGAATGCATTGACTTACAAGGTCAAGGACTCACATACATGTATATAAGATAATGCATTGACTTACAAGGTCAAGGACTCGCATGTATATAAGAGAATGCATTGACTTACAAGGTCAAGGACTCACATACATGTATATAAGAGAATGCATTGACTTACAAGGTCAAGGACTCACATATATATAAGAGAATGCATTGACTTACAAGGTCAAGGACTCACATACATGTATATAAGAGAATGCATTGACTTACAAGGTCAAGGACTCACATACATGTATATAAGAGAATGCATTGGCACAGGACTTTTGCAAAATTTTGTGAAGCTCCAGTCATGGAAGGGTTAATTATTGCATTAATATTGGCCAATAAGTACAGATCATACCTCTGGTGATGTCACATACAATTATGCCCTAAATAATCGACTCCTTAACCACAGCAGAATTATGGGTAAGTTTTTTTCACCGAGAGCTTTCCAATGAATGGCAACAAGCCATATTTCAGACTAAATCCTGAAAAATTGCCCATAATTCTTCTGTGCCCAAGGAGTCGATTATTTAGGGCATTACTGTAGATCTGGTTTTGTCACGTTTCATCATGAGTAAGAAAAGTAAACTAGTCTTTGTATTTTTTGATGGAGGGGCTTTTATCTCAAGTTTCATTACTGTGAGACCTAATATAAAAGCTTGTGTGTGGGGTAACCCTACCCATACAAAAAAATCTCTCCAACATTAAATTATTTTTCTCCAAATTCATAAATGTTGCCTGGACCATCTAGAGTAGTAAATTCTACATAAGATTATTCTATGGTAATATAATTATATAATACCCCCAGCTAATCACATGATAATACAGCTTCAAGAGATAAAACTAATTGTATTATAAGATAAGATACCTTTTAATGGTCTTTGAATATAAACCATGTTAACAGACAACATTTACAGTACAAATAAAGGCCAAGTACAAGAGATAGCTTTGAAAAACTACATAGAGTAATGCCCTAAATAATCGACTCCTTAACCTCATCAGAATTATGGGTAATTTAGTCGGAAAATATGGCTTGTTGCCATTCATCGGAAAGCTCTCACAAAGCTTTCCAATGAAAGGCAACAAGCCATATTTCCGACTAAATACTGAAAAATTGCCCATAATTCTGCTGTGGTTAAGGAGTCAATTATTTAGGGCATTACTGTATATAGTGAGTAATGTGCTGTATTGTAAACTTGAGTTACATGTAGGATACATGTACATATGACATTTACTATATAAATATCATGGGTTTCACTAGAGGTTGGGCTCTGTAAAGAGGTTAGCCCGGCACTAGCAGGTGACCAAAAACCATCGGGATAGCATAAAAAATGGTCTGAAGATCATTTATTTCCAGTATGGTCCCCAATTTTATCCGGTCACATGAAAGGCCAGAATGCACCCAATTATCATTCCGTTATAGTGTTGTCTGGTAATTTATCCTGAACACCCCTCCAAATGAATAATAGACCATTCCTATGTATAATTTTATAATTGATGGGAGAAATGTAAAAGACGGTAAATATCCCTACCTACCCTATTTTTTCACGACCATGTTAACCCAAACACAAGCTTTATTTGTTTAGGTCTAATATTTGATGTGTTAATTTTTAGTGCCTTAACCCTTTGATAACTGGATACTCAATATGAATAGTTACTTGATTTCCCAGTCATTCAGCTGTAAAGATGCTCAACTCATACGTGCAAGTTTAATAAAACAGCCTTGAGCTCATCTCATAATCCATAGAAATGAATGAATGGGAATCCATAGTGTGTTTTCTGCCTGCATTCTGCTTCCCATTGTTGTTTGAATGGGTTATTGCCATCATTTCTCACTCAATATTGTGGCAGACAACAAATGAAGATATACAATGTATTCCCATGCTTTCATTTGTAGGAATGCTCAGTTAATAAGTTGAAATATTACTCGTATTTAAATTTGCGCATTACTATATTTTGCACATTCCATCGGTGTACAAATTTACAACTGAGCGAAAAATTGTTTCACTCCCAATATTACTGAATGCACAGAAAATAAGATGATTTAAATCATAATGAGTTTTACATATTACAAGAAGTTGAACTGAATTGACAAATATGTTTGCCGGAAGTCAATCGCAATCTCAATCACATTCTTCCATTGTATAATCTAAAATTATAAATGGTAAAAAAATCATTGATATGGTGATGCTTGTAAAAACTACATGTCAGTACATGTGTATATTTCAGACTGAAGGTTTACAAAAGTACATCTCCAGATCTGCAACCCATGACGTACGCTGTAATCATGCATTATGAGTTAATTATAATGTGAACTCAGCTATACAAATTAATTGCAGCGATGTGTGCATTTTTCCTATTAGATCCCCATGTATAGGTAGTTTTGGTTTATCAATTTTGATTTCATATCAATGATGTCCATAACTAAATATCTGATTAATTATTTGTGGAATTATAAACCCCCATCTTCGCAATCAAATAATGAATAGTAATATGTTCTGCTTGATGTACAATTTTGTCGTGATGGTCTTTATTCTACACAATCATCATGCACAAGTCGGAATGACTAAGAACTGAAATAGTCATCAAATACAATACATTTACAGAAATATTTTAATAAGTTATTAATTCGCGTACCACGGTGCGTGAATTTAAGGTGCACAAATTCAAAACTGAGCAAAAAATAGTACTGCGTGAATTAAATATGAGTAAAGATCATCAGACTATAGGGAATAAAATAGCCAGTCATCATTGAGTATTCAATTATCAGAGAGTTAATTATACCCCCCTCCTATTGTTATATTGGTATATTGTTATATTGGTCATTGTCACTAATTTGTTGTGATTTGGTTCAGATTTGCATCCAAGATGAATTAAGCTACCTTTACCAAGAATATAATGTCAGCTTAATGTGTGATTTTTTTGGAAAATTTCTGTGTCCTTGTGGGGGTGAGTATAGAAACTTTAACTTTTTTATGGCTTTCAAAATGTTTAAAAATAAATTTTAGTCTCAGCTACAATGTTCATTGAAAAGAACTAAGGTAAATGAATAAATTTATGAATACTTGTCATGGGCAAGATCAGGACTGAGAATATGGTGCCGAACATTTGCAGAATGAGGTACCCAGAGGATGAATTTTGTTATGCGATCCCATTTGGCACCTTGATTATACAATGTGTCGTCTGTCAATTTGGGGATATAGAGAAACTAAACTAAAAAGAAACTAAAAAAATGTTGAGGCCTAAGCAGACTGATGTTCCCAGATGGTGAATTTAGTGATGCTAGCCGCTGTATGGGGTAGCGTCACTAAATTCACCCTCTGGGGACCTCATTCTGAAAATGTCTGGCACCATATTCTCAGGTCGGGGCAAGATGTTGTTTATTTTAGGTATCAAATCACAATTGTTTTAAATCTTGGTATATTAATATATGGTGTGAATGTTTCTACTCAAATCGCCGAAATATAGTGACAATTACCAAACTGGCCTAATTATTAGTTGCCTTTTATTATTGTGATATAACTGTTTAAAGATATATGTTAAAGTGTGTTTATAGTTATATAAATAAAAGTATACATTTTGATCAGTAATTTTCACTCCACTTCTGATGGTCTGTCTAGTAGGACGTCCATACTCATCACAAACTTAAGGCCAAAGAAAATTATATGTCTGGTTGTGGTAGGTAGGCTTGAAATTATATAGGGCCTCTTCTGTACGTCCCTGAACCATGATATACATCTGCAACTAGACCATTCCCGGACACATTGTGTATATATAAAGGAATTATCGTGTTTATACAATTTTTGTCGATCAAATCCAGGTCAAATGAAAGATGAAACGTGTTGTAAAGCTCCTACGAGATAACTCGTAGTCGGCACCTGGGATGAAACTCACCAGTGGTCATCGCTGGTGCCAGCTACGAGTTATCTCGTAGGTAAATACATATTATGTTTTTTGACGTCTTATTCGACGTAGTCTGTACCAATAATATATAAATTCATTTACCATGTCTTAAATACGATATGCTTGTACATGTATAGCACTCTTCGTCATCTAAGACACTGACAACGTAATTGTATTTACCTACGAGATAACTCGTAGCTGGCACCAGGGATGAAACACTAATAAATTCCGTCCCAGGTGCCGACTACAAGTTATCTCGTGGTAGTCTTATAACATGTTTCAGCATCATATGACCCGATATTGGTCGAACCATTACTCATACATACGTAAAATATCATCTACTATCGGCAAAATATCAAATCCCATGTTGGCATACAGGATGGAATTACCCATTGGTTTTCGGCAGTGAACGTGTTAAAAAAAATATGTAATTGAGCAACGAGTTAAATCTCAATTTAAAAAAAAAAAAAAAAAAAATTCAAATTTTGTATGATTACATGTATTATTATTATTTGTTATTTCTAAAAAAATTATTCAAAACTATTGGACCTGGTGACCTCATTTGAACAAATCTGAATGTGAGTCACCAAGGGAACATCCAAACCAAATATGAACCCATTTGGTCTTATGGTTCTGGAGAAGATGATGATTCTTGATGGACGGACGAGGAGTGAGGACTATAGCTCCACTGGAGACTTCGTCTCAGGTGAGCTAAAAAAAAAAATGGATGCCAGTGGCGATCTTGGATTTTACTCTTTGTATGACTAAATCCGTTGGGTGTTTAGTATTACATAGACATACCAACTTTCTGCATTCCCTATAGCACCATTATCTGTAACATTTGACAATAGCCCCTCTCCAAGTTGAGCTTCAGTATCATGGATACTTTCTTTTTTTTATTTTGACATATTCATGTGATTATTTGATCTGCAAGATTGAGTTAAGAGCCTCAGACTACTTTTGATTGTCTTTGTATATTACTGTAAAATTAAACATTATTTTTTACTAAGAAATCAACCCATTCTAAGACATTGGAATGTAGGTTTTTGTTTTTTTATGAAAAAACAAGAGCATTGCTAAGGGATGGCAAAATATGCCCTTTAGCAATTTTGAATTGTACTACTGGTAACGCAAAATAAAATAATAATTTGAGCTTACAATGAATATCTAATATACCCCTAATTTGAATGCCAAAATGCATGCAGTCAAATTCTTAGTCAAAAAAATGGCCGTAACTCGTGTGAAAATTATTGTACAGAACATATATTCGAACTTGGCCTGTAGTTTTAGCTGGGAAACACACATACCAGCTTTGGTTCAGATAAAATAATTTACGCTTAAGTTACTGGTTGGAAACCGAAATGTTATGAAATTGGTAAAATTCTAAGTCTAAAACGGGCCGTAACTCATGTAAAAATAATTGGACAGAACCCTTGTTACCAATTTCCAAATGTGGTATCCCATTTGTATCCCACTGTAACTCAGGAGAGTATCCCACTTTAACCCTTGCTATATTGAATGGATTCTTCCAATAAGTTATAAAAGTATACTTTTTGGGAATGGTCTATTATTCGTTTGAAGGGATGTTAAGGATATATAAGCAGATGACAGCCTGACAAAAAGATAGTACAAATACAGAAGAATTCATATTCATTGGTGGGAAATGTTCAGATAATAAGTTCAACAAAAGCCCTAACTGCTCGTCAATGAGTATTTAGTATGGAAAGAGTTAATACCGTAACCCAGTACAGTAATGCCCTAATTAATCGACTGCTTAATCACAGCAGAATTATGGATAACTTTTCAGGATTTAGTCGGAAATATGGCTTGTTGCTATTCATCGGAAAGCTCTCCCCGAGAGTTGATTAATTAGGGCAATACTGTACATGTACATTCTATAAGATTTCACTCAGCAGAACTTCAATCAATGACAGTGGTTGGCTCTTCATGTGACACAGCGCAACAGACTCGGGGAGAGCTTTCCGATGAATGGCAACAAGCCATATTTCCGACTAAATCCTGAAAAGTTACCCAAAATTCTGCTGTGGTTAAGCAGTCGATTAATTAGGGCATTACAGTATATTATCATTCTCTAAGTCCGGAAATATAACAAAACAGTCGTGCATTCCTTAGCATTTATTGCAAAAAGATGACGGAGTATGATAAAATAAATAGTTGTGGATGGTAGAAATAAAATAATAAATTGGTCTGGCACAACCTAAATTCGAATATTATAGTTTAATATGATTTCGTGAATAAAGCATATGACCTAAATTTGGATATTACAGAAATGATTGAGAAATATTCTACAGAGTAACAATACGCTTTGAATTTTGTAATGGAATCATGTACAAATGAAACAGGGCTGGGAACATTAGTAACTTTATTTATATAATTATCTCGAAAATCGTGGCAAGATGTCTCGCATGGAAGTGAGTATTCATCGTTTTCTTCACCCATATATTCACTGCAGACGCCCATTCAATTACATGCAAAAAGTATGAGATAACTCATGCACGTAGTCAGCAGTGAATGTGTTAATGACTGGTAAAACTGTAAAGATAATGCCCAATAAAGTGGTAATAATAAATGATTCAGGTTATGCTAGACCTAGTAAATACACCCATACCAACCAATATTACTCAAACTCAAAGAAAAAAATACCCCAATGTACTGAGGATAACATCCAATTCATCAAAGAAAAATACCCCAATGTACTGAGGATAACATCCAATTCATAGAGTAATGCCCTAAATAATCGAATCCTTTGTAGCAGGAGTTTATGTTGCAGAGTATTTTATGTAAAACCCTTTCTACACTAAATGGATTCTCCCATTCAGTTATACAAGTATATTTTGGAATGACTTATTATTCATTTGGAGGGGTGTTCAGGAAAAATATGCAGACAACAGTTAATAAAAGTTCTGAATGAGTCCTATTTATTATGTTCAGATAATAAGTTCAATAAACATCGTTTGTTGAATTTATTACCTGAACATTTCCTAAGGGATAATTATTATTCATTGAGTATTTAGAATAGAATGGGCTAAATGACATCGTTTTGTCCATAAATATCACATAATCTAGATGATAGTATACAGAATTTTGAAATCTTTATATGGTTCTATACATTCTGTTTAAAGTTCCCCATCTGATTCAACACCAAAAAGTTATATATAAAAAAACTCTGAAGGAATGTTCTGCTTACCTTGCAAATAAATCATAAAAAGTTAAACCATAATCACTCATAATCTTTTGACTTTTTGAGTCCCTAAGGTCACATAAATTTAATATCCTGGTTTACGAACGCCTCCTGCAACTTTTTCCTCAACATAATATAAAAAAAATTATTAGCATAGTTTTACGTTCAAGCTGATTAAAATATGAAGTATGTGGTCACAGTGATGAAGAAAATATTTGATGGCAGAATCTCTTTTATTTTTTATTTTCCATTATTTATACAGTTTTAAGGGAAGAAATACCTCAACTTATTTTTATAAATTGAGTGAAAAAACTTTGTCTATTTGTCTATTGTTGTGGTAGTAAGAGCTTTCCGATGAATGGCAACAAGCCATATTTCTGACTAAATCCTGAAAAATTACCCATAATTCTGCTATGGTTAAGGAGTCGATTATTTAGGGCATTACTGTTGCCTAATCAAGAGTCAAAGGTGGTGGAACTGCCTCTTTTGAAAATCAATATTTGTCAAATCTCACATGAAAAGGTTAAATCTCATTATTTTCTGGTATAGCAAATGTACAAATAGTAGTTTTATGGTGCCAAATCGAATAGGGTTTTAATATAACACAACTTGTGTTTACTTTGATCTTGGAAAACCACATGGCTGTCATTATGGGGACAACAAGTAAAATGTAGTGCAAAAACATCACAAAAGCATGATAATTCAGTTATACAACCTAGATATACATCTATGCTGTAATTTATCAACCCCTTTAAGGAGGTTGTAGGCCAGTATTGACCGCGGTCTGGTGGTTTCACCATGAATGCTAGCAGTTGACATGCGGTATCCACCGGTAATCTTACCGCGGTTATTATTTTTTTTAAAAGTGGTAAACTACCGCCACGCTAATTTTATTTTGTGACTGCCATATACCGCATTAATTTTTCTCATGACTGCCACTCAATAAGTTAATTTTTTCGTGAGCAACGTGCACTGCGTTGATTCTTTTCTGTTCGATCTAGAAATTTTGAAACATGTGAGCGTTCAACATCTGGCTCCATTTTCAATCACCAATTTTTCAATTGATAAATGCCAGACATCTACACCATCATGGGTATCTTTATTGTCAAATTATACATAAAACTATACATAAAACAATATTTCAATTAATCAATTGTTTTACAGTTTATTCAACATACAAATTTGCTCACTGACCGACATTCGCGATTCATCATCAATTCAGCATCATGCCACGCCAAAAATAAACAAACTATCTGGTGTGGTTAAAATGACTTTAAAAAAAATATAACTCACATAAACATGGCATGAAGAATGTGGTCTAACCACCAACACGAGGTGGTGCCGTGGTTGATTGCATCAATGCGGTCAAGTATCGTGGTAATACTGGTGGTCAACCTTGTTAAGGAGGGTCGATTAATAGCATAGTTGTACATAAGCAAGCAAACATGAAACAATTGGGGCATAGTTTGGCCAAATATTACTTTTTAAAATACTCAAAAAATATTCAGAAAGGGCAATGCCCAATTCTGATATTTCATATTGTAAATCATTTTATACTTTTTGAGTCCATAACTTGAGTGGAGTTGATTGGTGATACAATGAAAGAAAATTTTTGAGGCCACAACAAAATTGGTGGATTCTCATCCAACCTCTTTTTTAAATTGGGACAGGCAACCAAATTTAAGGCAAGTATACAGTAATGCCCTAAATAATCGACTCCTTAACCACAGCAGAATTATTGGTAATTTTTCAAGATTTAGTCATAAATATGGCTTGTTGCCATTCATCAGAGAGCTCTCACTGAGAGCTTTCCAATGAATGGCAACAAGCCAAATTTCCGACTAAATCCTGAAAAGTTACCCATAATTCTGCTGTGGTTAAGAAGTCGATTAATTAGGGCATTAATGTACACCACTTTCAAAACATCCTGCATCATAAACATGATTTGCTTGACTACAAACAATCAAAACATTCAGCAATATAAAAAAAACCAACATATAATAACAATAACAGGTCGAAAACAAGAAACTTCAAGAATAAATGCCAGCAGGTAATAAAAGGTCCAGACAGCTCTCGATTCATCAGACCAGCTGTGATATCATTTCAAGGTGCGTTCAGGAAAAATAAGCAGACGACAGATAATAAAAGTGCAGAAGGAGTCCTATTTATTGGAGAGAAATGTTTAGATATCAAGTTCAACAAAACAAAATGCTAGCCCGCTATGCGGGATAGTTTCAGTAAATTCACCCTCTGGGGACCTCATTCTGCAAATGACAGGCACCTAATACTCAGGCTTGTCCCTCACCGCTCTAATATGCTGCGAGTAATCACGCAAAACATTGTTGTTATAAGCTTTTGCCAGAGCTTTTTCGTGGTATTTGTTGTCAAGATAAGACGTTAATTGTCAAGATAAGATGTTAGTTGTCAAGATAAGACGTTAAAGGTACTCAATCAGATTCGATGGTCCACATATCATCAGATTCCAACGACGAATTTTTTTTTTTTAAATGCTGCTTCAGTTATCAGAATCGAGTAATTGCCCAAAAATATAGTCAACTATAGTATAAAATTGCCCAAAACCTGTTATTTGTCAACATTTTGTTCCCCAAAATTTTGCCAGTTTGTCAAATATCTGACACAAAAAAAGCCACTTGATTTTAGAGTTATCTATCTTCATCTGCAATTTGGTCAGAGAAGTCTTCTCGTCGACTGTTTTCTGGGCCACTTAAAATTAAAATAATAGATTTCAAACATCGATATCTGATCACTCTGAGATTTGATGGGTGGGTTCCTCGACTTGAATCAAATATTTTTTACCCCCGAAGCCAAGGAAATAGTCATTTGCGAGCGTTAATTCAGATTGAGTACCTTTAATATTAAAATGACACATCTCATTATTTGTTAAGTCTGCTGATATCATGATTCTTTGTTATGCTCCATGATATCAGCAGACTTAACAAATAATGAGATGTGTCATTTTAATATTAAAGGTACTCAATCTGAATTAACGCTCGCAATTCTGAATTAAACCTATAGGCTCTCAACAAGCTTAACATGCTTAAAAATACCAAACATTTATCTTAAATTGAAATAAAATAAGGACTTAACTTGGGTTTCCATTCAGTATCAAAGCTCCAGATTCAGATTTTTAAGATTCAATAGTTTATTCAACACATAGTCAAACAGAATGATTGAAGTCCTCACATGAATTATAGCGCCTGATTATAGCGCAATCTGTCATTTGCAGAATGAGGTCCCCAGAAGGTGAATTTAGTGAAGCTATCGTGCATAGCGGGTTAGCATCACTAAATTCATCCTCTGGGGACCTCATTCTGCATGGCCTCATCTGTTATGGGAAACATACTCAGATTGAAGTTCCCAAATGGTGAATATTGTGATGTACACCCATTGGGAACCTCAATTATGCCAATTTGGGGATACAATGTATAGAGAAACTATTTAAAAAAGAAATAGAATCTATGTGAAGAAGTTTCTATAGAAATTTGATAATAAAGAATCTTTCCAGAGAAGATGAGGCCTTAGCATAGCGGGCTAGTATCACTAAATTAACCCTCTGGGGACCTCATTCTGCAAATGACAGGCACAGTAAACTCAGGCTTGATTTATAATAGTTATGGCTATCAGAATGTATAAATGTTAAAGATATGATCAATGTTCTGACCAATTTATATTAAAACCATTTTGCCTCTGATATAGATTCTAATTTAACACGATATGGGCTAATTTATAATAGGACTCATAGCTGAATTACATGCAAATTTTGAGGCAATAAGAATTTACTTCATAACTTCCTCGACCGACAAAAACTACACATGAGAGAAATATTTTTTGTTATGTTTAATTCCATGATCAAAACAAAATTATGAAGAAAATTATGATTTAAACGAACAATAGGCTTTAACATTTCCTACTATAAAAACATTGTCTATGATTTTCTATTACTTGAGTATTCATAAATGGATATAACAAGATAATATCGAGAAAGACCCTACAGATTCCCATTTAGGCCACAACAATAAAATAGCCTGGTTTACGAACATTTGGGTTGAAAAATGTAGATGCAGCAGGGGATAAAAAATTAAATTATGATTCACCACCACAACAATTGACAGATAGCAGAATTGTCCATGAATTTCACAAGATTTTCAAATACAGTAAGTTTTACCCAAATTATAAAAATAAACTGAGGTACCGGTATATAAATAAAGAAAAAAAAAGGTGAAAGCAAAATAGAGACTACGCCATTATATAATTTCTTCACCATTTTCTTCACCATTGTGACCGCATGCTTCATATTTTAATCAGCATGAACATAAACAAATCATATATATATTTTTATTTTTTTTCCCATAATATTGAGGAAAAAGTTGTAGGAGAGGTTCGTAAATCAGGCTATTAAATTACTGTTGGCTTATTTAAGAAATGGATGTTTTTTTGTTGCGTTCCATTGAGTTTGGATGCAAGTTGGTTTGAAATTTGAAAATAACAGACCATGTTGCATCCATACTCTATGGAATGCAAAAAAATCAACATCTGGTACTTACATCTGGTACTTAGCACTTAGCACCCATTTCCAATGTTATTCTCATAGCTTGTTGCAAGCTGCGTCTACACAATATGAAGCAAGTAGGGTTCAGTGTGCGAAGTAACGTAATTTTTACCAACCAACATCCTGCATTCATGTCCCACAACACGAATGCATGTAGCACCCCTACAAGTGAATATTTACACTCACACATACTTTTGCGCTGTGGAACATGCAAATATCCAATTATTAAAAGGTTGTTTGTTCAATGTATTGTCTCACCATATAAGACCTTTTTAAAAATAACTGGTTAGCAGACCTCATAGACTCAAGCTTTTAGATTTCGGGAAAAAATAAAAATAATCCAGGTAGATTTTTTTATTTAACTTTTTTCTTCGAAATTAAGTGATGAAAAAAATGGATTATTTATGGACAAAATTTCCGTAGATTTACAGGTGATAGAAAGAGATCTGTTTTGATTTGAACACCTGCTGGGTTTGGAGACTATTGTAAACAGGCTAAAAATGGATCTCTGCTAGATAAGATAGAATTATTTATTGAATGATGGAATTTGGTTCCTGATGCAAGAGACATTCTGTTTCTTTGTTGTATTGACTAATTGATTTGCTTTTCAAAAGTGCATGTCTTTTTATAATTTGCTAATGCAAAGCTGCATGTTATATGCTATAAAACCAACACAACTGAAGCTTTCTATTAACCCTTCCATGACATGAGCTTCCTGAAATTTTTCGAAAATCCTGTGCCAATGCATTCTCTTGTATATGAAAGTCTCCCATAGGGAGCCTCGCATATATAAGAGATTACATTGGCCTAACAATATTTACCTTGGCCTTGTAAGCCAGTGCATTTTCTTATTTATACGAGGTTCCTGAGACTCGCATATATAAGAGAATGCACAGGCACAGGATCTTAAATACTGCACCAGCACAGCTCCAGTCATGAAAGGGTTAAGCTATAAATCGATTAAAAATGTTTCAAAATACAATTTATTTTATTTTTATTTTGACTGACAGTCCCAACTTTTAGAGGAAAACATCTGCTAACCAAATATTTATACAACAAAGGCCTAAATAGTTTATTTTCTGCTTTGTTCAATGCTTTTTTTTAGATTCAGCTGCAGGCTGCAGGACCTCCAGTTACGCGCTGAACTCCTAACTTTATAAATAGCTTATCATCTTGGAAAAACAAAAATAATACCGCATTATGCCATGATAAGTAACAAATTTCCTTCGTACATGTGAGACACATTCATTTTAGAGTAAATATCACATGATCCAGTCTTTATTTTCATAGAATGTCACATGATCATAAGTACCGTTCCTTCCTACATGGATAATTTTTCCACTGCAGGCAACCATCACACAATTGAGTGCCTTCATTTTCAGGAACAGTCCTAGAATATCACATGAGGAGCAGAATCGAGTTTCCTCAGCTGTGCTAGAGTAAAATACACTGCAATAGAATAGAAATACTGATAAGTTAACCTGATGAAAATTATACTTTTCGACATCTAAAAAGATATTGCACAAGAATATAAATCTTCGTACCGGTATTTTTAACCAAGATGAAGATAAAATTAAAATTTATTACTATTTGTTCAATTTATTGTTTTAACGATCTGCTAAAATAGACAAAGGGCCATAACTCAGAAAAAAAATAATCAGACAAACCTGGTGTTGTGAAAGATCCATATTCCAAATTTAAATTGAACAGTTGATTCAAATTATCGCACTAATGGCCAGTTAATTTCTAAAAATAAACTGGCCATTACTTGTGTAAAAATAAAGATTGGACAAGCCTGATTTTCAAATCGTTGTGAAAGATCCATATACCAAATATGAAATATTGACGTTGGTTCAAGTTATCGTGCTAACGGACTTAAAATTATTAAAAATAGACAAAAGGCCATAACTCATGAAACAATGTTGGGGTGGTCCCGAAGCTGCTACACATTGTTATCAAGTCATATACCCAGAATTGTCAAAATCCATCAATAAACTGCATGTTTCAACATACAATTTTATTTTTATTTTCAATTGCTCCTTGGTGGGAAATGTTCATATAAGTTCAACAAACGATCCATTATCTGAACATTTCCTAAGGGAATTACTCGTCAATTAGTATTTAGTATAGAAATGGTTAAGGTCTATTTCCACGATGCGTGATGGAAATAGCATCCAAAATAAACCTGACTGGTTCCAAGTGGATTGAAATTAATAGCCAGGTTCAGCCACATATATGTGATGTTACTTGTAACATGTATTACAATGTTATTGCTATGGAGATGCACTTGGTGGTAAAAGTCACAGGATTTCAAGTAGGCCTGTAACAATTCATCGCGATTTCGATTCATCGCGATTCGTCATTCACGATTCTATACGCGATTCATTTGACTGTAATTTCGATACGCTACGATACAGTTCCGCTTCCGTATTATGCAGTTACCATACGAAGTCAATCGGGTCCCCTCGTTCGTTTCCGTAAGCTGTGAATGCTTACGAAGTGTTATCAGAAGTAAATCTGTAAATTTCGTTTGTTTCCGTGAGCTCGCACTTTGACCTTTGACACAAATGTTGGCGGAAGTGAAATGACTGACGCTCCGTAACCTAGCCTCAGACTGTAAGCAATGCTCTGATTGGTTTAATTTGATGAACTGCTGTGATTTCAACCAATCAAATACTAGTATATTGGATATATCGTCTGCGTGGCGAACTGTCGCTGGGTGCTTACACTACTTGTCAATAGTTATATCTGAGTATATTGTCAGAAAAGCTCATTTTCAGTCAGAAACTCCAGCAACTGACTGCCAACTGTGAAATGATATACTGTTCACTAAATTTAGTATAGTTCATCATTCTACGATAACACTACGATTCATAACAAATGTTCGTAACATCTAGACGTTTTCATAAATTTGTGATCAAGTTTGGGTGAAAAAAACACTGAATCTTCGGTATTAATTTTGCTTTGCAAGTTTGGCTATTATTAGTAACTCATACAATTGAAATTTAACAAGTAGACTATGATCATGAGATATAGTATATTTCTATTTTGAAGTTGAGTTTAAATTCCACAAAATGGTTCAAATTACTGCAATTATAAATCTTAAACTTCAAAATCCAAAGTATGGTTCATAGCACTGCATGCAACATCTAACTAAAATTTGTGAACATTATATATAAATCTGCTGACCTTAAGTCCTTCATTACAATGATTTACGACCCATAGCCAATATAGTACCTGTCACACCTAGTCACCTAGCCCCAAGTCAATATACCATATGGCCTATGGATCTTTAATGCATTTAGACTCAATGATTCATTCCCCATATTTACATACTAGTTTGTAAATAGAGTTGAACATTATCACACAATGCTGCTCAGCTCAGCCAGCTGTTGTGATTATGTGATATATAAACAGATGAGTGAGAAACTTTTCAAAACTCTTTTACCGACTTCAGTATCAATATGTCATGTTGTACTGGTATACTACAATACTACATACTACAATACACATATAACTAAACAATTATGAAAGTCCACAGTAATATTAGAAAAACTATCATTAAAACTCAACCTGAGAGTTGTGCAAATTTGGAGTGTTGAACTTGAATAGCTATTTACTCGTAGGATCAAATTTTGCATATCGCGATACGTATCGTATCATTGGCCCCGTATCGCGTATCGTATCGTATCGTGACCAAGCGTATCGTTACAGGCATAATTTCAAGGCACGAAACTCACACATTTACAGATATTGGCCCAAGCTATCTTTGAAGTCTCACCAAAATTTCACTTGCAAGTTAGCAGTAAATATCTTTCAAATAAGCTTGCAGCATTTTTATGTTAACAATGTTCGGTGGCAAGGACAAGCTGTGACCACTGATATGCTATATTGGCTTTATTCAAAATAAGATCTTTCTGAGGAGGCAAATCCCATTCTCCCACTGTCTGCATCAGTTAATAGAAAATTGGATTATTCCTCTTTGCTACAAGTTCTGTATGTTACACATTTAACATAAAACCTGAAATTGGCAGACGACACATTGCATAATTGAGGTTCCCAAAGGGTGTACATCACAATATTCACCATTTGGGAGCTTCTATCTGAGTCTATGTCTCCCATAGTGGATGAGGCCATGCAGAATTAGGTCCCCAGAGGGTGAATTTGGTGATGCTAACCAGCTATGCGGGATAGTTTCACTAAATTCACCCTCTGAGGACCTCATTCTGCAAATGACAGGAACACTAAATTGATTCATGTGACCTGGTCCGGTCACATGAGTTAAGTGACTTTCTTTGGAAATGGCAACAACACATGTTACAAGTTACAAGTACATGTGGTTGAACCTGGCTAATAATTGGCCTTAAATTTCGACCATCATGTACAGTAATGCCCTAAATAATCGACTCCTTAACCACAGCAGAATTATGGGTCATTTTTCAGGATTTAGTCGGAAATATGGCTTGTTGCCATTCATAGGAAAGCTCAGTGAGAGCTTTCCGATGAATGGCAAGAAGCCATATTTCCGACTAAATCCTGAAAAGTTACCCATAATTTTGCTGTGGTTAAGGAGTTGATTATTTAGGGCATTACTGTAAGTTAGTATTCAGGCGCTATGCTAACTGGTGGAATATAACATTCTACAAACATCGCCGAAAATATGAAATAAATCGACCGTACCACTCCATGGAAAACATCGTCTGAACTACGCTCAATTGTAAATATTTACTACTCGATTCAGGACGCATATATCGGCGATAAACAAACGAAAACGATTTCGCCATCGAGAGTCACTGTATTGAATTAATATATAAGAATGACGGTGTCTGTTGTCAATTTGGTTATAATAGTTTTGAAAATAACTACTTTGAACAAGATTATTCTCTATTTCTATTTGATCACCCTACCGGAGTGTTTCACATCACTTTAAATTTTGACCATCTTGTAGATAGATGCATCAATTTGGGTCATTCACTCAGTAACGATTTGAGATACCTTGTCTTCTTTACGCTCGGGTTCTCTTGAATCTCGTGGTCTGTTACTACTACGTTGCTGACTGCGCTGAGCCGATGAAGTTGACCTCTGAGGCCTTTGACCCGCTGATCTATTCTGACTTGTAGCTGCCGCAGCAGCCCTCCGATCCTCCTCCTCTTGTAACCTCCTGGCAAGTTCATGGCTGGAAACATGAAAGAATTCATCAATTATCATGTTCAAGAATTCAATAGCTACAGTAATGCCCTAAATAATTGACTCCTTAAACACAGCAGAATTATGGGTAACTTTTCAGGATTTAGTCGCAAATATGGCTTATTACCAATCATCGGAAAGCTCTCACTGAATCAATTCTGCCTTAAAAGACAACGGCTGGAAATTAGAAGAAACGTCAACAGCTGTCCTCATATATGTAACTGAATATTGTACGTAATTCTATTTGCCCATTCTTCCCATTGGGTGTATTCACTACTCAAATATATGACCCCATAGACTCCAGGTTGCTATGGTTACTCTATGAGATTATGGTTCTTGGCAGAAGTTAACTCTTCTTGAAATGTAAACACTACTTGAATTTATGCTACACTAGACTCCAGGTCGCTATGGTTACATACTCTGTGAGGTTATGGTTCTTGGCGCCGGAATTTAATCCTTCCTGTTCCTGCACCAAATTCTGTTCTTGTTGGAGAGATAAGGCAACGAGGTAACTGTAAAATAAGATCATTGATTCATACACTAATGCGCTAAATAATCGACTCCTTAGCCACAGCAGAATTATGGGTAACTTTTCAGGATTTAGTCGGAAATATGGCTTGTTGCCATTCAACGGAAAGCTCTCACTGAGATTGAGTCATGAAAGAGTTAAGAAATTTTGTCTTGAATGAAATGCGACCTTTGTTTCAATCAACAGACAAATTTAGAATTAAACTCGAGACTAATTTAAATTCAATTAGAGTCATCGGTAGTGTGACGATTGTTCCAAGAGTTAAATAATTGGAACACACAATGTAACGACACTGTAACCACACTACAACAAGAATAGAGGGACACTGCAAAATTATAAGGGAATATCCCAAACGCCAGACAATTAAATGGTGCTTACTCTTGATCAATCTGTTGGTCGCTCTCTAGGTCACATGGTGGTATCGGACTACTCGAAGGCTCAGGTTTGGTGTATGTCCGGAACACAACGTCCACGAAGTGTCCATCTCCCTCCACGTTAGATAGAGTTTCCCACACAACATTATTCTCTGTTAGAAAGCCCTGGTCCGTCACCAACAGGAATAACTCATTCTGGAAATAGTAAAGTAATAAAACATTGAAAGATAAGCAAACTATACAAAAGTTGCTCATCTTTTTTTCATTAAAGGGACCCAAGGCCTTCGTAGTGGGTAAAGATGCATAAATGATTAACCCTTTCTTGACGGAAGCTGCGCTGGAGCAGCATTAAAGATAATGTGCAGTGCATTCTTGTATATATGCGAGTCTCCCATAGGGAGCCTCGCACATATAAAAGAATGCACTGGCTTACCAGGTCAATGTATACAGTAATGCCCTAAACAATCGACTCCTTAACCACAGCAGAATTATGGGTAACTTTTCAGGATTTAGTCGGAAATATGGCTTGTTGCCATTCATCGGAAAGCTCTGAGCAAAGTTACCCATAATTCTGCTGTGGTTAAGGATTCGATTATTTAGGGCATTACTGTATATTGTTAGACCAATGTATTCTCTTATATACCATATGCGATGCTCCATATGGGAGACTCGCATATATAAGAGAATGCATTGACACATGGTTTTCGCAGGATTTCAGGAAGCTCCAGTTATGGAAGGGTTAAAGTTAAACAACAGCAGCACCAATGAGGTTCCCAGAGGGTGAATTTGGTGATGCTAGCCCGCTATGCAGGGTAGCATCACTAAATTCACCATCTGGGGACCTCATTCTGCAAATGACAGACACCCTATTTCAAGGCTTGGGGATAATCATGGTAAAGGAAGGGTTATCTACAAACTGTAGGGCACACAGTTATAACAAACACGGTGTGTCCATGTACAACAATCAAATTTACGACAATCAATCACAGTACTGTGAAGATAACGGTTTATATCAACACTTCAATGTTTTACTTTCTTCTTTGATGTAAACATTAAACTGCAACTTGACAACACTGGGAAACAGGTAGTGGCTTTATCATAAGGTGAACCCTCGATCAGTATCATCATTTAATCAATAAACGTTAGTTGATTTTGTTAAAAAAAATTCAGGAGACAAAAAAAATAAATTGATACTCCCACTCAGTCATAAAGTATACATTGGAATAGACTATTATTCATCTGGGGTTCAGGAAAACGACAGATAATAAAAGAGCAGAAGCAGTCCTATTTATTGGAGATAAATATTTAAATAATAAGTTGAACAAAACGACTTATTATCTGAACATTTCCTAAGGAATAACTACTAATCATTGAGTATTGGCAGCAATTACATCTAAAATTATAATTTGTCGCATTACAGTCAAAAGGACATGAGTTGATTTTGGTCATATTTGAACTGGGGAACGTCAATCTGATCCAAGGTCTCCCATAGAAGTTGAGGCCTCAGCAGAATTAGGTTGCCAGAGGTTGAATTTGGTAACGCTAGCCCACCACGCGGGGTAGCATCACTAAATTTACCCTCTGGGGACCTCATTCTGCAAATGACAGACACACTATTTCAAGGCTTGAAAACTAGTAGCCTCAAATCAGTGTTTTGTTTTCATGTATTATGTGGTGCAGCCAGTGACATACAGTAATGCCTTAAATAAACGACTTCTTAACCACATCAGAATTATGGGTAATTTTTAAGGATTTAGTCGGAAATATGGCTTGTTGCCATTCCTTGGAAAGCTCTCACTGAAAAATTACCCATAATTCTGCTGTGGTTAAGGAGTCGATTATTTAGGGCATTACTGTGTATGGCAAATTTTGGTATGCCGAAAAAAAATCTTAACTTTTGTACCCTGTTGTTGCGTCGGGTACATTGGGTGCAAATTAGAAAACATATTCTCATAACTAATTTACAGCCCATGGGTACACGGGGTACATGTAGTTAATGTTACATTGGGCACTTTAACTCTTTTTTCTTAGAAATCCCAAGGTACCTGGTTACATTGGGTACAAATTAGAAAACATTATTCCCAGAAATAATTTACAGCCCATGGGTACACGGGTAAACATGGTTACGTCTGGTTACTTTACCTATTAGTTAGTGTTACAGTGGGTACTTCTATTTTTTTCTTAGAAATCCCAAGGCACCTGGGTTACATTGGGTACAAATTAGAAAACATATTCCCTTAACTAATTTACAGCCCATGGGTACACGGGTAAACATGGTTACGTCTGGTTACTTTACCTATTAGTTAGTGTTACAGTGGGTACTTCTATTTTTTTCTTAGAAATCCCAAGGCACCTGGGTTACATTGGGTACAAATTAGAAAACATATTCCCTTAACTAATTTACAGCCCATGGGTACACGGGTAAACATGGTTACGTCTGGTTACTTTACCTATTAGTTAGTGTTACAGTGGGTACTTCTATTTTTTTCTTAGAAATCCCAAGGCACCTGGGTTACATTGGGTACAAATTAGAAAACATATTCCCTTAACTAATTTACAGCCCATGGGTACACGGGTAAACATGGTTACGTCTGGTTACTTCTAGCCTGTGAATCCTAGAACTTGTTGAAGATAATTTTCTGACCATCGCAATTCAATTGTCAACAAACATACTCAGGCAAGCTATAATCTTCTTTGACCGATCAACCTCAGCTGTCAATAAATATGACTCGGACAGAGTTAATCTTCCGATCATGAGAACAAATATTTCTCCCCAATAGAGAAACATTGTGTAAACGCCGCTGCCCAATCCCCCTCAAACAACAAGATTCTCACAAATAGTATCGCCTGTCTCATAGTGTGAACTCTTCCCATCTCTCTCTCACGCTCACACCGCATACATGCTCAATTCTCAAGCAAAAGTTCAAGGCTTATAACAAATGCCCGAGGCTTGCACACAGTAATCCAAATGAGATCGCAGCACGAAAATACGGAACTGAGATTCAAACTCAAATAAATTAATATTTGTGCAACTTGTGATAATGAGAACTGTTCTGAACACGTTATGCTGAAGAGTTTACATAAATAAAGTTGTTTCTACTGGAAAATAAAGTCTTTGAACGTTGGATAACTTTTGAAGCACCAATGGATTTATTTTCAGCACAATCCATATTTGGAATTGTACTACTGAGTTTGTTCACTGGAGGTAAGTTTATACACAATGGGCACCAATGGATTTCATATCTGTCGTACATTCAAGATTTGACATAATGTGTCTGTCATTTGCAGAATGAGGTCCCCAGAGGATGAATTTACTAACGCTACCCTGTACAGTGGCCAGTGGGCTAGCATCACTACATTCACCCTCTGAGGGACCTCATTCTGCTGAGGTCTCAACTGATGTGGGAGACCTAGGATCAGATTGAAGTTCCTCAGTTGATGTTGGTGATGTTCACCCATTAGTAACCTTGATTATGTATTTTATCTGCTGAACAGAATGGAAAAAGTAACTAAAAACAGTGTTAATATGAGACTATAGACACTTCCTAAAAGATGAGGCCTATAAGCAAAATGAGGTCCCCAGAGGGTGAATATTGTGATGCTAGACTGCTGTGTGGTGTAGTGTCATTAAATTCAGCCTCTGGGATTCTGCAAATGACAGATACACAGTATTTGAAGACTTGGTTTATAAACATTGGACACCATATTGAATGTATTTTATATCTGTCATACATTTAGTAGAAAACGTTATCGGGCTGAGCTGGATATTCAGGGATTTGAGAATGAAAAAAAAGTTTGTGTATGAGTCGGCTTGCAATTGCGGGCAGGTTCACAAACTGTTTTCATGTCCGACTCCCCTAATATCCAACAAAACAGGATACGTACAATGTGAACCGATTCCCATCTCTATAAAAACGCTCACTTACAACTTGAAACAAAAGTTCAAGTCCTCACAATGTCCAAGTGAGTTCACCGAAAAAGAAACTGAGAGCCAAACTCAAATTAATAAATGTAGTACAATAACTGATCATGTTTATTCGACAAGATATTTTTACTGGAAAAAGTTTCTACACCTCGGATAACACTTAACCCTTCCATGACTGGGGCTTCCTGAAATTTTTTGAAAACCATGTGCCAATGCATTCTCTTATATATGAGAGTCTCCCACATATGTATATATGCGAGGCTCCCAATGGGTGCTCGCATATATAAGAGAATACACTGCCACATGTTCTTGAATGTTGCACCAGCACAGCTGCAGTCATGAAAGGATTTTAAAAAGCACCTGTGGATTTCTCATGGACAGTGATAGTTACAGTAATGCCCTAAATAATCGACTCCTTAAATACAGCATAATTATGGGTAACTTTTCAAGATTTAGTCGGAAAAATATTGGGAATCAGAATACTGAGTCTGTCCACATGAGTGAAGATTCTACCAATTGAGTAACTGTCAAGCCTTGAAATAGGATGTCTGTCATTTGCAGAATGAGGTCCCCAGAGGGTGAATTTAGTGATGCTACCCCGCATAGCAGGCTAGCATCACCAAATTCACCCTCTGGGGACCTCATTCTGCTTACCCCTCAGCAGAATGAGGTTCCCAGAGGGTGAATTTGGTGATGCTAGCCCGCTGTTCCCAGAGGGTGAATTTGGTGATGCTAGCCCGCTATGCGGGGTAGCATTACTAAATTCACCCTCTGGGAACCTCATTCTGCAAATGACAGACACCCTATTTCAAGGCTTGGTAACTGTCCAATAGTACATAAGATAGTAGATATAGTTTGATGTGTTCCCGGATCTAGGATAAACTTCCTTTCCCCAGTGATTGTAACTGTTAAGGTTAGATGTATATAAATAAGCACAATACGTGGGAGATATAAATTATATAGTATAAGAACATACAAGCATAATTACATGTAACAAGATTATATTATTAACTGATGTGGTAGTAACCATTGTATAGTTGAGGGATGGTCAAATCAGTATCATATAATAAACAATAGTATGATACACTTCATAGACAAGAGTATCATGATATTCAGACCTTATTTGGGCTGAAGGGGTCACTCTCACCAAAAAAAGTGATGAAGGGTACACAGGGTTTGAAAATGTGCTGAAGGGTACACAGGGTTTGTGATCGGCACTAACACAGTCACTTAAACTGTGTTTCTGAAAGTCTGACGCCCATCAGCAGTTTGTTTTCAGTTCATTTTAATGTTCATTGGAACGTAAACAAGTATGCCCCAACATATATCATGTCAGATACAAAAACTAAACGTAGAACGAGATTTCAAAACCTGTGTACCCGTTAGCACATTTTCAAAACCTATGTACCCTTCAGGACTTTTTTTGGTGAGAGTGACCCCTTCAGCCTTATTTGGCCGCATGATACCAACTCTTGGAATAACTACTCGTGTCTAAGAGTTACAGACTCACTGCAGCTTAAACCATTGAACAACCAACACCTCTGTTCATCTACCTATTGCGCAGAGACTTATTTAAATATAAAAGTATAAAACCTCTGGACTCTTCATTGTTCTCGTACACGGCTATCTTAGCACTTACCACTGGACAACAGGACATACAGTAATGCCCTAATTAATCGACTCTTTAACCACAGAAAATATGGCTTGTTGCCATTCATCGGAAAGCTCTCGGGGAGAGCTTTCCGATGAATGGCAACAAGCCATATTTCCGACTATATCCTGAAAAGTTACCCATAATTCTGCTGTGGTTAAAGAGTTGATTAATTAGGGCATTACTATAACTAGGCCAGTACGAGACTCTCAGAAAGCTTCTATTATTGAGACTCCATCGCAATATGTTCCTACAACCATCTCCAACAAATGCTCAAGGTTTCCTAATAATGCTGAGTGAGAGAAAACGAATCTGAGACTCAAACTCAATTTAATCTTATTGGTGATCAAATAAACGTGCACTACCAAATATACGTGCAGGGTGGAAATTATGATAAAATTTAACAAGAGATGGACTGTCGTCCGGTGCATACCCCCTCATGGCATACCGCCTAGTGTGGGCACATCTATAACTCACGATGGCTATACTCAGACATATGGACCCAGAAATCAGCATTTTCATATAAACAAAGATGAATAACTATAGAACAAAAAACCAAAACAAACATTTGAATGTGCCATTAAATGTCCGCATAGTGGTGAACATCCATACAAAATTTCATTGAGATCCGAGCATTACTGTTCAAGTTATGAGCTGAACAGACATCGGATGGATCAAACAGCCAACATTTCCAGATAAACAAAGATGAATTACTCTAGAATTGAAAAGCAGAACAGAACAATGGAACCCCCTATTGAATGTCCTCATAGTGGTGAACATCTATACCAAATTCCATTGAGATCCCAGCACAACTGTTGAAGTTACGACATGAACAGACACCAGATGGACCAAAAAGCCAACATTTCCAGATGAACAAAGATGAATAACTCTAGAATGGAAAAGCGGAACAAAACGATGGAACCCTCTTTTTAATGTCCTCATAGCAGTGAACATCCATACCAAATCCCATTGAGATCCCAGTACAACTGTCGAAGTTACAATATGAACAGACACCAGACGAACCAAAAAGCCAACATTTCCATTGAATGCCCTGATAGCAGTGAACATCCATACAAAATTTCATTGAGATCCGAGCAGTACTGTTCAGGTTATGACATGAACAGACACCAGTGGACCAAAAATCCAACATTTCAAGATAAACAAAGATGAATAACTCTATGGAACCCTCTATTTAATGTCCTCATAGTTGTGAACATCCACACCAAATTTGGTTGAGATCCCAGCACAACTGTTGAAGTTTCGACATGAACAGACACCAGACGGACCAAAAAGCCACTATTTCCAGATAAACAAAGATGAATAACTCTAGAATGGAAAATCCAAACAAAACGATGGAACCCTCTATTTAATGTCCTCATAATAGTGAACATCCATACCTAATTTCATTGAGATCCGAGCACTACTGTTCAAGTTATGACACGAACAGACATCGGACGGACGTACGGACTCACGGACGCACGGACGGACGGACGGACGGACAGGTGCAAAACAGTATACCCCCTTTAAAAAAAAAAAGGGGGTATAATTAACGTGCAGACCGTAATAAACTTGCAGGGATTTCAGGGAAGTGAAGTTAGAGATCCTAATGGCTACTTTTCACAGAGGATATATATAGCAGGATCAAGTGCATAGATGGATAGAGAGTAATTTACATGGTTTGCAATATTGCTAAAATCCAAGGGATCCAGGTTTCATGTCCACTAGTATATTTGATATCAAACTTTTTTTTGCTTGCGTGATGATGTACAGCTTGCATCAAAACGTATATAGCTGGCATCAACAAGAAACACCTCCCCATCAATTTGCATAAATCCATATTTGCAGATGTCTTTCCAAAATTGGCTGCCAAAATGGGCAAAATCGAATGAAATTCATGTTTTGTGCAAAATTGAATAGCGAGAATATATGATCACACATGCGAGAATATTGGAGGAAGAATTATGGCAGAAAATAAGAGAAACTTAGTGTAAGAGAAATACAGTAATGCCCTAAATAATCAACTCCTTAACCACAGCAGAATTATGGGTAATTTTTCAGGATTTAGTCAGAAATATGGCTTGTTGCCATTCATCGGAAAGCTCTCTAATTCTGCTGTGGTTAAGGAGTCTATTATTTAGGGCAATGCTGTATGAATTATCTCTGATTTATCTCACAAGAGAGCAACTGAAAGCATGGTCTAGTCTACAATTAAATTTAGAAATTTTGGACACCCATAAGTGGACAAACACGGTTTTATTGATGCTGTTTCATTTTGGACTGTGTGTTACATGAGTAATTAAACAATTAAATGGGAGATTTAACAAGTTTATATTGATTCTGGGACAGGATATATAAAAGCTGATTTAGATTTTATTTGTTATAACTGGAGGGACACTGAATACATCTATATGGTCGATCGTTTGCTCTATTTGACAAACAACTGGAGAACAATAAAACAGAAGGTCAACATTTTAGCAACACATAAATCACATAGGTAGGATTGTCTAAGAAATGCGTTCAAACACATGTTAATCCATCTGTGGCCACGGTTAAAGCAATGCTATCAAACATCACGTTAATCCGTCTGTGTCCATGGTTGCATTTTATCTGGTGGCCAGTTTACCAGAGGATAACAGAGGGCACTGAAGCCCTCTGTCATGATATTTACACTGATGTGAGAAGATAGTGATATGTACGTCCAAGGATATAACAGTCAATACAACAAACGACCTCAGTCAAGGTCAAACTCAATCCTTCGGTAATCTCTATACAGTCACAAACCCAGGATTTAAAATCTACAGTAATGCCCCCTAAATAATCGACTCCTTAACCACAGCAGAATTATGGGTAATTTTTCAGGATTTAGTCGGAAATATGGCTTGTTGCCATTCATCAGAAAGCTCTCAGTGAGAGCTTTCCGATGAATGGCAACAAGCCATATTTCCAACTAGATCCTGAAAAGTTACCCATAATTCTGCTGTGGTTAAGGAGTCTATTATTTAGGGCATTACTGTATTAGAATGACACATGGAGATATCCCTCATCTGAGATCAAGCTTGAAAATCAGTCCATGTTGGCATCACTAAATTCACACTCTGAGGACCTCATTCTGCTTAGGCCTCATATTCTGGGAACTTAGTTAGTTTTTATAATGCTGAGTGAGAGAAAATGTCAAGCGGTCCCAATTTTCAACCATGTCGGGCAAGCCTGAGTTTCGTGTTCCTGTCATTTGCAGAATGAGGTCCTAGCGGGCTAGCATCACCAAATTCACCCTCTCGGGACCTCATTCTGCATGGCTTCATCTAATATGGGAGACATAGACTCAGATTGAAGTTCCAAAATGGTGAATATTGTGATGTACACCCATTGGGAACCTCAATTATGCCAAAATAGGGATATAGAGAAACTAAACTAAAAAAGAAATAGAATCTACGTGAAGAAGTTTCTATAGAAATTTGACAATAAAGAAACTTTCCAGAGAAAATGAGGCCTAAGCAGAATGAGTCCCCAGAGGATGAATTTAGTGATGCTAGCCCACAGAATTACTAAATTCACCCTCTGGGGACCTCATTCTGCAAATGACAAACACACTAAACTCGGACTTGATGTCGGGGTTCAAAACCATGCCAAACTTGAAGATGGACATGAGATAAATCAGATCCTCCGATAGAACAGTCAATATATATGTCCACAATTTGCCTGTTTATTTTATTCAGAATGTGTTGAGAACCAGGCCCACTGCTCCCTGGAAACAGTCCACGCAGCACTGACCGACTGCAGCTGGGAAAGAAAGCTGTTCAGAGACACCAGCATGAACCTACCGAATGTTATAGATGACAACAACAGGACAAAACTGTGCAAGTAATACAAACATCCACAAGCCTGCAAATAGTGCGTCTGTCATTTACAGAATGACATCCCCAGAGGGTGAATTTAGTGATGACCGCACAGCAGGCTAGCATCACCAAATTCACACTCTGGGACCGCATTCTGCTTAGGCCTCATCTTTTGGGAAGTATCTATAGTCTCAAATTAACATTGTTTTTCCCTTCTGGGAAGTTTCTATATCCCTTAATTTGCAGAAGATAAAATTCATAATCTGGGTGACTAATGGGTGAACATCACCAACTTTAACTGGGGAAAATCAATCTGATCCTAGGTTTTCCAAAGCAGTTTAGGCATAAGAAGAATGGCATTCCCAGAGCATGTATTTGGTGATGCTAGCCCACTGTGCGGGGTAGTGTCACTAAATTCACCCTCTGGGGACCTCATTCTGCAAATGACAGACACACTATTTGCAGACTTGAACATCCACTTCCATTTTCTATAGTATTTTGCCATTGGTTTCCAAAATGATATATTGAAATATTATACTGTCATTAGGGTGGAAGTGAATGTTGATTCTATGAATATAGTCACAACAACATGTGACGTTGTAGATCATGCCATGCATCGCTACTCTGGCTAACGCCCGTAGATATCCTATTCCACCAGTACAAAACCAGGGAACTTTTTGAAGTTTTGACAGGGAATCTTATAAAGTCGAAAAAAATAATGCGGGGAAGAAATTTCTTAGTTGTTGTCTGTTCCTTAGTAATGAACTTCACTGTGGGTGAAGGTCCTAACTCGAAATTAAAGATTTGAGTGAATTGTGAGCGATTTTGCTTTGCGGCACTTACAATTTTGGAATTTCTTCTGGGTATTAAATTAATTCGATTTTATTATGATATCGGCTCTCAAAAGTCAGAGAAAATCAAGAAATTTTGAGTTGGGACATTTACCTACTGTGAAGTACATTATTAAGCAACAGATAGCAGCTAAGCAATATATTCCACGCTTAATTTTTTTGCCTTTTTAGGTTCCCTGTCAAAAAAAGTTCCCTGGTTTTGTACTGGTGGAATAGGATATCTACGGGCGTTAGCCAGAGTAAATATTCATGGCATGATCAACAACATCCTAATATTTATTGATATTTCCAACTCAAAATGCATTTACAGTAATGCCCTAAATAATTGACTCCTTAACCACAGCAGAATTATGGGTAACTTTTCAGGATTACCTCGGAAATATGTCTTCTTGCCATTCATTGGAAAGCTCTCAGTGAGATATAATAGCAAGTAGTATAATAAATTTCAGTTTCTAATACAACAAGGGAAAGACCGTCATCTGGTGTATACCCTTTGTGGCATACCGCCTAGTGTGGGCATGACTATATAACCTATGACTGATATACTCAGACAGATGGACCCAAAAATCAGCAGTTTCATATAAACAAAGATGAATAACTATAGAACGAAAAACCTAAACAAAATGATTGAACATACCATTGAATAGCGGTGAACATCCATAACAAAGTTCATTGAGATCCGAGCACTACTGTTCAAGTTATGACCCGAAGAGACATAGGACGAACCAAAAAGCCAACATTTCCAGATAAACTAAGATGAATAACTCTAGAATGGAAAGTCAGAATAAAATGATTGAACCCTCGATTGAATATCCTCATAGTAGTGAACATCCATACCATATTTCGTTGAGTTCCAAGCACAACTATTGAAGTTTACAGACATTAGACATACCAAAAAGCCAACATTTCCAGAAAAACAAAGATGAATAACTCTAGAATGGAAAACCCGAATAAATCAAGTAAACCCTCTATTGAATGTCCTCATAATAGTGAACATACACACCAAATTTCAATGATAAATTGGATCCCCATTTATATCGCAAAAAGTATCGAATAGTTTCCAAGCACATTTTAGGCATGCGGTATATAGCCATGGTCATATGGCACGATGCTGCTATGAGTGCTGTCATTTCAATAGCAGAAGTAATCAAGAAATTTAGGTTATCGAGAAATAACTTTAATGGCTATAAATGTGTGACAACTAATGGTTTTATAGTATTCTGTGGAAAGTAAACTATTTGGCGATAATATTACATGTCCTGCCATTGGACATAACGGTACATGCGTACGTTTAAGTCGTTTACTATGTTATTCAGTAGACATAAATTTCGACTCAGTATATCATATAAATTCATCTGAGTCGAACAGGACTGGCCGGAAAGCTATTTCGAGACTTGCGGATATACCAGGAAATTCCTTGTTTTGATTGGAAGCGGTACCAGAAACCGCTAACCCCGATTGGCTAACCGATAACAGCTGCGCGTGTCCCGTAAAAATAGCTCAGGTGTCATCTGTATACGGCGAACACAATAGTCGTTTAACTCGATCATCTGGCACTGATTTAAAGTTAGTTTTAATAGTCGTATTGATTTTGACCAGCTGCTTTATTAAAGAAAAACACTTTTGACAAATGGCATGATTCTGATCGGCGGCGAAATAACCGATGCCGATATTCAGTGTTCTGTACTAGTAAATCTCTGCCTCTCGTAACATTCCAATACAACCGCATAAATTATTCCTTATTTGGAATGTCTGTGACATCAGTATGACGTCACGATATTGGGGGAAGCCCATTGTTCTGAAAATGGGTTTTTACATGAATTCGTGTCGACGTAATATTATAATTATTACGGAGATGTTTACGTCGACTGTATGTTATTATACTAGTAGTGAATTTTCTTTTCTGGTAAGAGCATTGTGGTGTGTAGAAAACATGGAAATTCACCTGTCACCAAAGATTCGACGAACTCCGAATCATGGTAGCCGTTTCGAATCGAATCAAACGAATGATTTTGAATCGCATCAAATCGAATCGATTCGCAGGGCCCTATTATTGTAGAATTAACATGGTGTGACATTGACGGCTTGGAGCATATGTTAAAACCCATCGTTTAACAAGCACAAACCATGTTACCATCAATCTCCCACAATAATGTATAAAAATTCAGCACACTGTCCACAATTTTGACATGTATGACTAATAGGCTATCCTATATTCCAAATTCAGTTTTGGCAAGTACATATATGGATCATGCATAATTGTATATTCAAGGATTCAGCAAATTAGTGATGCATTTGGCCTGATTATTGTTATCCTATATTTCAGCGCACTATCCACATATTTGGCATGTATAGAACCGAGGATAAACCACTGCCGGGAGAATTATACAACAGCGATTCAAATCATCAAGGAAACATACTCAAAGGAGCCATATGCATGTTCTGTCAGCCTCGAGAAAGGTCAGTGATTCAGAATTATATGTGGACAGGTCATTGATTCAGAATTATATGTTGATAGGTCCAAGTCTGAGTTTAGTGTGCCTGTCGTTTGCAGAATGAGGTCCCCAGAGAGTGAATTTAGTGACGCTAACCCGCATAGTGGGATAGCATCAGTAAATTCACTCTCTGGGGACCTCATTCTGCTTCGGCCCATCTTCTCTGGAAAGTTTCTTTACTCGTATTATCAAATTTCTATAGAAGCTTCTTCACATACACATGTAGATTCTATTTCATTTTTAGTTTAGTTTCTCTATATCCCCAAATTGGCAGAGGACACATTGCATAATCGAGTTTCCCAATGGGTGTACATCACAATATTCACCATTTGGGAACATCATCTCAGTCTAGGTCTCCCATAGCAGATGAGGCCATGCAGAATGAGGTTCCCAGAGGGTGAATTTAGTGATGCTAGCCTGCTATGTGGGATAGCGTCACTAAATTCACCCTCTGGGGACTGCATTCTGCAAATGACATGCACAATAAACTCAGGCTTCGATAGTCAGTGATTCAGTCAACTTCAGGGGCTCATATTAGTCGATATTAACTAGTCAGCCCTATTATAGACATTAAATAGAAAAATAATAGAATGACCCCTGTAGACATAAATCGAGGTTTATCTTTTTAAAAAATGATGCGAAAAACCATATGTAGCACTCACATCGACCATTATCAATGTGAATAACGGCATGATTTTGGCAACTTAAAACTGATAGCGTCAACAGCCAAATTTGTATTTTAAAATTGCCACAGAAATGTTAAACACTATGGTATGGTGATCAAATATAAATAATGAAATAAAGCAGTTATTTTTTTACAAGTATTATATCCAAATCGACAGTGCACACCGTCATTGTTATATATTAATTAAATGCAGCGTCTGCTGATGGCGAAATTGTTTTCGTTAGTTTATCGCCGATTGTTGCGTCCCGAATCGAGACACAAATATTTACAATTGAGTGTATTTTAGACAATGTTTTCTATGGAGTGGTACAGTCGATTTGTTTGAGATTTTTGGCGATGTTAGTAGAATACTATATTCCTCCAGTTGGCATAGCAGCTGAGTAATAATTTAATTGTCAGTTTCACACACCCAAACAAGTACATAATATGTCTTTAAATGTTCATGAATTGCTGATCCATACATAAGGTTTAAGCCAGTTTAACACCGACAAAGAACCTAAGAATATCTGAGGTTTCGTTATCTTAAGGACTGTGACGTGTTGATAATAAATAAGTGGAAAAAATATTGTCAGAATCATTTTTGACCATAAGTCTTGGATTCAAGATAATAAATAATTGCCAAGATTATATATCAGAGGTTTCATTATTTTAAAGGGATACTGTTCTCAAATGTTGTTGTTGCTTTCTATAGACTGAGTCGTAGAATAAGGTAACAAGATTTCGATTATTTGAAAGTCTGTTGAGTACAAAGTAATGTTACGGATGGCAGATTAGTCGGAATGCAATATGTTGGTTTTTATCAACAATTAACAATGTTTGTTGACAAATCACTGTAACAGTTTTGCATACATAACAAAGGTTTCAACATGTGAAATATCGTAATTGGAGAACTTTCAATAATGAATATAAGAACAAAGTTGATCTATTTCTTCATGTCATTCTTGGTGGTGATCAATGACAATGTATGGGGCTCTGGGCACATGCATTCCTGTCTGAAGTAAATGTTTGAGACGAGTAGTGATGAAACGATTATCAAATTAGTCAATCCCAAAATCTGATAGTCTGTTAATTGGGAAAAAATAGCGTGTAATAAACCCTCCCCGGCATAAGGCGCCTATTCGGAGAGACAATAGAACACATCCGACATCTCGTTAGCGAGACTTATGAATGAGACATTGGTATAATACTTAAATATTTAAAAAATAAAATGTAAATAAAAATAAAATGTAGGCATAGGCCTACCTCCCGCAAAAATCTTCCGGATTGCCATTTTAAAAACTTAACAGGTCTGGTGGTGATGTTTTTCAGACTTTTATCATTTTTGAACATTTACCCACTGCGAAGGCCTTGGGTCCCTTTAATTTTCAGTTTATCTAATATAGTATAGGAATTAATAAAATTTCCATCATTTTCAAATCACATTTAACACAAAACACAAGATAAAAGTTCTCCTTACTTCACTTATAGGTATGGTCGACATTGTGCAGAACGATGGTTACCAAGACGATACCGAGGAAGTCCGTGACGTCGACACCCACAATCATGATGACCATCCTCATGGTGACAAGGATGAGGACAAAAATGCCACAAAATGGCAAGCAAACATGACCATTATTACTCCGAAAGATAACAGTACATCAATGCCAGAAGAGCGAGGAAAGGGGAGCAACTCACACAGTTCATCCAATCTCGTACACTATCAACTCATCACAACATTTCTATCTTTTTTGACAGTGAAAATTCTATTTTCTGTATACACGTGAAATATTAACTGTATAAATATATTGATTTAATGAATTCAATTTATCATCAAGTTTTAGCTCTACAAATATACCAGAAATGTGCACGAGGATTTCTTGGAATATATTCTGTCTCTATGCACTCTGTGTAAACATACATTTTGAATCATTCTGACATACTGAGTCTACCATATTCTTGTCAAAATATCATTATTTGCAAGCATTTGGGTTTCCTCCAAATTATGTCACATCGCATAACATATACATTAATCATTTCGATTAGATGCCTTTATCTTGGAGCTACTAATAGTGAGTTCTGATTGGAGCTACTGACGTAGAATCCGGTGGTTCGGTAAAGAAAGTCTATGACAGGTAATCAGACCCACTATTTATGTGGGTCTGTAGATAACTGAGACTGGGCTCTACGATGTTCTGGTACATGTATATTTTTGCAGATCGAGTAAAATGACGTAATCTCAAAGACCCAGCTTCTGGTCAATGGACATCTTTGGCACAAAGTAAATATGTTTGGGGACCAATGCCACTTGAACACCTACTACATATGTGGTATATCTTCTCAATAGTCATATTTATATGTGGACAATGTTTGAGTGAGCTAGAAAAAATTGGTAAATACAGTCAATGCTCCAAGTAATCGACTTCTTAACCACAGCAGAATTATGGGTAACTTTTCAGGATTTAGTCGGAAATATGGCTTGTTGCCATTCAACTGAAAGCTCTCCCCGAGAGCTTTCCGATGAATGGCAACAAGCCATATTTCCGACTAAATCCTGAAAAGTCAGTTTTGTACAAATTATGATGTAGGTCCCAGGCCCTGAAATTGCTACAGTAATGCCCAAAGTAATTGACCACTTAACCACAGCAGAATTATGGGTAATTTTTCAGCCGAGAGCTTTCCGATGAATGGCAACAAGCCATATTTCCGACTAAATCCTGAAAAATTACCCATAATTCTGCTGTGGTTAAGTGGTCAATTACTTTAGGCATTACTGTATCAATACCACAGCTAATTTGAATGAGAATTTGCCCTAACACAATATTGTGACATTTATAATATTATCCATAGATTCAATAGCATGGTATCATATCCTATTATTATAGCATTGTAGAATAGTAGAGTGTATGTATATGTATGTGTCATTTTGGACTTTTTTCATGGAAATAAACAAGTTTAACTAAATGTGGCTATTTTATATATCCTTGCCATTTTAATATTAAATTATTTCATATATATATTATGCTTTCTTAATGATGCTTAGCACACCATTGCGGTGCTCTACTTACATTATGAGTGGAAAATAAGGACACATGGGTATGTATACTCATATCAGTGGTAATAGAAATTGTAAGCATTTCAGAAAATGAAAGTGTTATCGACACTGTACATGTAGCTCAACTTGGAGAGAAGATAATGTTATATTACAGTCAATGGAGCGACAAGGAATGCGGAATGTTCATGTGCTTAAGTAATACTAGAGGTCAACCCAGAGAGCAATATGAAGTTTGGGATTAACGAACAATCAGATGAAAAATGTTGGCTGTAGGGCATGCCGAGCGAGCGATTAAGTCATGCAAAGAGTAAATTCCAAAATGGCTGCCAGCGGCCATGTTTTTCAACAAAATTAAGCGAAATTTGTAGCTCCCAACCACAGGCCACCCGAAAGATCCAGCAGGTCTGAGGAGGCCAAACATTAGAGTTGTCGGAGAAACAGCATTTACTGATCCTGTTCAGGTCAGGTGGAGCAGACTTGCGTTTGCGACACATCAGGAACAACATCTGGCAGCAAGTCGTCTATCTTTCTCTTGATCTCTTTTCGAGACTTGAGAAAGGGCTCAAATCCAGGGCCCAGGATACCTTCAGATGATAAGTGCAAATCTGTAACCGTGTCAGAATACAAGCCGGAGTCTGAAATCACTGCAGAGTGGTGAACGATGGGAGAGTATAATGAGTTATAAGTTGTAGACACACCAAATTAGGGGTTTTACAACCGATGTATAATGTGCGCGATTTCATCTAAATAAGGAATTGACGCATTATCTTGCCTGGTCCAAAGCGGTCCGGTCCACGTTTACTGCATCGCAATAAGTGCATATACAATGTTTGGTGATTGTGCATTGTGCAGGGTTGTCTGTCTCTGGCAAAGACTCACTGTAATAGTCCATGCAAGTCCAGGGCTGTTCGGCCCGCATCACTAATATAGTGTGTCTGATATTAGCAGAATGAGGTCCCCAGAGGGTGAATTTCGTGATGCTATCCTGCAGAGAGGACTAGCATCACCAAATTCACCTTTTGGGGGACCTCATTCTGCTTTAAACAGGCCTCATCTTCTGGAAAGTATCTATAGTCTCAAATTAACATTGTTTTTATCTACTTTTCCCCTTATGTTCAGTTTCTATGTCATTTGCAGAATGAGGTCCCCAGAAGGTGATAGCGGGCTAGCATAACTAAATTCATCCTCAGGGGACCTCATTCTATTTAGGCCTCATCTTCTCTGGAAAGATTCTATTTCTTCTTTAGTTTAGTTTCTCTATATCCCCAAAATGGCAAGACGACACATTGCATAATCGAGGTTTCCTAAGGGTGTATATCACAATATTCACCATTTGGGAACTTCAATCTGAGTCTATGTCTCCCATAGCAGATCGAGGACATGCAGAATGAAGTCCCTAGAGGGTGAATTTGGTAATTTTAGCCCGCTATGTGGGATAGCATCACTAAATTCACCCTCTGGGGACCTCATTCTCAAATGACAGGCACACTAAACTCATGCTTGTACCCACTCAAGGCTTGAAGTCTGCTGAGGACTCAACTTCTATGGGAGACTTAGGATCAGACTGAAGACCAGTTGAAGTTGGTGATTTCACCCATTAGTCACCTCGATTATGCAATTTACCTTCTGCAAATTAGGATATATAAACTGAACAGAAGGGGAAAAAGTAACGAAAAACAATGTTAATTTGAGACTATAGATACTTCCCAGAAGATGAGGCCTAAGAAGAATGAGATTCCGAGAGGGTGAATCTAGTGATGCGAACATGATATGTGGGGTAGCTTCACTGAATTCACCCTTTGGGGACCTCATTCTGCAAATTTCAGACACCCTATATCAAGGCTTGAGAGATAAACCATCTCTAACCCTTTTTATACTAAATCATCATTGATGAGTAGTTATTCCATACAATATGTTCAGATAATAAGTTCAACAAACGACGGCCGTTTGTTGAATGTATTATCTAAACATTTCCCTCAATATATCTGTCATCTGCTATTACCATCTTAACATCCCTCCAAATTAATAATAGACCCTCCTCATGAACAATTTTTATCTGACTGGGAGAATTCATTTATTATGGAAAGGGTTAAATATAATTTTCATTGATATATACCATACATTAGTTTCACAGTTGGAAGTTGCATACATGTGTCACTATCAATATAAATAATTTTTAGCATCACTGTAATAGTGCCCGACAGAACTTAACACAGTGAAGTAGTTCCGATCATCACTGTAATGAGTCCTTCAAAGGATTTATTAGCAAATAAGTACAGAACGTCATAAGAACATCATAAAAAAACACTTTAGTTTAAGTGATCTGGGATGGCTGAGTTGTTGAACAAGTGGACCCTATGACGGTCGCAGGATGTACACAAACAAATACTAATCAAATCACACAACATAATTAGGCATACCACATTAAACGCTATCATAGCTAATAATGAATGTGTATCATATAGAAACATGTCCTTATCAAATGGCTACAATCAGATGTGATAAACAATAGGCTAATAGGATGCTAATTGGAATGACTATTTGTATAGAATAGAGATCACATTTGCTGATCAAGGAATGCAGATGAATTTCGATATGGGTGACCCTCGATTTAGGCTTCGACTGGATATATCTACAGCTTTTATATTTCTTATAAGTGAGTATATATATATAGCTGTGTTCAAGTATCACTGTCCAAATTTGCATTTGTGGTTGAAAGATCATGGGACAGGTCTGACCAATCTCAAAATTGTTGGTTCAGTTTTTATTGTAGACTGATCTAACAAAAGATGGACTGTCGTTCGGTGCATACCCACCTTGTGACATACCACCTAGTGTGGGCATACCTATAACTGATAATTTTACTCAGACAGATGGACCCAAAATCAGCATTTTCAAATAAACAAAGATGAATAACTATAGAATGAAAAACCTAAATAAAACGATTGAACACGCCATTGAATGTCCTCATAGTGGCAAACATCCATACCAAATTCCATTGAGATCCGATCACTGTACTTTTCAAGTTATGGCCTGAAATTACATTTGACGGACAAACAACCAACATTTCCAGATAAACAAAGATGTATAACTCTAGAACGGAAAACTGAAACAAAACAATTGAACAATCCATTGAATGTCCTCATAGTACTGATAGTAGTGAAGATCCATACCAAATTTAATTGAGATCCAACAACCGGTGGTGGAGATATCTGCTCGGACTGACAAACAACCAACATTTTCAGATAAACAAAGATGAATAAATCTAGAACGGAAAACTCAAACAAAACGATTGAACACTCCATTGAATGTCCTCATAGTAGTGAACATCCAACCAAATTTAAATGAAATTATGACATGAACAGACATCAGACACCCCCACGGACAGGTGCAAAACAGTTTACCCCAATTTAAAAAAAAAAGGGGCTATAATAAAAACATAATAAAACTTCATGAGTTGGAAATTTCACACAAACTATTAATATTTGGCAATCAGGGAGGTAGGGAGGTATCAGGCAGGAAATTTCCAACAGTTGGGAAGCTTAAAGGTACTCTATCCGATTCCCATATAATCAGGTTCCAAGAACGACATTTTAAGAAATGCCGCTTCAGTTATCAGAATCGATTAATTGCCCAAACATAATGCTAACCACTGTCAACTATAGTATAAAATTGCCCAGAACGTGTTATTTGTCAACATGTTGTTCAACAAAATTTGGCCTTATTATCAACACAATTCTTGATTTTAGAGTTATCCATCTTCATCCGCAATTTGGTCTGAGACCATCGGCTCGTTGACTTTTTACTGGGCCACTATTAAGTCTCGATGGTAAGAAAAATAATAAATTTCAAAAATTGATATCTAATAACTCGAAGCTTTAACAGGTGGGTTCCTTGACTCGAATAAAATATTTTTACCCCCAAATCCAAATAAATGGTAACTGAGGGGTTCTTGATCGGATTATGCATCTTTAAAGTCAGGTAAATACTCTGGTAGGGCGATCAAATAGAAATAGGGAATAATCTTGCTCATAGCTATTTTTACAAATATTATATTCAAATTGACAACACACATCATCATTCTTATATATTAATTAATTAAACGTTCAGACGACCACGATTAAATCGTATGTGAAAAGATTTCCGTCGTAGGTAGTAAGCAATAGTTGGACTGTGCATGATCACAACAAGATCACGAGTAAAGAAATAATAGCAAGCACTGTTTGATTTTAGATGAGAAACAGAATCGCAGTCATGTCTATGTAAAAATCGTAGATGGAAAGATCATTGGGTAGTCAATCACGTGGTTAACAATGGCTTACGAACAACAATGATATCTTCATCTGCGACATTGCAATTGTGTGAACAAACTATTCATGATTAGTCCACTAACGATTGAATCGTGGTCATCTTAACATTCACTAAATGCAGTGACTCTCAATGGTGAAACTGTAATGCCCTAAATAATCGACTCCTTAACCACAGCAGAATTATGGCTAATTTTTCAGGATTTAGTCGTAAATATGGCTTGTTGCCATTCATCAGAAAGCTCTCACTGGGAGCTTTCCGATGAATGGTAACAAGCCATATTTCTGACTAAATCCTGAAAAATTACCCATAATTCTGCTGTGGTTAAGGAGTGGATTATTTAGGGCACCCCCTTATGTTATAACTAGCTGAAACAGTCTCCTCGGTGCGCATTGCTTACATATTGATAGGCCTATTTTAAATATTTCATGTAGTTCAGACGAGGTTTTCCATGGAGTGGTATGGTACATCCGTTTTCGTCGGTTTTCAAAGAGACTGATCAGTTTCATACACCTGAACAAGTCCATAATATGTCTTTAAAGTCCATAAAGACATAATATGTCTTTAAAGCTGTAAACTCCCATAACCAACCTGTACCAAATCTGAGTTTTATCATGTTTTTAAATATAATCCAAAATTCACCAAAAATATTGCACAAAAATTGTATAGTTACACCTCATGCACCTCCTTTAAAACTTCAGCATAATGAAGGTTAGGAGAAGCCTATAGATAGATAAGATATTGCAACAGTTGGCAGTGGGTATTGCTGTTAATATAGTCACATCCATTAAAACCGTCATAAACAAAGCATATTATATTATAGACAAACTTTGTTCTTACCGGTATACTAATCATAAATATCGCGTAAATTGTATGTTATTGTCATGTTAATACTCTGTGATATGTAAACAAACACCATGTTATGAAGAAAAATAGTACGTAAAGAGTATGCGATAAGCAAAACACTCAACATCAGGGATACCCTAATGAGTGATCTTTTGTTAGAAATACCAACAAGTTGTTTACAACACTAGCTAATCATCACCTCTCGGTGTTGAATGGGTCACCGTGAATCACTCTCCTGAAAAAATCGCCATGGTGTTGAGTGTTTTGCTTATCTCTCACTATTTTAATACATGCTGTATATAAACAAACGATCAGCTCACACAAAGTGTGTTTTGTAGATAATATCGCATTCATACTATCATTATACTATACCATTTGTATATTCTTGAGGAAATTTTCAGAATTTGGTAACTTTTATTTCTAAATTATAACCTATAATGAAGGCCATCAGTGCCTTTAAGGCTAATTGGAATGACTATTTGGAGAAGAGATCATATTCGCTGATCAATGAATTTCGATATGGGTGAAAGATACGCAATAATGACTGTTTGAGCACAATTCCATGTTTTGAGCACACGTTTTTACGGCTTGAATTTGGGAATTTTAACCCTTTCATGACGGGAGCTGCGCCGTTTCAGCATTAAAGATCCTGTGCCACTGCATTCTCTTATATATGCGAGTCTCCCATACATATAAGAGAATGCACTGGTTTACGAGGTAACTATTGTTAGGCCAATGCATTGCCACAAGGTTTTCGCGAAATTTCAGAAAGCTCCAGTCATGAAATGGCTAAGGCCTGGCTTTATTTTATTCAGGTCACTTGTCATTGACGGTCGCATCAACCAACTATTGTTACTTCAGAGCCCAGATTCTGTGCTTCAAGGAGCAGACAGAGCTTGTTATAGAAGAGAGAAAATCCGGAAATGAAATATGCAAGTATGTGTACCATTATTACTAGCATGCTGACAACCTGTCAGACAGGTACGTGGAGACAGGGGAGGGTGTCTAACACCCCCCAACAGTGGGAAATTTCATGCCTGACACATTAGTTAGAAATTTCACATCACATATATAGGTTGAAACTGTTCTCATGGTTTGATTTTCCAACCAGTAATTGTGGGGAATTTGTTGCTATTAGACCAATGGTAGCATATATTTATACTTTTGGTCATTTTTTTTTGCTGGAAACGTATGGCTATCAGTGGAAATTATCCAACCTTAGGAGGTATCAGGAAAGCTTGAGGGAGTTGGAGTTTGGTCTGGTTGAAAGGGGGGGCAGGAAGTTGGAAATTTCAAGGTGCATACCCCCCCCAACAGGGACCCTCTACCCATGTGTGATGATATCCTGCAGGCTAACATCACAAAGTTCACCTTCTTGGGACTTCATTCTGCTTAGGCCAAAAAAAAAAACATCTCTGTTTCCGATAACATGGGGAAAATTTTCCAGGTAGACAGGCAAGGTTTTTTTTTTTTAACACTTTTTTTTTTAAACCACCCATTTGAAAGTGATAAAATAGTGTAGTACACCCTTTTAACATGTATTATAAATTGGCATGCTTTTATACATGTTAACTGGTAATATATTATGCAGCTTGCTGGACTATTAGGTTATGTATTAGGTATTAAAGATATTCTCTGAAAATAATAGGCCTCATCTTCTCTGGAAAGTTTCTTTACATTCATATTTCTATAGAAACTTCTTCACATAGATTCTGTTTCTTTTTAGTTTAGTTTCTCTAAATCCCCAAATCGGCAGATGACACATTGCATAATTGAGTTTCCCAATGGGTGTACACCACAATATTCACCATTTGGGACCATTTGTGTCCCCAGAGGGTGAATTTAGTGATGCTATCCGGCATAGCGGGCTAGCATTACAAAATTCACCCCTGGGGACCTCATTCTGCTTTGACCTCATATTCTCTGGAACGTTTCTTTATATTCATATTTCTATAGAAACTTCTTCACATAGATTCTGTTTCTTGTTTAGTTTAGACTCTCTATATCCCCAAATTGACAGACAACACATTGCATAATTGAGGTTCCCAAATGGGTGTACATCACAATATTCACCATTTGGGAACTTCAATCTGAGTCTATGTCTCCCATTGCAGGGGTGTAACATCTGTTATAGAAGAGTGCTCAATGGGGCCGACTCGGCCCAAAAACAGCATCATCCCAACCGATATCCCAACCTTTTGTGAACCGATAAGACTTTATCTAATATGCTTTGAGAAGAATTCTGACATGCACTAAAAACCTACTGATAGAACGTAGAGTTAGAGCGGTATGTCTTGTTACTGATTTTCGCATGCTACTCAGCAAAATGACAGCCAGTTAGAACTCTTTTGTTTGATTTGACTGATGTTTGCCCATGCGTGTTGTTGTCCATGTGCATCTAGACAATTTTGTTGATAAAATAAATGGAGAACCCAAGTACTACATTGCGCAACATAGTTTTTTGGTTCTAGTGGAACTTTCCAAACTTGATGTACAAAATTACACAAACTTTGCTAGCTATATTGTGTCCTTGATCAGAGCAGTGGCTCTGTTAGCTTAGAATACATATTAAAATGGGGAAGTCCACAAAATGTGGTTAACACGTTGAGTGCCGGAAATCAATTAGTAATCTCGCCAGTTTGCCAAATCGTGGCAAGATAGATACCCGTAGTAGACCATAATTTGGCTTCAATGAAGCAAGAATTGGACGACGTCGCGACTTTAGATGACAGAAACGGCGATTGATAGTACTACGAGATAACTCGTAGCCGGCAATGGCGGAAGGAATTTGGGTATTCCCACCACCAGTGCCAACTACGAGTTATCTCGTAGACACAATTGGACACGTTTGAGCAACAAATATGAAGTAGAATGTAACCCAAACAAGTTATTTTGGTGGTCAGCATATTTATGGAGGTGTGTCTGTCCTTGTGGTGGTTATAGCTCGTTATATAGTTATATTATGGCTGATGCACGCTGGAGCAAATTACTTATATGAGCATGCATGGCTACAGACGGTGAATCCGATGTGGAAGCGGGTGAACTTGTTTCCTGTGAGGATGAGTTTATTTCGTCCATGACTACGAGCATGCATCTTTACGAGCATGCATCTTCTGTTGTTTCAGCATTGTAAGTTATCTCCCATATAGCCTGATTTAGGCCTATGCTAGGCCCGGTTCCAAAGTACCGCCCGAAATAATAGTGTAGGAATAATGGTCAGCACAAAATTAAAGCAATGATGCAACAGTAGCCAAATAGATCCCTGTACATTCATGAGTGTGCTACATGTAACAATTCCATATCATCCATCCGTCTGGAAATAAGTTACCCTTACCCCAAACCTCTATGCTACACAAAAACATTTATCCATACATACATGTGGAACAGCTTGATGAACTGCATGACGTCTAGAGTACGGTTTTTGTTTTGCTTTCCATTGTCCAACACGTTCGGAAGAGGGTACAATGTAGCTTTGGGGAATAGTTCCGCTTTACTTGAATTATAAATAATAAAATACCTAGCCCCCAAATGGAGCCGCACAGTGTAGGCCTATTCCAAAAACAACTGCTGTGTTCCCTAATAATGAGATAATGGTAGCATCAACGTGCGTAACGTCATGGATTATCCGCTTATTTTGTATTGGATGCGTCCATTCGCACATGCGTGAGAGGAAACATATTTGGCAGGCCTGTGTGTCGTGTGTGGGTGGTTGTGCGAAGTTTCAATGTGTTGAAACACAACGATGTAACCATTCCTCGAAACTGCCTTCGCATGTTTGTACATTGTGAATATCCACCCCCCCTGACTGTGTTTGCAAGCGTGCATGCACATTATCAGTCTATTGAATACCAAAAACCCAGTCCAATTGCCCACACGACTGCCTCTGGTGGTCACTCAGTGAGACAGTGTCAGCTGTATTCACTCACAACTGGATCATTTTGAGTAGAATATATGTGCTCATGGTGCTCACCTCTGTTGAACAATGCAAGGAGAGCCAAACTATTTATTTTATAAAATCATTGTTCTGGTGTCCCGAGGCGGGTTTTCGTGGTGCATCGACCTATTCCACTGCTTCCGTTTGTCAGTTACACGACATGGAAACCACTACGAGATAACTCGTAGTGGCAACCTGCGAAGGTTGCGTACTACGAGATAACTCGTAGTGGCACTCAACGTGTTAAAATGTCGCTGGTGGGAGCGGTCTTATCAAGGGAGTTAAACCCTGAGTGGAGTTTGTGCCAACACATGGCATAACATACAAGTGTGGGCATGCCCTGAGTAGGACGATCAATGGACCACGACCATTCTCCACATCGGATACTTCTATCAAACTCCTCTTGATGGCTAATATCTCACAAGATCTGATCAACTTAGGTCTAAGATATCTGCTCATATGGAAAGATGGAGGATTGGACACATATATAATCCAAATTCACCAGCATTCTCTTCATTCATAGTGTATAAAAACATGCATTTACAGTTAGGCCACTCCAATATTATAGCCTGGTTTACGAACATTTGGGTGGAAAAAAGGTAAATGCAGGTGGGGAAAACAAATATTCAAAAAAATATTTATCAGTACCCCAATAAGTTTTTAAAAGTTTTGAAAAGAATGTTCTAATTGAGTTATAGATATAACTTGAGGTATCTCTTCCTATAAATATAATGGCAAAAAGTTGAAAGCAAAACAAAAGTATAAATGTTTTTCACCTTATGCCTGCATACATATATATATGCTTTATTCTCTGATCCAAGATATCATATATGGACATTGAGAAACACAAAAGTAGTTTTTTTACAAAAGATGGACAGCAGAAAATAAAGAAAGACATAACATATATACAATATATACATCAACACCCGGTTTTTCTTCTCAAACAGCCCGGTGAATTCATCATCGCAATTTTCATCATCATCACCATATTCATCATCATTCTCATCCCCATCACGTCATCTTCATCACCATCATCATCGCAATCATCATCATCGCCTGACCATCATCGTCATCATCATCACCATATTACCATCTTTGTCCTCTTCTCCATCATCATATGCATATGCATAATATGAACATAAATCAGTCAGTAAACAGTTGTAGGAGGGGTTTGTAAACCAGGCTATTAATTTTCTGTCGCAGTAAATATATAAATAATATACAAGCAGTCGCCGATGGCAGTACCCCTAACCTAGGTTCGCAAGGTTGGGGATTGGTATTTTCAAAATATGCTAAAAAATATGTGAAATCAGTTGATATTAGTTTGAGATCCGTTAATATTTGGTTTAGTTTGGGCTTAAAATTTAAATAGCAATGCCAAAAAATTACAATCAAAGGACCATAGCCGTGGGAAAAATGTATGGCCGGGCCTAGTTTGCGAACTTGTTTCAGAAACTCCTCTTGTGAATGGGTACATACCAACAATCTTTCAAATAAACAACTTTTTGTGCATACTACCTGCCAAAAAAATGACAATCAAAGGGCCATAACTCTGGAGAATTGCCCGATCAGGCCTAGTTTGCCAATTCATTATAGATATTCCCCTTGTGAACTCATATATCAAAAATCTTTTAAATCTGTTGAAAATTGTTCGACAAATTTTCCAGATGGACGGACACTCATCAGACAGACGCCCCAATGGACGGAACCCTTTGCTATATCCCCTGCCGAAAAAATTTCAGGCAGGGGATAATAATTCGGAGTATGAAAACCATGATGCATTAAGTTCTTAACATTTTGCTTGTTTTTTTCCCCCAGAAAATTCATCAGCTTGTACCAGTGCGTCTATCCAAACATAGAGAGGTGCAGGAAGGATGAAAAGTCTCTGTTTAAACATGATATGGTTGATTTCTACACAGAGAAGAAGAACTGTCATGTGGATGGTAGGACATGCTCTAAAATGATATGCATTACTTATATGTCAAAATCAGATCAACATTAATATCAAATTTGAAACTATTTCCTTATCTCCTCCATTATCCTGGTTTTGAAGACAAAATCTATGGCAGTTTATTGAACTTATAATCTGAAGGTTTTCTATAGTAACTATTCGTGAATGAGTATTTAGTTAAGAAATGGTTAACCAATCGTCCAGATTGGCTTGCAAGAGTATAGTAATGCCCTAAATAATCAACTCCTTAACCACAGCAGAATTACGGGTAACTTTTCAGGATTTAGTCGGAAATATGGCTTGTTGCCATTCATCGGAAAGCTCTCACTGAGAATATGGCTTGTTGCCACTCATCGAAAAGCTCACACTGAGAGCTTTCCGATGAATGGCAACAAGCCATATTTCCGACTAAATCCTAAAAAATTACCCATAATTATGCTGTGGTTAAGGAGCCGATTATTTAAGGCATTAATGTATTTAATTATTTTTGCTGATTATATTCTTGGTCAAACCTAATAAATGTTTGAACTTTTTTTTTCAGAAGATGAAAAAGACTTGTTGGAAGAAGAGGGCACAGAAGGGGGCACAGACACAGAATCAAGCAGTAAACAGCACAATACAAGTGGGACAACTCTATTATTGATTGTGACTTTAGGATTGTCAATAACATACTTATTGCTGCCGACGTGAGACTAGCGATGATCCATGGGTGGAGAGTGCTAACTGACAATACATTCTTCACAAAGCTCACTGTGATTGGCTACGAGATATTCAGATGTTTGTTAGTATTCAAAACAGAGGAACTAAACATTATTGTTCAAGATGCACAATCCGAATTAATGCTTCTAAATTACTATTTCTTTGGCTTCGGGGGTAAAATATACTTGATTCGAGTCAAGGAACTCACCCATCAAAGCTCAGAGTTATCACACGGACATACTCTCGATATAAATTTGCGTTGAAAAAAATGTTGATATATAACACTTTTCAAGCAATTTATACTATAGTTGACAGTGGTTAGTATTATTTTTTGTCAATTAATCAATTCTGATACCATAACTGAAGAGGCATTTCAAAAAATGTTGTTGTTGTTGGAATCTGTTGATATGCGGACCATCGATTTGGATGACACTTCCATGACTGGAGCTTCCTGAAATTTTGTGAAAAACCTGTGCCAATGTATTCTCTCATAGAGAGCCTCGCATATATAAGAGAATGTCCCAGCACAAACTCTGGTCAAATTATTACAAAACACTCACACATTCAGTCAAGCCTGACATTTGCCGAGTCGAGTCTCCAAAGGGTGAATTTAGTGACGCTCCCCTGCACAAATTAACAGTGCTTTTAGCTACTTCCCCCCCCCCCCCCCCCCCCCCCCCGTCTGTTCACTGTTCAGTTTCAAATTTCCTTAATTTGTAGAAGATAAAACGCATAATCAAGGTGACTAATGAGTGAACTTCACCAACTTCAACTGAAGAACTTCAATCTGATCCTAGGTCTCCCATAGCAGTTGAGGCCTTCGTCCAGGTTTACTTGTATGTAAACCAGCTAGGATATTGGTAGAACGAGATGCTGGTTTACATCCGAGACCACCTCCATAGGGCTCTTGTGACGGTCTTTACGCGTTAGTGACCAGCTCACTTAAAACCGCCAATAAATGTAATCAAATATCACAATTGTGACAATAAACAGGTTTATTCCGTAGAAAACATGATATTTGTTCTGAACACCAGAACAGTTGTCCATTGAAAAGGATGATTTAATGTGAAAAAAGACATTTACCATATTGTTTACATATTTTTAAAAGTATGCAAATGCACTAAACCTCATGAGGTGACATCGTTAGTTTCTGGTGAAAATAATTTCATACACAGCATTTCTCATTTTATATAATCATAATTTTGTTTATCGTATGGTTTCCAATAAACAAATATAGTAAATTGTAGATCTAAATCTAAATCTTAAAATATATTTCCGAAATTCACAATGCACTGACAGTTTAAAACATTATAATCACAACCAGCATGTGATTAAACATCGACGCCAACATCTTGTTTGTTGTCAGCGAGCCGTAATTCTTCTCAAACTTCGAACTATGCAGATTTTCTTCGGAACACTTTGGATTTCCGTTTAAACGTAAACAACTCGATGTTAGTCCTAATAAACCGGAATATTCTGTGCGTAATTTAACATGAAATTTAGATTATTATACATCATTATGGCCATAAGATGTCTTCTTTACAATATATTTAGCATCATGTATTGATAATGATTTGTCCTGCCACCAAGTCAGGGCGTAAAGACCATCAGCCCTATGGAGGCGGTCTTGGACGTAAACAGCATCTTGCTCTATTGAGGCCTAAGCAGAATGAAGTTCTCAGAGGGTAAATTTTGTGCGCTAGCCTGCTGTGTGGGATAGCATCACTAAATTCCCCCTCTGAGGACTGCATTCTGCAAATGAGAGACACACTATATCAAGGCTTGCACAGTAACACACATTAAAAGTTACACATACAAGTGGCTAAACCGGTCTATAGTAGTAATATCACTAAAGTACAGGTATTCATTCTAATCCAGATTTTGAACAAGATTGTATTAATGCCTACATGTTTATAATGTTTGTGTATTTGTTCTGTTTAATTCAAAATAAATTATTGTTTTAAGACATATTGTGAACTTATTTTATGGAATAAAAACACTATCCCCACTGGAGGAATGTAGCAAAGAACTACTAGTAAGATTTCCATTCATCGGACAGCTCTCAGTGAAAGCTTTCCAATGAATGGCAACAAGTCATATTTCAGACTAAATCCTGAAAAATTACCCATCTCAGTGTGAGCTTTCCGATGAATGGCAACAAGCCATATTTCCCACTAAATCCTGATAAATTACCCATAATTCTGCTGTGGTTAAGGAGTTGATTATTTAGGGAATTACTGTGGTTCCAAAGCAGGGCCAGTACTTGAAGTATACTAACAATAATGAACAATACATTGCTAAAGTTCTTTCTAGCTGGTAAAGCTACGGGAACCTTCTTTGTTAATACTTGTTCCTCAATAATCAACATCACAGGTCGAGATTGCATGCTTTTGTGTGATTTTGTGAGCCTATATCGCAATAAATATTGAATTAATTACCCAGGAGAAATTCCATAGTTGTAAGAGACGCAAAGAAAAATCGCTCACAAAGTTACTTATATCGTGCAATTTCGAGTCAGGACCTTCACCTAGGGCATTATTGTACCATTTCAGAGAACACAATGGTTGAACTCAGCACAAATAACAGATACTACTTTATTCGGGATGCCTTAACTCCTTCAGTGCCAGGCTTATTTCGTAGGTTTAGTGCCAGGGAATCTTACGTTTTTCATGGGCTTCAAAATTATTACTATGAATACTTGGTGATAGTTTTGAGTTATAACATGCCCCTAAGGACTTATCCAGTTTGTTTTTAAATTCGCTATAGCATGCTTAAGCATACCCAAAACAAATTCAACCCCAAAAAAAAAAAATCAAAAAAATTTTTTTTTAGGGCCAATCTCATCGGCCCTGGCACTCTACAGACCGTAAATTAGGGCCGATAGGATCGGCCCCTGGCACTGAAAGAGTTAAGGGCATAAACATTTCACCAATAACAGTCACTGCATATAATTCGTTTATAACAATGACGCTGTTTTCTGACTATTTGGATATAAAGTTTATGAAGATAACTTATTTTGGAATGATTATTTGTTAGTCCGTCCGGGAACACCTCAGTGGAGTGTTTCAAATCACTTTAACCCTTTGATGATGGGAGCTGCGGTGGTGCAGCATTAAAGATCCAGTGCCTGGGCATTCACTTATATATGCATCTTTCATTGGGAGCCTCGCATATACATGTATAAGAGAATAGAGTTAATATTAACGTCACTATTTGACTGCACACCAAATGTTACATTGTAGTTTTCGCACTTTTAATTCAAAGAGTTACGCTGTACTGTGACAATTGACCCGCTTTTTCGCCAGTATTATGTTTAACCCCTGATCTGCCGTTATAACCAGATTTTTTACGACAGATTGCTATTGACTTTATGTGCATGTATGTCTCAAACAGATCATCAGTGAGGGGAATGAGGCCGTTCCACGGACGCTAAGCCATAGTAATGGAAACCCTGGTAGAGGGTACTGAAGTTGTTAACACTTACATGGTATCTGTATAGAGTACTGAAGTGGTTATTTCGGAAGAAAACACATAGTTCGGACTCCTTCACTGTATTGAGCAATTCACAAAGACCGTGATAGGAAAGCTGAGAGGCTGTTGTCTCGAGGAAAGTTTCACCAATCAGAGCTACAATAGAGAAATCAGCCTTTTTCAAGCAATGAAGCAGTAAATAGACAGAAATACGCAAGCGCGTGAATGTTTTGTGTTTATTACACACCAACAGTCAATATTCTTTAGCACCAAATAATTGTTTCTGTTTGGTTTCTATGCTAGTTACAGTAATTTCCTAAATAATCGACCCCTAAACCACAGCAGAATCAAGGGAAATTTTTCAGGATTAAATTGGAAATATGGTTTGTGGCAACAAGCCATATTTTCGACTAAATCCTGAAAAATTTCCCATAATTCTACTTTGGATAAAGGGTCATATACTTCGGGTATTACTGTAGTTATCTACTCAATACAAAATGTAGTTGAATTATTGTTGTAGCACCAGTTGAGAATTCGTGCATGACGTCATTTACAGTAATGCCTTAAATAATCGACTCCTTAACCACAGCAGAATTATGGGTAATTTTTCTGGATTTAGTCAGAAATATGGCTTGTTGTCATTCATTGGAAAGCTCTCACAGAGCTTTCCGATGAATGGCAACAAGCCATATTTCTGACTAAATCCAGAAAAATTACCCATAATTTTGCTGTGTTTAGGCACAGGGGCCTGTAACGCGCTCCGCTGTCCGCCCCCCTTTTGCGCTGCCCATATACGCCGCTGCTATATACGCGCCTGCTTCACGCTAATGGTATAATAATAACACAAGGGTAACTGTAGAAATTCACCTTTTTACCATCACTCGCCGATCGATCAAATATAGCTCATTCACACCAGTAATGCCACAGATATAACCACGGATGTATTGGCGAAGAATTCATCTTTCAATCAATACCACAAACTCCCATCAAAACCATTCATATACATAGCATTTGATAATTTTTTAACCACCGAATATTGTCTCCGAAGACAGTAAATTTTCATTTTGATCCGGCTCAGAACAAAATGTTGGAAATCTTCTTATAACTTCACCCCCGCGCGGCTTACTATAATTAAAAATCGGCCAAACGATCAACTAAATGTTTAGCGCTCAGTGATTTCTTGTCGGCTAATAATTTATTTACTCATACAAATCAACAGATCGTCAGTAAACAATTTCTATAGAGGAGAAATCTGTCGATAATTCCAACTTTAAAACAAAAATTTGTCAAGTCACAAAGTTCCTAATTTTAATATTCATGACTGACATAGTAGAAACAGCCAATCACTGCTCAGTGTTAGAATCGAGGTCCTCATTTTAATATTCATTATGACCTGACTTCGATTCTAACACTGAGCGGTGATTGGCTGTTTCTACTTGTGACTTGACAAATTTTTGTTTTAAAGTTGGAATTATCGACAGATTTCTCCTCTATAGAAATTTGTCAAGTCACAAAGTTCCTAATTTTAATATTCATGACTGACATAGTAGAAACAGCCAATCACCGCTCAGTGTTAGAATCGAGGTCCTCATTTTAATATTCATTATGACCTGACCTCGATTCTAACACTGAGCGGTGATTGGCTATTTCTACTTGTGACTTGACAAATTTTTGTTTTAAAGTTGGAATTATCGACAGATTTCTCCTCTATAGAAATTGTTTACTGACGATCTGTTGATTTGTATGAGTAAATAAATTATTAGCCGACAAGAAATCACTGAGCGCTAAACGTTTAGTTGATCGTTTGGCCGATTTTTAATTATAGTAAGCCGTGCGGGGGTGAAGTTATAAGAAGATTTCCGACATTTTGTTCTGAGCCGGATCAAAATGAAAATTTACAGTCTTCGGAGACAATATTCGGTGGTTAAAAAATTATCAAATGCTATGTATATGAATGGTTTTGATGGGAGTTTGTGGTATTGATTGAAAGATGAATTCTTCGCCGATACATCCGTGGTTATATCTGTGGAATTACTGGTGTGAATGAGCTATATTCTACAGTTACCCTTGTGTTATTATTATACCATTAGCGTGAAGCAGGCGCGTATATAGCAGCGGCGTATATGGGCAGCGCAAAAGGGGGGCGGACAGCGGAGCGCGTTACAGGCCCCTGTGGGTTTAGGGGTCGATTATTTAGGGAATTACTGTATGTCAAGCAAGCTATCTGAATTGATCTAGAGCATTTGGGTGAAATTACCACACAGGCTGCGGTCAGGTAGTAATAAGTGCAGACCTGAAAATATGGAGCCGGATATTTACAGAATGAGGTCCCCAGAGGGTGAATATATATAGACTTCTTTAGAAAGTGTCTTTTTCTTTTTTTAGTTTAGTTTCTCTATATCCCCAAATTGGCAAATGACACAATGCATAATTGAGGTACCCAATGGGTGCACATCAATATCTTCACCATCTGGGAACTTAAGTTTGTATTTAGGTCTCCCATAGCAGATGGGGCCATGCAGAATGAGGTCCTCAGAGGATGAATTTGGTGTCGCTAGCCCGCTGTGCGGGGTAGTGTCACTAAATTCACCCTCTGGGGACCTTATTCTGCTAATGTCCAGCACCATATTTTGAGGCCTGATGTGTGCAATAAAATCCTTTTCCATGCAAAATGTGCACTGCATGTGAACCAGTTTGCCCCTGTAATTTTCAGAAAACCAGTCAGCCAATGTCATGGAAAATGCTGTGTGGTTCAGGTTTAATCCATGGAATTCCATGCTATAGTAATGCCCTAAATAATCGACTCCTTAACCACAAGAGAATTATGGGTAATTTTTCAGGATTTAGTCGAAAATATGGCTTGTTGCCATTTATCGGAAAGCGTTCAGAGATAGCTTTCTGATGAATGGCAACAAGCCATATTTCCTGAAAAATTACCAATAATTCTGCTTTGGTTAAGGAGTCGATTATTTAAGGCATTACAATATGTCAAGTTGGGAATTGACCTGATTCAATAACAGAATAAAGCTTGTGCATAAAGGATACCACATGATGATAAAAAGAGATCAATCAGGCACCAAGCATGTGTGACAATCACATGCTAAGACACCTTCACCTACATGTAGATGTAAACAATGCTTGGTAAGCCACGATTGAACTGCATGTATGTCAGTTATGTAAGGTGTCATAAACTCTTGAGTTTTAAATATAGACTTCAGGGTTGTATAGGGAAACCTGGTGATAACTATAATTAGTTGGCGTTCAGCAAGACCAATTACTGAATATATACTTGTCTATATATGCTAAATAGTTTAATTAAACATTGTCAATGACGGCAATACAAATACTGTTCCTTTGCATAGGAACCTGGTGAACTGTTGGTGGTCATGGCATTATAAGCAAGCTCAACTACTGAATGTCCACTCGTTTATATAAGATTAATCTTAAAGGTACTCAATCCGATCAGACGGTCCCCATACCATTAAGATATAACAACAAAATTTCATCAAAATATGCTTTTAGTTATCAGAATTGATTTATTGCAACAAAATAATGCTAACCACTGTCAACTATGGTATAAAATTTTCCAAAACTTGTTATTTATCAACATTTTGATTAACATAATATGGCATATTATCACTAAAGTATCACGAAATTTGACCATATTACCACTTGATGATTTTAGAGTTATCCATCATCATCCGCAATTTTGTCCGAGACCCTCCGTTTGACCACGTGTTTCTGGGTCACATATTATTACACATCTCGAGAAATAACAAATTTCAAAAATCGATATCTGATCACTCTGAGCTTTGATGGGTGGGTTCCTCTACTCGAATCAAATATTTTTTACCCCCGAAGCCAAAGAAATAGTAATTTAGGAGCGTATGATCGAATTGAGTACCTTTAAGTGTTTTCAAATTCAGTGCATCCTAGTTTATACCTAAATGAATTACATTTTGTTTGATTCTATAGTAAAGTAGTTTAGGTATCATTTGAAATATCCCAATTTTGTCCAACAAACCAATTTTACGTCTATATTCCAGAGTTCAAAGGGTTATCGCTGAAGATTATAGATCACTGCCCTCGATTACAAACCTTCTGTGACTAGTTCTGATTCATCAGATGACTTCTGACCAATAATTTTCTCCACTAGTTGGTTGTAGCTGTGACCGCTGACAACTGAAACGGCTTCATTATCCTGCGGGTCAACCAACCACCCATGGTATAGCGGCACTTGGAGCAAATCAAATATAATACATTCTGGAGTGTACTCAAAGTCAGCCACCCTGAAACAGAAAAAAAACAATATATTGCACCTCGGGTGCTGGAATCCCCACAGTGCCAATTAGAAACATGGGCAGGACAGATTCCAAATTTAAAATAAATAAATGATAAATAACTGTAATAGGAAAAAATGTGAATATCACCAAACAAGCCTGAGTTTAGTGTGCCTGTCATTTGTAGAATGAGGTCCCCAGAAGTTGAATTTAGTGACGCTATCCCGCATAGCAGGATAGCATCACTAAATTCACCCTCTGGGGACTCATTCAGCATGGCCTCATCTGCTATGGGGACATAGAATCAGATTGAAGTTCCAAATGGTGAATATTGTGATGTACACCCATTGGGAACCTCGATTTAAACAATGTGTCATCTGCCAATTTGGGGATATAGAGAAACCAAACTAAAAAAGAAATAGAATCTATGTGAATAAGTTTCTATAGAAAATTTATAATAAAGAAACTTTCCAGAGAAGATGAGGCCTAAGAAGTATGAGGTCCCCAGAGGGTGAATTTAGTGATGCTAGCCTGCTATGTGGGATAGCATCACTAAATTCACCCTCTGGAGACCTCATTCTGCAAATGACAAGCACACTAAACTCAGGCTTGGCCTTGTGATGGTAAATATCTATATCAAATTTCATTGAGATCCTATAACCTATGCCTGTGATACTCAGGTGGACCAACATAGAAACCTATTTCTAGGAAAACAAAGAAGGATATTACTAGTAACTCTAGAATGTAAAATATGAAACAATGTCATTGGGCACTCTAAAAAAAAACTCCGGATGTTGAATCTCCATCTAAACTTTCATTGAGATCTGATGATCATGGGTGAGATATCTGTACATATTTCCAAATAAACAATAAAGGATAACTCTAAATGAAAGTGTCAATGACACTGTAGCTCAACTTGGAAATGGGACCATGCCATATATTATAGTTCATAGAGCGATAGGGAACTCGGATAGTTTAAACGCTTTAGTAACAAGAGGTTACCTAGAAGATGTATAAACAGTTTGCGATTAATCGGATGAAAAAGTTAGGCTGAAGGGAGTGCAGTAATACTAATAGAAAAAGTCAAATCTGAGATGGCTCCCATCTAGAGGTTGCCCCGAAGATCCATATGAAGCTTGGTGATGATCGGATGAGGGAGTTGGCCTCTTGGGTGCGCCGAAGGATTTTGTAATGCACAGAGTAAAATCCAAGATCACCGTTGGTGGCAATGTTTTTCAATGAAATATGGAAAAATGTTATGGTTCCATCTAGTGGTCTCACAAAAGATCCATATGAAGTTTGGTGACGATCGGATGAGGGATGTGGTCTGTAGGGTGTGCCAAAGGATTTAGTCATGCAAAGATTAAACTCCAAGATGGCTGCCGGCAGCAATGGTTGTCATAGAAAATCATTCAAATTTGATAACACCTGCACGTATCTAGAGGTAATCCAAAACATTCCTGTAAAGTTAAAGAATAATTCTATATAAATGCGGGCTGCAGAGTGCGGCAATAGATTCAAATTTGAAATCCAAGATGCCTGCTGGAGGCCAAGTTTGGTGACGATCGGACGAGAGATGTGACCTACATGTACAGGGTGTGTTGTTGACGGATGTTGAAGTTGTTGTTGAAGTTGGTGATGTTCACCCTTTAGTCACCTTGATTATGAATTTTAACTTCTGCAAATTCGGGGATATAGAAACTTCCCAGAAGGGGAAAGGTAACTGAAAACAATGCTAATTTGAGACTATATGAGGCCTAAGCAGAATGAGGACCCAGAGGGGGAATTTGGTGATGCTAACCCGCTGTGCGGGATAGCATCACTAAATTCACCCTCTGGATACCTCATTCTGCAAATGACTGACACACTATTTGCAGGCTTCAATCAGAACCAATAACCGAGATATATATGCCCTGACAGATGGATGGACAAAGCCATGTGTAATAGACTTGAACATACTTAGGTTCATAAAATATTTGCGGAGAAAAAATTGCTTAAACAGTTCAAAGTTGCGTGAGCAATACGCTCATGCAATATTTTTTCAGGTCTATATAATTTGATAACTGAGTGGCATTATTAATCATAGATTCCAGTGATGCTTAGAGATGGACAAAGCCATGTGTAATAGACTTGAACATACTCAGGTTCATAAAATCTTCGTGGGCGAAAAATTGCTAACACAGTTGAAGTTGAAGTTGATATTAATAGCATTGTACAATTAAGGAAAAAAAAGGTTATTTTCCAATTGTCCCCATACATGTGTATGTAAACCCTTACTGGTACACAATCCGATTTAATCAGATTCCAACAACATCAACATTTCTTGAAATGCCGATTCAGTTATCAGAAAATGATTAATTACCAAAAAATAATGCTAACTGCTGCCAACTATAGTATAAAATTGGCCAAAAAGAGTATGTCGGTTGGCATTCGTCAAATATTTGCCAGGCCGCTAAAAATTTGAGATGGTGAAAAATATCAGATTTCAAAACTCAAAATCTGATAACTCTGGGTGGATGGTTGGGGGTTCCTCGACTCAAATCTAATTTTTTTTTTTATCCCCGAAGCCGATTAAATAGTAATTTAGTGGCATTAAATTGGATCTTGCATCTTTAATTCAATTTGGCAAGTCTTCTAAATTTAGCAAAAAAAAATTTCATTTGTCAAAAAATATTGGCAAGAGAAAAGTTTGGTCCAGCAACAACCCTGTGAACTGGAGAAATTGTCCTCCTTAAAAGTCCAGGCCTGCCATCTTTATAACTTACCCAGTGAATTTGACGTTCACGTCGAGTCCCGTCTGTAGCTTAGGAATCACAGCCATCGCATCGTGCATGTTCTGTTCGTAATTCAATCGTTCATCAGGAGGAATATTCTGTTGGTCAGAAAACAAATTCAGGCATAAAAATGAATGTTTATTTCAGGCCATAATTCAAAACGTTTGTTTGTACACCAGCTCCTATACTACAGTAATTCCCTAAATAATTTACTCCTTAACCACAGCAGAATTATGGGTAATTTGTTGCCATTCATCGGAAAGCTCTCACTGAGCGCTTTCCGATGAATGGCAACAAGCCATATTTCCGACTAAATCCTGATAAGTTACCCATAATTCTGCTGTGGTTTAGGAGTCAATTATTTAGGGCAATACTGTAGCTACCATCCTAGGAACAAGATCAATAATGGAAAACTTTTTCAGACCACTCCATATAGCTACCAGTAACTAATTACGAACAAGAGAGTTTCTCTGAGAAATATTATAGAGAAACAAGGATCACATCAGCTGGGTCGAGTAGTCAAAAATGGGCTTGGAAGTTGGATTGGAAATGCATTAATTGTAGCTGCTTATCATACAGATTAGAGGGATTTTTTTAGGTGTCCTCAGGGTCCGGTATTCGGCCCCATTCCCAATGGGAAAAAGGCACTTTTATTCCCAATTTTCAACCACTAAATTCCCAATTGCAGGCAGGTATATAATACCATCGGGTTTATTGAATAATTATCAAAGTTTGACAGTTATTATAGTAAATACGTCACTCGCTTGAGAGGAATTCCCAAAAATGAAAATAGGAGGGCGAGCCAGGTGTTTACCTCCCCGCATTCATTTGAAAGTGGATGCATCCGACTAGTAAGCCGAGTAAAAATGGACGTAGAATAAAACATCAGGGCCTTATTATGCACTGTCTGTAGGGAATTTCTGTAAAAATTGTTGTTGTTTCCCCGCGAGAATTTAAACATGGCAGACACTTTTTGTCCAAAAAAAAAAAAAAAATCTGGCGGAGAAGAAAAAGCTTGCCGTGTTATGTATAAAATATATAAATTTCACGTCCGCCCTGTTAATTTTATAAACATTTGCTGGAAATGGACCTCAATGGGCTGGGATTTTACTCCATCTTTGAGTTACCTGTGTTTAAGTAGCGTTATATACCAAAAATTACGGTATTAGTACTATTTACTTGTGTGTAACAGTGATTAATTGAATTTTTCTAAAACATGGAAAATTCCCAATTTTGGTCTGTAAAGACACATTTTTCACAATTCGAACGGACCCGGATCCATTCCCAAAATAGGCAGAAAAATCCCTGGATTACACAACACTGTTGATAGCGGGCATATTAACACACCTGGTTAAGTGGTCGTGCTAATTTGGTATGATGCTGGTATGATATGATGCTGGTGGGTCCTGCTAATTATGCTGGTGGGGTAACACGCTGATGTTAAGAACCTGTACTGTATGTACCATATTTTTTTCTAAAGTTGTGATTTTGCGATGTTTGGATAATCCGAGCGATTTGAGAGAAAGGCCAGTGTGGCAGTGTCTGCATGAAACATTCGTAAACAATACATTTAATACTGTTTTAATCATGGCTGTTATATTTTATAGGGTGTGAAGTACTGGTTACAGGTATTTAATAACTAAGATATATATTACTTGCATTATTTTTTTCAATATTATAAAGGTTCCAAGACTTTGAACTGCTGGAATATGATCTCAACGGGCGTCGGCAGAGTAGACATTTATGGAATGATGTACACTAATGCCCTAAATAATCGACTTCTTTACCACAGCAGAATTATGGGTAATTTTTCAAGATTTAGTCGGAAATATGGCTTGACGCCATTCATCGGATAGCTCCCAGTGAGAGCTTTCCGATGAATGGCAACAAGCCATATTTCCGACTAAATCCTGAAAAATTATCCATAAATCTGCTGTGGTTAAGGAGTCGATTATTTAGGGCATTACTGTACCTCCATGTATAGACTGGTACCTGCCCGGGCTGGCCCTGATGTATTTATAACTACTTCAGGTACTTTACCTTGGGAACTTTCTCTAGAAGGTATTCCCCGAGATACCCCATCAGCTGATCTGCCGTCACGATATCAGCCATCGCGGGTAGCTTAACCTTCATCGTCAACAAGAGAATGTTGATGATGGCAATTAGAGGACACGGCCCATTCTCATTCTGGGTTACTATGGGAACCTTCTGTTCATGGAAGTTTGTCCATTTGACGTGATAGAAACCTTTAGGCGAGTCCGGCTCAGGGCTTCGTGTTGTATCAGATCGCGATGCACTGGATGCTGGCGAAGCCGCTTCACCATACGCAGCGGCCGCTGCAGCATCACTGACATACTGACTATTATCACATTTCGGCAAATTCACAACCAACGGTTCACTGGGAATATTATCTCCCCTAATTTGAGTTTCATCAGGAAGATCCTCAAAATCATAGCTTTCAATACTCTGGTCAGTTTCGCCTCGTAGTTGCGAATCTAAGGGCACGATTTCCGAGTCTGACGGAGTATCTGTGATAATCTGAGTATCGTTTATTGGAGAATCATCGCTACTAGTATCAACTGAGTTGTGATGGAAACTATTTGTGATGCCGCTAGTTGAATGTGAGTCTTGAGATCCTCTGTCTTCTTTATCTAGTGAGTCTGTCCTAATCGTGACATCAGCAGGAGTTATATCGGTAACTGTCTGAGGATCTGTTGTTAATGTTTCATCGTTCATAGAGTTACTGCTCTTTGGTTCTGTTTCCATTTCAACATTATCAGATTAACCTGCATGATAAAAGATGGTATGGTTATAATTCATTGTACCAGTATGTCACACCCCAGCAAACCTGAGTTTAGTGTTCTTGCCATACGCTCCTTCCACATACTATTCTGCATTCTTTTCTTCTCCGAGGAGATAACTTCAGATAAGCGGTGACCAGCTTGTTGTTAGATCCTTTTCACCCTCTTCTATTCTAATCTGTCATATAAATCATAACTTGAATGTTCAATGTCTTGTTTCATGCACCAGTATACATATATTAATTGAGGGTAGAAATAAATATTGCTTAAACCAAACCTGAGTTTTAGTGTGCCTGTCTTTTGCAGAATGAGGTCCCCAGAGGGTGAATTTAGTGACGCAATCCCACATAGTGGGCTAGCCTAACAAAATTCACCGTCTGGGGACCTCATTCTGCTTAGTCCTCCTCTTCTCTGGAAAGTTTCTTTATTATAAAATTTCTATAGAAACTTCTTCACATAGAATCTATTTCTTTTTTAGCTTAGTTTCTCTATATCCCCAAATTGGCAGATGAAACATTGCATAATCGAGGTTCACAATATTCACTATTTGGGAACAGTGTTCGCGCTGTCGGTAGCCAAATTAGCCAATGGCTAATCTTTTTCGAATTTGGCTAATCAAAATTTCATTTGGCTAAACTTTTGGCTAAACATTTTTTGAACCCAAATGGAGACTGAAAGCATGGAGCCAGAAAGCTCATTAATAAAAGCGCTCAATAGATCGACATTCAAGACGAAGTTAGGTGTCGAAAGTATTTCATTATTTTCGTACTTATGAAATATCATACAAAGGGAAACCCGATCGACAACTCTATCAACCAAGCGATCACAAAGTGATATGCAATCATCTTTAGTTTTCACAAGACGGACATTCAAAGACGCATGGACATTAAACTGTGGTTGAATTATGACAATGTGAAGAAAGCAATGTTTTGTAAAGTGCATTGACGCCGGTATATAAGCAAGTTGTTCGTAACATGTGCAGGCTGTTTTAATCTGGAGAAAGATTACGTCACTCTGCACGAAGCAGCAAAAGGTCATTATTAATTTTTACATTTAATCCCCTAATCCCCCATTCAGCCCATTGTCTGTCTGGTCACTCACGGCGCACCTGCACAATGCATGTTTATGATGACATTGTATTTATGACGGTCAAGGTTTATGAGCACCAAGTGTAAGACAATAGCTTAATCAGCCAAATGTGAATCACGACAGATATTTTGTGGCTATTTGTCGTCAATACCGATACAGTCAAAATAATATGCATGCTTTTATGACAGATTGTAATTTTATAATGGCGTAACAATATTAAGTTATTAGTTTCCCGATAGATATTGATAGATATTGATATAAAACAAAAAAATAATGACATTATGAAGGACAATCCCGGGTTACCCCCCCCCCCCCCCCCCCCCCCCCCCCCCCCCCCCCCCCACCCAAATCACTCTTTCACATAAAGATTAATAAATTTTTAATAAATGATATATATAAAAATACTTCTAGTTCATCAAAATTATTTAAATTATTGTGTATTTTACCTTTGTTTGTTAGATTTTACGTTTTAGTCATTAATTGTGAACCGACCAGAAAACGATGATTTAATTTGGCCAAATTTTTTTTAATTTGGCCAAACATTTGGCTAAAGTTTTTTTCGGTCAAGCGCGAACACTGTTTGGGAACTTCAATCTGAGTCTACCCTATGTCTCCAATGGCAGATGAGGCCATGAAGAATTAGGTCCCCAGAGGGTGAGTTTAGTCATGCTAACCTGCTATGTGGGATAGCATCACTAAATTCACCTTCTGGGGAGCTCATTCTGCAAATGACAGACACACTAAACTCAGGCTTGCACCCCGTAATAACTTGAATGTGGAATGCTGAATTTTAAAACAAATTGGAGCATATTTCAAAGTAATTTTATTATTTGTTCATTCTACCTTGAGTAGAACAGATATTCAATCATAATGTTATTGAAAGAAATACACATGTAGCTTAGGTCCGTGTTGTTAAGAGAAAAGTCTCGCACAAAGTCGAACCCTATGAATGTCTGTTCGAAAAACAGGAAGAAATGTCACTATTTTCATTTATCGGTGTCCCCACCAGAATAATCGCTTTTTTATTGTTGCCTTTCGTAAGGTGCAGTTTTTGTACAACATTTTCTCATAACAAAGCTCTATTTCTATCGATAACAAAATAACTGAATATCTGGTCTATTTTGTGGAATGATAGAATGACTTTGAAATATGATCCATTTTCTTTTGAAATTTGGCAGTGTAGAAACAATGCACACAGAGACCCGGATTTGGGACTGACCTGAGAGTGAGAGTTGATATTACAAAAGGAAGAATGATCATATAACATCTTATTTTTTTTAAAGAAAATTCACTGATATAAGATGGATATGATGTCCAAGTAAGTGCCTCTGGTAAATTAGTGGTAATTTAATACAGATAGAATCATTCCTTTTCTGGTACATGGAATTCTGATATTTTTTTAAGTGATATGGAGAACTCCGCAGGTGGTTATCGACTGGGAATACAGAATAAATATTATATCCAAATTTATTCTTGGGTATAAATCATTAAGCCCTATTTGTTTCATCCTTCAAACAAATATGCCAATATACGACAGCAAGGTTACGACAAATAAACATTTGACATTGCATAATTCAAACATGAGTCCTTCAAAACACATGTTTTCCAGGTGTCGTTATCATCATTACTCAGTTGATTGACTGAACATATATATTGCGACACAAACATTTACGAAACAAATATTAATGTACAGACATATATTATTTTAATTATAGCATTCTGGATGTAACAAGTATGTACTAGTACTGTAGGTGCACAGTGGATTGGAATAGAAGTTTATCAGTCTGGAGTCCGATATTTTTGGATTCTATACTATCTTTGATACTGATAAAACGAGTATATCAATATCAATTTAATAAGGAACAAGTCGACAACATACCGGTATAGTCCCAGATGGTATTGCAATAAATGTAATACAATATCACAAAATGGGGTTTCAGCAATAAAGGTCATATTTTATCGTATACATAGGAGTCAATAATCCTTTTAAAATATGTTAAAGTTCCAATACCAACGATGAAATCTGGCAAATTGTTCCACAAAATCACTATTCTTTGGCAGAAGCAGGGGCGCCGGAAGCATCCAAGGGCAGGGGGGCAGAGCCTACAAAAAGGGCACTTTTCCGCAAAAAAGGGCATTTTCTCCACAAACTCGGGAAAATAACCATAAATTCATTGTGGCAAAAATCCCTATTTTAATGGTATTTGTCGGTTTTTATGACCGTTTTGTGATAAAATTGACAAAAAATTAATATTCCTTGTGAAATTGGTGGTATTTGGACCAAAAAAGTCACATTTTGCTATAAAAACACGAGATTAAACACACAAAAAGCATTTTCTGTCTCCAGAAAAAGGGCAAGTCCTGCCCCCGCTCGCCCCCCTTGGTCAAGGGCAGGGGGGTCAGCTGCCCCCTCTCTTCCGGCGCCCCTGGGCAGAAGAAGTATTTTCCTATATCTTTGTTGCATTGTCAAAGTTGTAGCTTCTGACTGTGTCCTCTGGAGGCTCTTGTATTGCAATACAATGCACTTTGGAAAAGAGTTTCTGTTTTAACATTGTATATCGGAGTATGATCGGACCACCCATTTATCTTTTATTATTAATGTCTTATTTTGTGGTGCAGCAGCTGATAGCTATTATGAGTAACAATGAAAAATTCAGCATGGTCAATGGAGAAATGTGGTTGGATATATAATTACATGTATATATATGCACTGGATATATATCCGGTTGGATATATATGCATTGTTTTGTCTTTAGAAGCCATGATTTTGTAAGTATTCATTCTGATTTTTTTTATTTTCTCCCATGCACCAGCCTCAACTATGAGCGACCCGGTGGCTCCGGGACCCCTTCCATAGATATGTCCAGGGGCCCGAAAATCCTCCGGCATGCCTCCCGGATCATTCACTATCATTTGACTTTCAGGTAAAATAAAATTCATACCCCTACGGTGCATGCATGGGCATCACCTTCTCAAATGACATGACCTGGCTAACACACATCAAGAAGACAGCAGACAAGGCTAGTCGTGCACTGGTCCTACTCAGAGGAAACATCAGTCATGACAGCTCGACGTTGCTTAACTTCGGTGATCAGACAAAGCGTCTAATGACTGTGACCAAAAGATCTAGACCTCTCGAGCAGAGAAGTCATCAGCCTTTTATATTTACAATGCGACCGCTACACACTACTAGTAGTAGGCCTACAGTAGTACCATCAATCATGGACTATGGTGCAATTGTGTGGGACCCTCATTACCAAGCCGACATTTCCCGACTGGAAAAAGTGCAAAGAAAAGCAGCACGCTGTCGTCAGTCATGATGGCAGACCTCAAGCTTCCGCCTCTCCAGAAAAGAAGAAAAGAACAATTTAAGGCTAGTACAATACCATAAAATAGTAAGGGGGATGATTCCAGCCCTACTTACGCCAGACTATATACATGTAAAACCTAAGAAGAATCTTCTAGTGGAAGACTTGCTGTCTAGCTCACTATCACATATCGTTATTCCAATTTCAACTGACCGATTGCATTTCATTGTTAAATCAAACATAATATATTTTTAAACCACCTGGTGGTTTGCGATGGTAGGAATCTAGGATGCGTATGGGTGTGTTAAATTCCGGTCTCTCATGTGGCCTGAATCCATTGGGGACCATAACGGAAATAAATGGTCTTTGGACTGTTTTCTTATGCTATTCCCAATGGTTTGTGGTCACCTGTTAGTGCCAGACAACTCCTCTCATCCTTTCGCAGGTGACCTATGTCCAGTAATAATTTAAGAACTTGATATTCTACTCTAGTACATCTTACTAATTTCTGTACATGTAAATCTGGTAGGTGTTATATGTCACTTGTATACCATGTATTCCTTTTGTCTATTTTATCTTTAAATGTCCTACACTAATGTGTGTTAAAAAAACATTAAAATGTACCTTATCTTAGGCCTATTTAATTTTTATTAGACTTATAAGGAGTGTTTTAAAAAAAATATTCTTTGAATAGTGTTCATACAAATCTTTTCAAAATGGAACTGAGACAGTGTTCCAATGATCAGAACTTGACGTGCTACAGCCGATCTTCACTTGTCAAAAGGTTCATAGATACATTGTAGCTAGCAAAAACACATGGCGGCGAGATCAAAGACGAGCACAAGAGATGTGTCAGACAGTCTCCATCAACAGTTTTCGAAATAGGATGTTGGTTTAGCAGACGCAATTTCCCATAGAAAACAAATATTACTCGAAATTAGGAACGATACTAACGAGTAAATGAAGCTAAACCTAAATAGATAGGAACTAAACATAGAAATTACCATAATTTGTGTCATTCCACAATAATCGGAATGATAAACATGGTGTAATTACCTAAAATATCGAGCCCAAATAATCTCAAAATTTACTTATTTCTCTTGTCGGAAGTGACTACTCTCGCATTGGCGCCTGCGTATTGAGTATATCCGCCATTTGTATGTACATAATTTTGCAACTTTAACAAATTTTATCTCGACTTTTGTAACTCGGTTCACTTTTCGGAATAGTTTAATTTGTTGTTTGCAAAGTTCTAAATCAAAGGTAAATATCCATTACTTTGTGGTCGATATCCGATCGATATAAAAACAAGAACAAACTTTCTCTAGTGAATGTCGATTTTGACATTTCCTCGACGCGATTGAGCGAACCCGATTCTAGCCGAAGCGATGTTCGAGCATCCAATCTTTCGTTCATTTTAAGCTCCTTGACAACATTTTCTAATCCCACCCTCTGCTCCCACGATTAGATGCGAATTAATTTAGAAGACTATCTCATTAATCGGGTGATCAAATCAGTGATTTCTCGACTCAAGCAGCTGATATATTAAATATCTAATCGATGACGGCTTACGCGTAAAAACCTGGACGTCCATTTGCGGGAAATACCTAAAAGTCTTTTGATGTTTTCCGCTCGCACGCGCTGCCGTTTGATGATGCCGATTAGGTGAGTTTGTTTACGCACCACTCACGCGCACTGTGTTGATGCGCAGTGGATGCGCGTGCGACGGACACTCAATTGTTTGAATGACCCGAGCTTGTTTTTATCCCGTGAAATCCGTGGGAACGTTCACATTCCATTTAAGGAGTGTGGTAATAGCGTGTCGTAGTTTTGGCGGTCGTCTGATTTTCCCACGCTTCTCTCTTCCCGCATTGAACAAAATGATCACCAATATACGCCATTAAATTCCACTAATCCTAATTTCTTTTTAATAGTTTTCATAAATAAAATAATACTGATAATCTTAGTTGAATTTCATATAATTTTACTTGTTTCGTCTTGACAAAACACTGTTGATATGCAGATTGATTTAGGGAGTAAAATAGTTAATTGAACAGCCATTGATGGAGTTCCCACGATGGCAGGAAACATCTGTATTTTCCCACGAGTGTTTCTTTCATTATCCGATAGTAGATGCTGGTTTCGGCGTCTGGTGGTTGTTTGAAATCTCTTTGTCTCAAATTTTCATTTCAATTTTGTTTTGATCCTATATTGATGTGGATGTATGACTTCACCTTATATGACTCTATGTTATAAATGGACTGACATTTATTTTGTGTGGAGGATTTTGATGTTATTTACATGTACACACTTTGTATGGAGTTATGTCACAGCGAAATGAACAGGAGATTTATGTGTCACAGGTAAATTAAGTATTTTTTAATTTAAATTCAATAATTGTCAGTTTGTAAATTTAATTATTTTTAGTTTCCTTTGCCTTTCTGATTCATTTGACCCATCATGTGTCAGTTTGAAAACATTTGAGAGCTTGAGACCATTAATATACTGTACATGTATGTGTTTCATGTTTCACCATTTGAAATTTTAAAATTCAAGTTGAATATTAAATTTATTTTGTGATGGCAATGAGCTTGACACATTGTTGCATTGATTCAGATCATGAAATCTTAATCAAAATCACAGTCCTTCCAAATATTGTAATTATTAAAGGGATACTGTACCCAACATGTTGTTGTTGGCTTCTATAGTCTCCGAGTCGGAGAATAAGGTAACAATTTTTCCATTATTTGAAAGTCTGTTGAGTACGAAGTAGTGTTACGGATGGCAAATTTACCGGAATGCAAAAATACAAATTGTCGTTGTCGAGTAATTTTTGTACAGTTTTCAACCAAATGAATCAAATAAAAGTTATATTATATGCATACTAGTCACATATACTCATTTAAGTTATTGTATCATCACTAGTCAGTGAGTGGCTTGAGTTTTCTCCTCGTATCATCATAATGTTCAAACGATCGTGTGTGCGATCGGTTTACAAATCCAGTATCCCTCAATTACTTTTATTTGATTACGTCATGTACACGGGAATTCGTAATTTAATTGACGCCATTTTATGGCTCGTCATAAATTCAATTTATATCAAATTATTAACTTTTAAATTATTAAATTTTAAGATAGCCTATTAACCTGAGCGTTTACAAAATACATCTTCGACTCAAATTATTTATGTTTCTATATATTATCGATATTAGATCGTTGTTATCACCGGAAATTTAATGAAAATGGCGTACAGTACCCCTTTAAGCGATAACATATAATTTTAATTAATATTTAATAATTTTATAATATTATACTATACAACATTTATTAATAGGACTATGATTACAATCACATAAATAAAATTCATTCTTTTTTCTTCAAATAATTTACTCCTAACATAATGTTGAGATTCTTGAACCAGTATTGAACTCAATTAAATTGCCATTCGAGCCTTTTAATAGTGCAGATCATGTACTAGTACTTTTTATTCATTTCCAATCAATTGTATACTAGTACATGTGTTTGCTGAGAACGCTCGTCTTAAAATTTCCCTTTAAAAACTATGATTATAAAAGTCAACTTTTTGTCATTTTTATTGTGATATAATATGCTTGATGTGGTCTTCAGATAGCATAGATTCCTTCTTGTGGTGCACTACTACTAGCCATTAAGTGGTATTCTCTGTAGGTCGGTCTAAACTTTCCACCTCCTGACATAGCTCGATCAGGTGTGGAAATCCCTTAACAAGTTTGTGATGTTCAAATTACACAACTTGAACTCTTATACTGTACTGTACTAAGTAATTGGTAATTGACCCAGTAACTGGGGTTATTATGCATTTATAACTGTGGTTAAAGGTACTCAACCCGATAAAACTCCTCTCAATTACTATTTCAATGGCTTCGGGGGTAAAAAATATTTGATTCGAGTCGAGGAAGTCACCCATCAAAGCTCAGATTTGTTAGATATCGATTTTAGAAATCTATTATTTTTCATTATCGGGAATACTATCTGGCCCAGAACTCAGTCAAAATTGCGTTAAAATTACCACTTGATTTTAGAGTTATTCATCCTTGCCTGTTTGAATAGATTTGGAGTACACATCCAGAGCAGATTACGGCAGTTATTAGTACTCATCTCGAGAACATAACAAATTTGAAAAATCAATATCTAATAACTCTGAGCTTTGTTTGATGGGTTCCTCGACTCGAATCAAATATTTTTTACCCCCAAAGCCAAAGAAATAGTAATATAGGACCCTCTGATCGGATTGTTGTTGTTGGAATCTGTTGAGATGGGGACCCTCTTTACGGATTGAGTACCTTTAAACCATAACTGCACCTCAGTTAAAGTTCTGTGACTGCTGTGGCTCTGCGATTAAATGCGGTAAACAACCCCTGGTTTTATTTCTTGATTGCGGATACACTATACAAATGTAGCTAACAGTTAAACTGTCAGCGAATTTCATTTCTATGACATATATAAATTTGCTGGAGCCAAAATTGTACAAACTGGAAGTTACCGTTTCATACCAGTTGATGATTACATTGTGTTTTAACGGGAAATTATCCACACAATCCTATGGTTATCTTGCAGTTTATAACTGCATTTAAACTGAAATGAGGTCTAAGTGGGGTGCCACCCCGGTTTAACCCTTTACCCAACAGAAGGGCCCTGTGCCAATGCATTCTCTTATATATGCGAGTCGACCATAGGTCGCCTCGCATATATAAGAGAATGCATTGGCTTAACACATTAAAAATTATAAAATTGTTAAAGAATGTAAGAAAAAATGGTAAAAAGTGTTAAAAAAAGATTTTTTTTTAGGCCAATGCATTCTCTTATATATGCGAGGCGACCTATGGTCGACTCGCATATATAAGAGAATGCATTGGCACAGGGCATAACTGTAACTATCACAATGTGGTCAAGGAGCCGGTTCCTATGATATCCATATGTGTATGGTTCTATTGAGACAGACCGAAGATATTTTAGGCTGTTGAATCTTTATTTGGACGGTTTTGGCCGGTTTGTTGGGTAAAGGGTTAATGAGTGCATTACAGTATCTTCCTATCATACCACTGATCATACCAGTATTTACAGTAATGCTCTAAATAATCGACTCCTTAACCACAGCAGAATTATGGGTAATTTTTCAGGATTTAGTCAGAAATATGTCTTGTTGCCATTCATCAGAAAGCTGTGGTTAAGGAGTTGATTATTTAGGGCATTACTGTAGATTTTTAAAATACTCTGTCCAATTTAACACCTCTAAATTACTATTTTATTTGATTTGGGGGGTGAACAATATTTTATTTGAGTAGAGGAGCCCACCCTTCAAACCTCAGACTTGGATTTTTTAAATCTATTTATTTTCTCCACCTTGAATTCCACATATTCCCTGTATGGTAATGCCTGGTTTGACCTGGAATTCCCCAGCTTGTGTCATCAAAAATGTAAACAAACATCATATTTCATGCGTGATTGGCATGGTATTATAACATGTCCATTTTCATGCATAGGACATGATTACTGCATCAGGAATAAGTATACATGTACATATGTATCCGCATGCCAACTATCACAACATGCATGTACTGTCAATTTTGTTTGTGGTGATAATTTTCATCGTCTTTTATTCTAATAATTATTTCCAATTTCCAAAGCCACTGCTAACTGTGACCTTGTTTGAGGTCACCTCCCAAACTCTCATTACAGTGTCTTGCACGTGTCCAATTATGGTTTGTTCACCCCTAATGCCGAATAAATAGTAATATACATGTAGTGGTGTATAATACATTGTATGAGGCATATATACATGTAGTGGTGTTTAATACATTGTATGGGGCATCTTTAAACTCTTATATGCTCTGTTATTCATTTATGGCCCAATTTGAAAGCCCAACAAATAAAATTTCAATCTAACAAGAACTACAGATCCCATCTGCTTTTAATACTTCAAGTGATATTTCCTTCACATGAGGTAATATCTATCCATAAGAAGAGGACTTTAAAAAAGCTATTTTTTGTGTCCAATCCTCTTTCTCAATCTCATTGTATCTATATGTGTATTGTGTTAGTGTTACAGTAATGCCCTAAATAATCGATTCCTTAACCACAGCAGAATTATTGGTAACTTTTCAGGATTTAGTCGGACATATGGCTTGTTGCCATTCATCGGAAAGCTCTCAGTGTATATGGCTTGTTGCCATTCATCGGAAAGCTCTCAGTGAGAGCTTTCCGATGAATGGCAAGAAGCCATATTTCCGACTAAATCTTGAAAAATTACCCATAATTCTGCTGTGGTTAAAGGGTCAATTATTTAGGGCATTACTGTAAGTCCAACTAACACATAGTATGACTTTAACCCAGACACAAGCACCTGTGGGTATAACAGGGCCGAAATTAGCCTAGATCAACCACTGATATAGGAAATTGTTTAGTGTTTAGCGAGTGCACTACATTGTCAACTGAATCCTACATGCTCCAGCTTACTTGTACTGTGTATAAATTGAGTGGTATTACTTAGGCATTCTTCCGGGCTGTATAAACGGTGTCCAACCTATTCATACATGAATGCTGTTTGAGAGACTTATTTGAACAAATTCAATAAGTATGATTTCTGTTGTTAGCATTCACATTCCAGTTCATATTTCTCTATTCTTATTAGAAAGTTTTGAATAAAAAATTATTGTTGAGTTTAATCCAGGGTTATTTATAAAATCTAGGTTTATGACTCAAGGACTGTGTTTGACTCAGAGGTTGTCTGGTCATACAGTACATTTTACAGGGACTTGGTTTGGAATGTGTTGCCTTCAAATTTTAATTTTGATAAAAGTTTTGTCAAATGAAATTATATTTTGCCAAATTTTTCTTGAAGTTGTCACATATTTTCCAATCAAAATTATTAAAATTTGGACTTTTGTAAGTTGCACCCCAAGATTTTTCTAATATGTTGCAGTCATTAAAATAGGTTGATAAATTCATTATATAGTTACTAGTATATGCATAATCTACATGTACATGTATATCATATGGAAATACAGTAATGACCTAAATAATCGACTCCTTAACCACAGCAGAATTACTAGTATGGGTAACTTTTCAGGATTTGGAATATGGCTTGTTACCATTCATCGGAATATGGCTTGACGCAATTCATCGGAAAGCTCTCGATGAATGGCAACAAGCCATATTTCCAACTTAATCCTGAAAAGTTACCCATAATTCTGCTGTGGTTATGGAGTCGATTATTTAGGGCATTACCGTATTTATTAAATTGACAGAAACTATTGCCTCAAAAATATAAAAACCAAGTCATATTTTCTCTGCAGCATGAAATATTGAAAAGCGTTCTCTGTAAGTTTTTCTTGATAATACAGGATAATTCTGTATAAACGGTATCTGGCCTATTCTGACATAAATGCTGTTTGAGAGACTTATTTGAACAAATTCAGTACATGTATGATTTCTGTTGTTAGCTTTCACATTCAAGCCTTGCCTAGCGTGTCTGTCATTTGCAGAATGAGGTCCCCAGAGGGAGAATTTAGTGATGCTACCCCGCATAGCGGGCTAGCATCACCAAATTCACCCTCTGGGAACATCATTCTGCTGAGGTGTAAGCAGAATGAGGTCCCCAGAGGGTGAATTTGGTGATGCTAGCCAGCTATGTGGGGTAGCATCACTAAATTCACCCTCTGGGGACCTTATTCTGCAAATGACAGACATGCTATTTCAAGGCTTAAATTGTTCACATTCCAGTTCACATATCTCTATTCTTTAACCCTTTCATGATGAGAGCTGCGCTGGTGGAGCATTAAAGATCCTGTGCCAGTGCATTCTCTCATGTGTGCGAGTTTCCCTGGAGGACACTTAATACTTATAAATGGACTAAATAGTTAGGATGTTCCATTGGACTGGTGGGCACTCATGGATATGACTATTTCATCTGATCGTACTGCGGAGGCTATCCTTTGGAAATATTGTAATATTTTCTTGAAACATATTGTATTGTTACGCATTTCCTTTCCGGATCTTTTTGCATGGTAATGGATAGAGACCCTAATCTCAGGCATATGTCATACAATTAATTATAATTCAGATAACTTTCAAACTGTAATCCATGTACATGTAGGTCAAATGCAAGCCTTAAAATAGTGTGTGTGCCATTTGCAGATTTAGGTCCCCAGAGGGTGAATTTAGTGACTATCCGCATGGTGGGCTAGAATCACCAAATAATCCAAATTCACACTCTGTGAACCTCATTCTGCTGAGGATTCAACTGCTATGGGACCTAGGATCAGATTGAAATTCTCCAGTTGAAGGTTGTGATGTTCACCCATTAGTCACCTCGATTACGCATTTTATCTTCTACAAATTAGGGAATATATAGAAACTGAACAGAAGAGAAAAAGTCACTAATTTTTTTTTATATTTGAGATTATAGATACATTCCAGAAGATAAGCCTAAGCAGAATGAGGTCCCAGAGGGTTAATTTAGTGATGCTAGCCTGCTGTGCGGGGTAGTGTCACTAAATTCACTCTCTGGGGACCTCATTCTGCAAATGTGAGACATACTATTTCAAGGGTAGGTCAAATGCCATCATGATGGAGAGGATGGGGAAAATTCAAATTAGTGATTGCCTTTACATTATACTGTACCAGTATTTATAAAATATACTGTAAATAATTATAAAATAAAATGCTCTGTTAAGGGTATAAAGGGGCATTGGAATACGTCTACTGTACATGTATTGAGACCTGAAATAATTTAATGTTTTGTTTGCATCTTGAAAGTTTTTACCCTTATTCCATAAACCCATTATATAAATTGTGATATGAAACGTTTGTTGCAAAACAGGAAATAGGGTCAGGTGACCTTTGACTTCCCGTTTGTCATCTGTTTACATTCTGTACTCTACGTCTCAAAATAATACAGCTTCCAATATTATTCCAACAATTCTCTAATGAAGAAGAGTTTGAAAAGTTATTTCATTAAATATATGCCACTAAATACATCAACAAGTCTTTATTTATCTGAGACTATTTCTTTGCATGGGCAAACAACACATAGTTACGTAAAACATCATCGCGGCCATATAGAAGCCGATGTTAGTTTCATGTCCCATTTGTTGATTTAAGTATGTTTTATCAAGGTTTTGGAAGATATAATAAATAGAATCAACAACTTTTCCCCAGTTTATAGCATATACATTTATAAAACACGTCCAGTCAATTAGGTCTGGACCTCGCCAAAGACTCTGTCCAGACATAATTTACTGGCCTAGTTTTGTAAATTCCGTTATAAACTAATTGGGGACTCATTGTAGATCCTTTATATCCATGTTCCAAGATTAAGAAAAGTAATTTATACTGTTATGATATTATTAAAGTGTGGGAACTTGGGATTGTTATGTCAGCACATATACAGTAATGCTCTAAGTAATCGACTCCTTAACCACAGCAGAATTATGGGTAACTTTTCAGGATTTAGTCAGAAATATGGCTTGTTGCCTGAAAAGTTACCCAAAATTCTGCTGTGGTTAAGGAGTCGATTACTTAGAGCATTACTGTATTTTTATTTCCCTCTTTCATACAAATTTAGCATTTTCAAATGACTGTTGTTAGCTAAATGTTATACGCTGATATATACTGGTCCAGTCTGGGTATCCACCGACTATGTGCTACTATGGTTCGCTGTAACATACTAGTAGTCTCTGCATTCCATATCCCATGCCGTTAGTCAAGACATAAAATAATAATCTGCAAGGTTTTAATAACGAGGAACAATTCCTGACATCATAAAATAAACAATACTACAGAGGCATAGAATTCAATTATAGACTTCATACAGTCTAATTAAATTAGACCTGGTGTTTCATTTCAATCAACTTACCAAAGTAGATGAAAATAATGAGACAGGAGTCTGGATATATTTATCAGACTGGACTTTATAGTGCAAGTGCTCTCTGTAAAGTGCCGTCATCAGTCAGCAGGTCAACACATAGAGACAAAACATGATATATCCATCCCAGTTAGTCCCTCAAGCCAATTGGAAGATACATTCTCATTGGCGCATGTTCTTTTGTCACGCTATAATTTGATTGGATGGAATGTTTCAATGGAGTAGTATTTTTGTATGGAGAAGGAATCAGACGAAATTTTTCATATGTTTTTCGTCTGAGCGCAGAATAATACTGGTCCAGGAAGTTTTGAATTTTATTTCTATGTTAGACCACAGAAAATTTATTTGTTGGTTAATTACAAACATCAGGGACATGCCCTAAATAATCGACTCGGGGAGAACTTTCCGATGAATGGCAACAAGCCATATTTCCCACTAAATCCTGAAAAGTTACCCATAATTCTGCTGTGGTTTAAAGGAGTTGATTATTTAGGGCATTACTGTATCTCTTGATATGTGTGCTAGAAAATTATGAGAAGCCATTACCATCAACTGTTACATCAAAGAATTAGCCTAATGTTGGTACGGTACGCAGGTCAGTCCACGGGAGCAATCAACAATAGCCCACAGTGTTATATGTGACCCGCCATATCAAATCCAGTCGTAAGTCGGGATTTTTTTTTACCCTGTGCCAATGCATTCTCTTATATATGCGAGTCGACCATAGGTCGCCTCGCATATATAAGAGAATGCATTGGCCTAACAATTTTTTACAATTTTAATAATTTTTTCTTGTATTCTTTAACAATTTTATAATTTCACCCATACAGAGCCCCAGACAAACATGAGCAGACAACACTCTTCTATATGCTTCTATATATGTGGGGGGCTCCCTGCAGGGTAATGGATGTTTTTATACCCCCTTTAAAAAAAAAGGGGGTATACTGTTTTGCCAGGCCTTTAAATTACCCCAAATTCACGGGGATTAACGATGTCCCCAAATTAAAGAGATGTCCCCAAATTAAAAAAAAAAATTTGAATTTTTTTTTTTTATACAAATACACAATCTAAAATTGGATATATATCGTACCGGTATGCCAAATTAGACTAATATAAAGGCCTGGTTTTGCACCTGTCCGTACGTCCGTCCGATGTCTGTTCATGTCATAACTTGAACAGTAGTGCTCGGATCTCAATGAAATTTTGTATGTGGCTGTTCATTACTATGAGGGCATTCAATAGAGGTTTACATCGTTTTGTTCGGATTTTCCATTCTAGAGTTATTCATCTTTGTTTATCTTGAATTGTTGGATGTTTGGTCTGTCTGGTGTCTGTTCATGTCATAACTTCAACAGTTGTGCTGGGATCTCAATGAAATTTGGTATGGATGTTCACTACTATGAGGACATTAAAAAGAGGGTTCCATCGTTTTGTTCGGATTTTCCATTCTGGAGTTATTCATCTTTGTTTATCTGGAAATGTTGGCTTTTTGGTCCGTCTGGTGTCTGTTCATGTCGTAACTTGAACAGTTGTGCTGGGATCTCGATGAAATTTGGTATGGATGTTCACTACTATGAGGACATTAAAAATAGTGTTCCATTGTTTTGTTCGGATTTTCTGTTCTAGAGTTATACATCTTTGTTTATCTGGAAATGTTGGCTTTTTGGTCCGTCTGGTGTCTGTTCATGTCGTAACTTCAACAGTTGTGCTGGGATCTCAATGAAATTTGGTATGGATGTTCACTACTATGAGGACATTAAAAAGAGGGTTCCATTGTGCTGTTCCGTTTTTCCATTCTAGAGTTGTTTATCTGGAAATGTTGGTTGTTTGGTCCATCCGATGTCTGTTCAGCTCATAACTTGAACAGTAATACTCGGATCTCAATGAAATTTTGTATGGATGTTCACCACTATGAGGACATTTAATGGCACATTCAAATGTTTGTTTTGTTTTTATTGTTCTATACATGTAGTTAATCATCTTTGTTTATATGAAAATGCTGGTGTTTGGGTCCATCTGTCTGAGTATAGCCCTCATAAGTTATAGATATGCCCATACTAGGCGGTATGCCACGAGGGGGTATGCACCGGACGACAGTTCATCTCTTGTTTATTTTATGTCCTGAAAATTGTAAGAAACATTTATTTAAAAAAAATGATAAAAAATTGTTAGGCCAATGCATTCTCTTATATATGCGAGGCGACCTATGGTCGACTCGCATATATAAGAGAATGCATTGGCACAGGGTGAAAAAAATCCCGACTTACAACTGGATTTGATATGGCCGGTCACATATCTGGTAAGCTGGGAATTTTGCTATGGACACATGATCTAAAATTGTAGCTAAAACTCATCTCAGCCCAAAGGTTTTATATCAATTCTTGCAAAATGGTTCATAATTTTCAAGAACACACCTAACATAACGATGATATTCTTGAGGCATTATTGGACTCAACCAAATTGCCATTAGACCCTTTTACTAGTTAAGATCATGTACTTTTTATGGCAGTTTTTCATTTCCACTCAGCTTGTATACTTGCTGAGAAAGCTCTACCCAATATTTCCATTCTAAAACTATGACTAAAGTAATCTTTTTGACAATTTTATTGTTATATAATATGCTTGATGTGGTCTACAGATATCATAGATTCCTTCATGTGGTGTACTAGCTTAACAATTAAGTAGTTTTCTGTGTACAATGCTCTAATTAATCGACCTCTTAACCACAGCAGAATTATGGGTAACTTTTCAGGATTTAGTCGGAAATATGGCTTGTTGCCATTCATCGGAAAGCTCTCGTCGAGAGCTTTCCGATGAATGGCAACAAGCCATATTTCCGACTAAATCCTGAAAAGTTACCCATAATTCTGCTGTGGTTAAGAGGTCGATTAATTAGAGCATTACTGTAGGTGCATCTAAACTTTCCACCTCCTGACATACTGTAGCTCAGGCGTGGAAACCCCTTAATGTTGACTGAATGGAATGAACATTGCTATGCAGGTTTGAAACCATTTTCAGCTGATATGAACTACAAGCTAAGGAATCTTTCTGAAATGCACTTTGAAACAAGCCAACGGGCATATTATGCAACCGACCCAGCAAGCTTGAGTTTAGTGTGCATGTCATTTGCAGAATGAGGTCCCCAGAGGATGAATTTAGTGACGCTATCCTGCATAGCAGGCTAGCATCACTAAATTTACCCTCTGGGGACCTCATTCTGCTAAGGCCTCATCTTCTCTGGAATGTTTCTTTATTATCAAATTTCTATAGAAACTTCTTCACATACATGTAGATTCTATTTCTTTTTTAGTTTAGTTTCTCTCTATCTCAAAATTTGCATATTCCCAATGGGTGCACATCACAAATTTACCAACCATTTGGGAACTTCAATCTGAGTCTATGTCTCTCATAGCATATGAGGCCACGCAGAATGAGGTCCCCAAAGGGTGAATTTGGTGATGCTAGCCCATTGTGCAGGATAGCATCTCCAAATTCACCCTCTGAGGACCTCATTCAGCAAATGACAGGCACACTAACTCAGACTTGCATGGTGGTGCTCTTGTTTCTATAACCATTGGTGAGCATATTATAAATTTTAGTTCCAATTTCATTGAGTCATGACACTTTTATCTTGAGTGGGGCCCCGGTGGCACAGTTGGTAAGGTGCATGATGCAAATAAACTAAAACAAACTTTTATCACATTGCAGGGTCAGTATGGTTATACTATTGGAGCAAACCTAGAAAGAAACCCGCCACAATTATATGGCGTCAATGGTCACCATGGGATACCTTACCAGTTTGAAGGGGCAGATAACTACTCTGGTAGAGACGATTTTGACCCTGATGCCAGATGTACAATGTCTGATGTGATCAATGGTCACATGGATCGACAACAGGGCCCCGCCCGGCAACAAGGTCACGTGGACTGTGCTCGACAACCAAACCGTACTGACCACCCGATAGATTTATCTGATGCAAAAGTCGTCAACGGTATCGCCGTGGCAGACTCACGTTACGAACAAACCGACCAACAGTCCTGTTATCAACACCACCAGAATGTTGTGACATCATCTGTTACTGTCGGGATACCTGATTCTGCAAGTGGTAAGTCATAATCTGTTATTTGATGAACATCTGAGCTCTCAAAACTTTCTTATTCATAGAAAAAGTTCAAGTATGTGTGAACAGTACATCAAGACTTATTTAACCCTTTGAGTGCCAGGTCGATTTTTGTATCAACCCATATACCCTGTGCCAATGCATTCTCTTATATATGGGAGTCGACCATAGGTCGTAGACCCCGAAGCCACGACAAATAGTTTTCATGGCTGGCTCAACCGATTTTCGTGGCTGGTTAGCTAGCTAAGCCGGCTCAGTCACGACGTTCGTGGCTGACGAAATATGGCGGCTCAGCCGGCTGAGATGTTATCATTCAGCGTATTTTCGTTTCCGAAATGTTCCTAATCCCCTGTTACCGGTTATAGACGCCGGTTCTTTTTAGCGTTTGTGGTGAACACGTAGATTTCCAGACCACACGTAATCTTTTGATGTTGGGCTTTTCCATTATGGCGAAAATTCACGAAGGACTGGCATGGATATACTATGTAGTTTCCTATTAAATCGGTATAAGTTGTTACATTGGGACTTCTGTCGACTTCAGACTGCTATCATCACTGCCATCTTGCGATATATGCATGCATCATTGAATGATGAACCCGATAGTAATGATATATAATATTTCAAAGTATTTTCTATTCTTATTTTCTATTCTTATTGACAAATGCCAGTGATGTCTGAGACTGGGTGTTGTCGATATAAACAATTTATATTTTAACCCTTTCAATACCGAATGGATGCGCCCATTCAGTTATATGAAAGCATGTATTTGGATAGTCTTCCAAATTAAGGGGCCAGGTGTTCTGATAATATAACAACCATGCCGTGTCCATGCGAGTATGCCAATATTAGGCAATGCGGTTTAGTTCTTTGCGATTCACAGTACAGTTGTGCTTGACATATAAGCCCATGCACACGGCTCAGCCATTTTACAATTCCGGCGGCGGAGATTTATAAATGTGGCTGGCGTTAGAAATAATATGGCTGGCGGCGGCTTGTGGCCAATATGGCTGGCGGCGGCGGCGTACGATGGCGGCTTCGGGCTCTAATAGGTCGCCTCGCATATATAAGAGAATGCATTGGCCTAACAATTTTTTTTTTTTTTATTTTTTTTTTTTTTTTTACAATTTTAATAATTTATTCTTATATTCTTTAACAGACTTATTTTGTAGGTTTAGGGTCGATGAGATCGGCCCCTGGCACTCAAAGGGTTAAAGCACATGGCAGCTTGCTCTCCAAAATACACCTAAAAATATTTGCTTTTGAATTTTTCCCAGTATTGAAATAGGTCGATAAATATCTCAACTACTTTTCTACGAGCAAGATATGTCCCAGAAATATGCATTGAAGTCATAAAAAATACAACATTGAACACAATGTACTGGCCCTATACAAAAACTGTTCCCCATCATTTGTATTAGGAATGCAGACTTCTATCCCTCATAGAAACTATAGTTATAAATGTCCAAATATAAAATAATTATTTCCCAATATTAACAGAATATTAACATCTATTTTAGAGGACTATCTCAAACTACAGTAATGCTTCTAATTAATCGACTCCTTAACCACAGCAGAATTATGGGTAACTTTTCAGGATTTAGTTGGAAATATGGCTTGTTGCCATTCATCAGAAAGCTCTCCCCGAGAGCTTTCCGATGAATGGCAACAAGCCATACCGGTATTTCCGACTGAATCCTGAAAAGTTACCCATAATTCTGCTGTGGTTAAGGAGTCGATTAATTAGAGCATTACTGTATTTGAATTACATTTATACTTATGGGCTCCAAATAAAAGTGCAGTCCCAAATAAATGTGCAGGGAGGGAATCCTGACACAATTTAATAAAAGTGCAGACCCAAATAATAGTGCAGGGTGGAATTTATTCCCACTTTAATCAACAATTTAATATCTATTCTAGACTGAGATGACTTAAATTCAACTAAATAAGGTCTTACAAGACGTACATGGTTTTCTTCACAACAATCCAGCATAATATGGACAACTTGGAACAATATTAAGAAATTTAAATATGAGTCTATGACCTCCAAATTATATAATAAATGTGCAGACCATAATAAGGTGTGTGCAGGGGTAATTTGGGCTGAAAATGTGCAGGGGTAATTTGGGCTGAAAATTAATAAACGTGCCTGCACTATTAATTGGAGCCCGAGAGTATTTGTTTTAGAGTTTAAGGCTTCATGTGAGTTAAAAAATGTCAAAATAAGTCTGGGAGAAAAGTGTGTATATACTTCATGTGTCTTATCACATGTTTATATCGGAGAACATACCGGTATACAAATGTACATATATAAATTTGCTATACCGTAGAATTCAAGGCTTCATGCAGACTACGTCTCAAAGAAAAGTGCGTATGTACTCCATATGTCGGATCACATGTTTATATCTGATAACACGTGTGAATTTTTCAAGAAATTCTCCCACCTCGATAGTCCACCTATTGTTTCGTGAAATGATGGGAAAAAACTGGCGAATGACAGATGTTTGTCACACCGTGTGAATGAACATTCCCAGATAAAACCTATGGCTCGTCAAATCTTATCAATCAATAGTCCCAAGACAAATATTACCCCGTGTTAGAAAGCACCAGAAATCGAGCTGTAATATTTACTGTGAATTGTGACAATATTCCAATCAATTTGGCATTACAATGATGTGTTGTAAATACAAACCAACTGGTTGACTCTGGAGGGTGTTGACCCAGAAGTGGTTGAATGAACGGAGTGATGTTGTTCCTGATGATATAAGTGAACACTCTAGTCTGTGATTTAATTGGAGAAGGATTCCTATTTCTTGAATCTGTGAAGACAGCCACACATCGGACCATTGTTATATTAGGATCTGAATCCGCTGATAACACAATATTGAGGATATCGGAATTGCGAAATCATGTCCGATTCAGAGAGACTGTTGCAAGCTCTCGACAGTATTCAGCCGTATCTTTTATATGATCCTCTAGATGATTCTGTGTTGAACCCCGTCGAGTTTCAGGAAGATCTGTGCCCTCTAGGTATACATACAGGCCTTTCGATAAAGTGTTATTTAGGCAATTAACCCTTTACCCAACAAACCGGCCAAAAACGCCCAAATAAAGCTTCAACAGCCTAAAATATCTTCGGTCTGTCTCAATAACACCATTCAAATATGGATATCATTGGAACCGGCTCCTTGACCACATTGTGATAGTTACAGTTATGCCCTGTGCCAATGCATTCTCTTATATATGCGGAGAATGCATTGGCCTAAAAAAATCTTTTTTTAACACTTTTTACCATTTTTTCTTACATTCTTCAACAATTTTATAATTTTTAATGTGTTAAGCCAATGCATTCTCTTATATATGCGAGGCGACCTATGGTCGACTCGCATATATAAGAGAATGCATTGGCACAGGGCCCTTCTGTTGGGTAAAGGGTTAAGGCCATGATCAGGATGAGAGAGTGAAATGTCAAATATTAGACCAAAAATAACTTGAAATCCTTGCATTCAATTTTAGAGAATGATTGATTCCAGGAATAGTTTTAGTTGATATAAATAAAGAATCATTTCAGTGTTTCTCAGCAGCCTGTGTTTAGTGTGCCTGTCATTTGCAGAATGAGGTCCCCAGAGGGTGAATTTAATGACACTATAGCACAGACAAACCTTAAGAGAGTGTGTCTGTCATTTGCAGAATGGGGTCCCCCAGGGGATCAATTTAGTGACAATACCCCGCGCAGTGGGCTAGCATCACCAAATTCACACTCTGCGGACCTTATTCTGCTTAGGCGTCCTCTTCTAGGATATATCTATTGTCTCAATTATGACGTCGGACTTTTTTTGGTGGAGTTTAATATCCCCCCTTATTTTTCGCAACATGTATAATTTTGTCCGAGCTTTTATTCCTACATTTTTAGGTAATTTTTTTTTTTAACTTGGCACATATATTTAGTACCATGGGAACCTGTGCACCTGCGATTATGACTTCTGTCCGACATTTTTTGGTGGAGTTATCCCCCTTTTTCGACTTAGAAATTTATTTGCAACATGCATAATTTTGTCCCAGCTTTTATTCCTACATTTTTAGGTCAATGTTTTTTAATCTTGGCACTGATATTTAGTACCATGGGAACCTGTGCACCTGCGATTATGATGTCTGTCGGACTTTTTTTTGTGAAGTTATTCCCCTTTTTCGACTATGAACATTTTCGCAACATGCATAATTTTGTCCGAGCTTTTATTCCTACATTTTTCGGTAATAGGTTTAAGATTAGGGTTAGGGTTGTGCACCGGCAATGGGAACTGTTATTTTATTATTTTATTATTTTAACTAAATGTTTACTGACATGTGAAACACGGGGGTGTTTGTCTGCGTAAAGAAATAGTTCCAAATAAATAAAGACTCTAGTTTTTTTGTTACTTTTTCCCTTCTTGGAAGATTCTATATCCCCTAATTTGCAGAAGATAAAATGCACAATCGAGGTGTCTAATGGGTGAACATCTCCAACTCCAACTGGAAAACTTCAATCTGATCCTAGGTCTCCCATTGCAGTTGAGACCTAAGCAGAATGAGGTCCACAGAGGGTGAATTTAGTGATGCTATCCTGCACGGTGGGCTAGCGCCCCAAATTCACTGGTTTCACCTCGATTATGCATTTTATCTTCTGCAAATTAGGGGATATAGAAACTGAACCGAAGGGAAAATTTAACTAAAAACAATGTTAAATTGATACTATAGAAGATGAAGCCTAAGCAGAATGAGACCCCAGATGGTGAAATTAGTTATGCTAGCCCACTGTGTGGGGTAGTGTCACTAAATTGATCCTCTGTGGGACCTCACTCTGCAAATGACAGACACACTGTCTTAAGGCTTGTCTATGTACATGCTTTACAGTAATGCCCTAAGTAATCGACTCCTTACTCACAGCAGAATTATGGGTAACTTTTCAGGATTTAGTCGGAAATATGGCTTGTTGCCATTCATCGGAAAGCTCTCGAGGTATGGCTTGTTGCCATTCATTGGAAAGCTCTCCTTCCTCGAGAGCTTTCCGATGAATGGCAACAAGCCATATTTCCGACTAAATCCTGAAAAGTAACCCATAATTCTGCTGTGATTAAGGAGTCGATTACTTAGGGCATTTCTGTATGTCACTGAGAAATCATGGTTATCGGTCAAGTCAAATGTTCATAGATTAGGCAGAAAACTATTTTGCTACAAATAACATACATGTAGACTTGTATATAATACATGTACACAAGCAGTCAATATATGTTGGTATTGTATGCAATTGAACCCATCAATATCAAATCAACAAAAACTTGTCAAAAAGATGCATTTTGTATTTTGTACCATATTGCCAAACATTGACCCTTTCATGACGGGAGCTGCTGTGGTGCAGCATTAAAGACCCTGTACTAGTGCATTCTCTAAGATATGCAAGTCTCCCATAGCTGGTCTCACATATTTAAGAGAATGCACTGGCTTACAAGGTCAAGATAAATATTGTTAGGCCAACGCATTCTCTTATATATGCGAGGCTCCCTATGGGAAACTCACATACAGAAGAGAATGATTTGGCACAGGGTTTTCCCAAAATTTCAGGAAACTCCATTCATGGAAAGCTCACCAGGCAATTAAATGTGTCAGTGGTTTTCAATTTTTCATGCTGTTTATAAGTGTATGAGCTGTGAAATTATGGGTACAGTGGCTTGGGTACAAACTGACATTTTAGAACAAAATCACACCTTGATAAATTTTATGCTTTAATAGTGTTAACAAGCCAACTACATCAATACATGTATGTGACCTGCCTGCCCTCTTGTTTCTCAAAAAGCTGTCAGTGTCTTTGATGTGACCTAAAAATCCTATAGAATGTAACTTGTTATTACAGTCTGTTGTATCTATGAGGCCTTTCTCATCCTATTATTTGGTTACAGTAATGCACTAAATAATTGACTCCTCAACCACAGCAGAGTTACTGGTATCTTTTCAGGATTTAGTCGAAAATATGGCTTGTTGGCATTCATCGGAAAGCTCTCAGTGAGAGCTTTCCGATGAATGGCAACAAGCCATATTTCTGACTAAATCCTAAAAAGTTACCCATAATTCTGCTGTGGTTAAGGAGTCGACTATTTAGGGCATTACTGTACTATGCTGTGGTGCTCTTCTGCGTTAATATGGCTTGTAGTCAAGCCTTTAAATAGTGTGTCTGTCTTTCGCAGAATGAGGTCCCCAGGGGGTGAATTTAGTGACTCTACCCCACACAGTGGGTTAGCATCACTAATTTCACCCTCTGGTGACCTCATTCTGCTTAGGACTCATCTTCTGTATCTATATTATAGTCTTAAATTAAGGTGGATTTTAGTTATTTTTTCCCTTCTGTTCAGTTTCTACATGTATATCCCCTAATTTGCAGAAGATAAAATGCATAATTGAGGTGACTAATGGGTGAACATCACCAACTTTGACTGGGGAACTTCAATCTGATCCTTGGTCTCCCATAGCAGTTGAGGCCTAAGCAGAATGAGGTTCACAGAGGATGAATTTGGTGATGCTAGCCTGCCATGCGGGATATCGTCACTAAATTCATCCTCTGGGGACCTCATTCTGCAAATGACAGGCACACTATTTCAAGGCTTGCTTGCAGTCATTTACTGAGTATTATAAGCCGGGATCGAGTAGATCCACCCAATTTGTCCCGGAATTTTGCCAAGCCATGACATATTCTTCGCCATGGTAGGGATCATTAACATGTGTACATTATTGCATACTGGACAGCCATTTGCTTTGGCTCCCGATCCGACGGTGTGCCTGGCACGAGAAGAGAGGAGGTATGAAATTTGTCCAATGCGGCCTTTAGATGTATCTGAGATTTGTAAATTTTCTTCCGAAATTGTTTTTAGAGCACTGATTGTTGCACTGTACTTACTGGGAATGCAATTGACGACAAAGTCTGATCGATGCCATGTCCAATGTGTAGCTCAGATTTTGGTTCAATAACCAACTGAGCTATCAGCTCCTCTTGTTCAAATAGCAAATAATCTTGCTCAAAGTTGTTAGCTCAAAGTATTTTTGTATATTTTGAATCTGAATTGGCAATGTAGATGTATTAATGCATATTATTCTGTCTTCCAAAGGTTAATTTATTTTGTTTGAATTCTTTCCCAAATTATTTTCAGAAATTTAATTTTCAGAATTTAAATTGTGTATTAAGAATTATTATTATTATTATTATGTAAGAGTATCTTGCCCACCATATAGTGTGTGGATGCCTTGAGCATGCACAGTTTCAAGGTGTTTAACCCTTCGATGACTGGAGCTTCCTGAAATTTGGCGAAAACTCTGTGCCAATGCTTTCTCTTATATATGCCAGTCTCCCATAGGGAGCATATTATGAAATACATTATTAAGGAGCAGGCAATTCAGCTAAGAAATATATTACCTGCTATATTTTTTCAAGTTCCCTGTCATAACATCGAAACATTCCCAGGTTTTGAACTTGTGGAATATGACATCTAGCCAGAGTAGAGATTTATAGGCATGTCCTACGGGCATAGCCAGAGTAGAGATTCATGACATGATCTACAGTCGTAGCCAGATTGGAGATTCATGGCATGATCTACATTTGTACCTAGAAACACATAATCATGTTCGTAGAGCCTAATCACCCACATGTGTTTGTGCTAGTTATTTCTCCTCCTATGAGAAAATTGTAAGATATTTTCTCACTGTGGCCACATTTTCATATTTGCTGCTGGAGGTGGCCATTCATGAGAAGATTAGCCCCATCCATGCTGAACCAGATTGCATTATGATGACTACAGCTTTAATGTAGAGTTTTAAAGCTAAGTCTATTGCACTAAAGAGACCCTCCATGCATGTAGGCAGGTTAAAAATAGACCCAAACTGCTGATAAACCTAAATATTTTTGCTTACCCTTGGCAAGTGAGTCTGTCTGAGGATATTGTGTATTCTGTGATGTGTGTGGGTGTAAAGGGGACCTTATTAACGTGGAGCAGTGATGTTGATGATGCATACCTATGGAATGAGTCCCCCTCTATATGGGGTGTAAATGGAACCTATCTGTAGGGGGTGAGTGCATACCTATGGAATGAGTCCCCCTCTATATGGGGTGTAAATGGAACCTATCTGTAGGCGGTGAGTGCATACCTATGGAATGAGTCCCCCTCTTTATGGGGTGTAAATGGAACCTATCTGTAAGGGGTGCATGCATACCAATGGAATTAGTGCCCCTCTATATGGGGTGTAAATGGAACCTATATGTAAGGGTTGCATGCATACCAATGGAATGAGTGCCCCTCTATATGGGGTGTAAATGGAACCTATCTGTAGGGGGTGAGTGCATACCTATGGAATGAGTCCCCCTCTTTATGGGGTATAAATGGAACCTATATGTAAGGGGTGCATGCATACCAATGGAATGAGCCCCCATCTATTAGGGGTGTAAATGGAACCTATCTGTAGGCGGTGCATGCATACCTATGGAATGAATCTCCCCTCCTCTATATGGGGTGTAAACGGAATCTATTTGGGGCGGAGTGCATGCATACCTATGGAATGAGTGCCCCTCCTCTATATGGGGTGTAAACGGAATCTATGTGGGGCGGGGTGCATGCATACCTATGGAATGAGTCCCCCTCTTTATGGGGTGTAAATGGAACATATCTGTAGGCGGTGCATGCATACCTATGGAATGAGTGCCCCTCCTCCATATGGGGTGTAAACGGAATCTATGTGGGGCGGGGTGCATGCATACCTATGGAATGAGTCCCCCTCCTCTACATGGGGTGTAAACGGAATCTATGTGGGGCGGGGTGCATGCATACCTATGGAATGAGTCCCCCTCTATATGGGGTGTAAATGGAACCTATCTGTAGGGGGTGCATGCATACCAATGGAATGAGCCCCCATCTATAAGGGGTGTAAATGGAACCTATCTGTAGGGGGTGAGTGCATACCAATGGAATGAGCCCCCATCTATAAGGGGTGTAAATGGAACCTATCTGTAGGGGGTGAGTGCATACCTATGGAATGAGTCCCCCTCCTCTACATGGGGTGTAAACGGAATCTATGTGGGGCGGGGTGCATGCATACCAATGGAATGAGTCCCCCTCTTTATGGGGTGTAAATGGAACCTATCTGTAAGGGGTGCATGTATACCAATGGAATGAGCCCCCATCTATAAGGGGTGTAAATGGAACCTATCTGTAGGGGGTGAGTGCATACCAATGGAATGAGCCCCCATCTATAAGGGGTGTAAATGGAACCTATCTGTAAGGGGTGAGTGCATACCTATGGAATGAGTGCCCCTCCTCTATATGGGGTGTAAACGGAATCTATGTGGGGCGGGGTGCATGCATACCTATGAAAGGGTGCATGCATACCTATGGAATGAGTGCCCCTCCTCTATATGGGGTGTAAACGGAATCTATGGGGGTGGGGTGCATGCATACCTATGGAATTAGTCCCCCTCTATATGAGGGTGTAAAGGGGACTTTCTCTGGGTGGGTGATGCATACTGAGTCCCCTGCCTCCCCTCCATAGGGTGTAAATGGGACCTAATTGACCGGGAGCAGTGGTATATCTGACCTGTGGAATGAGTACCCTCCCCTATATGGGTTGTAAAGGGAACTTTCTCGTGGCAGTGGGAGTGTGATACATACCTATCAACTGAGTCCACCTCCCATATATGGGGTGAAATAGGAACCTTTGGTGGGGAAGGGTTTTAAATGCATACCTATGGAATGAGTCCCCTCTGCTATATGAAGGTGTAAAGGGGACTTTCTCTGTGTGGGTGGGGTGGGCCCTCTGTGGGTGAGGGGGGGCCCTCTGTGGGTGAGGGGGGCTCTCTGTGTGGGTGGGGTTGGGTGGTGATGCATACCTATCGAATGAGTCCCCCTCTCTCCCCTCCATGGGGTGTAAATGGGACCTTATTAACTGGGAGCAGTGGTGTTGATGAGGCATACATGTACCTACAGAATGAGCCCCCTCCCATATATTGGGTTCTTCTCTGGGGGGATGCATACTATTACCTATAGAATGAGTCCCCCATCCCATCCATCCATGGGGTGTAAGGGGGACATTCTCTTGGGATTTAACCCTGAGGCAGTGGTGATGTTGCATAACTACAAAATGTGTCCACCTTCCATGGGGTGTAAAGCCTAAAGGGGACCTTCTTTGGGAGGGGGGGTCTAAGGGGAACTTCACCAGAGGTATTGAGGACCTTTTTTTAACCGCGAAAACTGTCTGCATACATGTATATATGAGCTAGTTGCACTCCCTTCTATGGGATGAAAAAGGGAACCTATACTCTGAGGCATAAAGGGGACTTATTAATAGGGGAAGTGATGATGATGCATAACCCCACATCTGCAAAATTTCTATTAAAAAACTGGAATAAATTGTCTTTATGCGACACCAATTTTTAAGTCTGGTTTACGAACATGTGGGGAGAAAAAAAGTAGATGCAGGAGGGAAAAAAATAAAAATAAAAAAAATTGTCCCCCCTATTTATATATCAAGTAAATCGTGGAATTTTACATAAATTTTGCAAAAATTGTCAAAAAATGTTTTTGAATGAAATTCTGAACCAAACAAGACATTTCTTGTCATGAAATACATGAAAATATGGATCTGTAAATGATCATAAGCAGAACCGGATGCGACAGCACATGAAAATCAGTATGTGTGTAAACAATTTTGGGAGAAAATCCTGCAAAAGTTTTCGCTTTTATGTGGCATTAGTCATGCTTACACAATTCAACATCAAACATATAAAAGTAGAATTGAGCATATATTTGTGCCTTAATTGTGATAACTACCGTTTTCAACATTCCGTACCCGAATTGTAATTATACGCCCATTTGAAAAAAAAGGTTGTATTATGTAATCAGTCCGTCTGGCCTTTCGTCCGTCCATCTGTCCAGCCGTCTGTTTACTTTTTTGGTTTCCGATCGATAACTCCAGTTCGTAATATTTGATCTGAACCAAAGTTGGGATATAAAATATTGACAGAAAATTTTTCAGATTTCACAACAAAAAGTGTGGTTTATTATCTCAAACCTCGCTCGGGATAATCTAAGTCTAAAACCTGTACATTCATGTTTTTTTTATATTAAAAATGTCCACAACAAAAGTTGTTACGTGTGACAAGAAACATGTCACCGCACACAACATTTTTGCATGTGTGTGGTCCGATTGATCTGAAACCAGCTAAAAACCATTTACAGTAATGCCCTAAGTAATCTACTCATTAAACACAGCAGAATTATGGGTAACTTTTCAGGATTTAGTCGGAAATATGGCTTGTTGCCATTCATCGGAAAGCTCTTGGGGAGAGCTTTCCGGTGAATGGCAACAAGCCATATTTCCGACTAAATCCTGAAAAGTTACAAATAATTCTGCTGTGTTTAAGGAGTCGATTACTTAGGGCATTACTATATCTTAGGGAATAAATTAAATGAAAACAAATTCCAACTGCAAATTTAAATATATTTCTATTTTTATTACTTTAGTAGAGTCAGAGGTTTGTAAAGTAACACATTGAACCAAAAAGTTGCTTAACACCGTATAATATGGCCAAGGGAATGGTATGACACTAAAACTCATTCAACCGAACAAACTCAACCTTTTTGTCCTGAACCGTTCTGTTCTCAATATGAAAAAAATGTTGTACTGTGTAACAGTCTAGAAGGATACTAGTACATGTACCTTTAATCTACATTATAAAAACAAAGCTACAAAAGCCAAGAAATATCTCCATGTCAGAAACAGCAGGAGCAAATGATAATTCAATGGGAAACACCACATGCTCTTACAAATCACTCCATTTAATTCACAGCTACTCTTATGCTATAATTTAGGTCCAATAGACGTCTGCTCTTAAAATCGTGCAAATTGCAAAACGATCGGCACCTGGCATATTCTCATGTAGATACGTCAAATTTGCCTTGAAAATTGAGATGCTCCCCACAAAGACATGAAACAAAATCTCAATATTTATGATTGACGCGTGCGGTCCTTTTGGTTGTCATAGTCCTCATGGTGGTCATTGAGACAGATTTATGGTGAATTACCCGCTGATGATATTTAATCAGGTGGGAAGTGTGACACGTGTGTGAAAAATCAATTTCCAGTGCGTCCTTTTGGTGAATTGTATTAGGTTAACTCTATGATAACAGGAGCTGTGCAGCATTAAAGATCGTGTGCCAGTACGTTCTCTAATATATGCGAGTCTCCCGTAAGGAGCCTCGCAAATATAAGAGAATGCACTGGCTTACAAGGTCAAGGTAAATATTGTTAGGCCAATGTATTTTCTATTACTATATACGGTATGTGAGGCTCTCTATGGGAGAATACCTCTGCCAAAACTACGTATTCCTATACATGAATTAGAGGTGCAAATATGCTATGTCCATTTAAGAGTTAATATCCAGTCACATACTGCAAAGGGTCTGTAACGATTCACTTTAAACTTTAAAACGTATTTAAATTTTAACCCCCAGTGATGAATGGTGGCCTTGTATAATGATAATTCTATTTCTCATTTCTAATACCATACCATTCCATGCCGAAGCTTATATACATGTATAGTCACAATGAAACAATTAGCTTTAGTGCTGAAAGATGGATTTACCTCTCACAGCCCTAAGGAACTATACATGTACACAGTCGATAAACTGTATAAAAAATATGGGAATAAGTGCATCGCGATACATCTATCAAAATGTATCATGATACGATTCTTTAGAAATCATCGCGATATACATATGTATCATGATTAATCATTACACCCCCTGCTGTACAAGTAAGTTGTTATAAACGAGTATTGAAGTTACACCCCTACTGTACAAGAAAGTTATTATAAACGAGTATTGAAGTTACACCCCTACTCTACAAGTAAGTTGTTATAAACAAGTATTAAAGTTACACCCCTACTGTACAAGTAAGTTGTTATATACCATAATTGCATATTCTATTGTGTAATAAACAACTATTTTGTAAACTTTATCTTAAATTTACACCGAATGCGGGTATACAGCTTCCTACTGTGGGTACACAGCTTCCTACATGCATTGTGGGTACAAATTTCTACTGAGGGTGTAAATGTTCAAGCGTAATTTCATGTGTTAATGTTTATACCCATAGTCGAACTACAATTTACTACATCGTAGTTAGCAAAATAGTTCCTATGTCACATTCATTTAAAATTGGAACTTGTCATGATATAAATTAGATATGAGGAAAATTGCCTTCATTTCAATCAAATTTAGCATTGTAGCTTGCATGTGTTATATGAACTATATGAAACATATGAATGGTAATTCCTAGTGACTTGTCGCTCAGAAACAGGCTGACATCGTGACATAAATGTATGCATCACTACGCGTGACAAACATTCCTTATAGCGTCATGTTTGTATCTCACGGTTTGGATTCACATTTAAAGTAAACAGCGGAGTTGTTGAATTTGCAGAACAAATAAAAAATATTAATTATGGCATAAATAAAATAAACGCATAGTAGCCAAGATTAAAACATTTTCACCACTCATGGTATTGTGGTATTAACCATGCACTCGCCAGCAGGCTTGTGGTTAAAACCAAAAAATCCACTCGTGGTGAAAATTTGGTATTCTCGGCTACTAGGGGTGTATTCTATATAAATATACGATTATTAAAGTTGTTATGTATGGGATACAACCAGGCCAAGATTTTCGTCTTAATTAAATACCTAATTTAATAGCTTTCGAGGACACTCATCCACACTGCTGCGTACATATCAACTAGAGTGTAATTCCTTTCGTCTTAATTAATCACTCACGATTAATCACTCACAATCTACTCCCAACACAGATTGTTCAATTATTAATGAGAAGTATCTGCTAGGAGGAAATTACAAATAGATGCACGACCAATAATAGCAGATGATTGGTATCAATAATCACACAATGCCTCGAGGTCTCTGAGTATGAATATCGAGTGGAAATATTCAATACCCAAGACACACATTGTCACTCCAAATAACGGGTGGGAATACACAACACCAGGGCATGCTGTCAATATTGGGTGGAAATGGTGGGAATATTATGATTATGAACAGGTGGTCACAGAGTCTTGTTTGTTAATTTTCTCCCAGTGTAATTTAAGGGGTTTCCACGCCTGAGGTGGAAAGTTTAGATGGACCTACACAGAAAACTACTTAATTGTTAAGCTAGTACACCACATCAAGAAATCTATGCTATCTTCAGATTACATCAATCATATTAAATAACAATAAAAATGTCAAAGAGATGACTAGTCAGAGTTTTAGAATGGAAATTTTGAGAAGACGTTCTCAGCAAGTATATGTATACAAATTGAGTGGAAATGAATAACTGCCATAAAAAGTACATGATCTGAACTAGTAAAATGGTCAAATAGCAATTTCATTGAGTTCAATACTGCTTCACAATTAGCATTAGCCAGGGTAGAGATTCATGGCATGATCTAGGAGATGTACATGCAGATACATGTAGAAAAAATTTGTCATGACTTTCAACATGATAAAATAATCCATGTATTATCTGTTGTCGGCTTATATTTCCTGAATACCCCTCCATGTGAATAATAGACCATTCCAATGTATACTTGTATAACTGAATGGGAGAATCCATTAGTAAAGAAATGGTTAAAGTTACTGAAGGCCTTCGAAGTGGGTTCATGCAAAATAACATAAAATTTTGTGAAACAGCTAACATCAACATGTACATGTAATGCCCTAAATAATCGACTCGTTAACCACAGTAGAATTATGGGTAACTTTTCAGGATTTAGTCAGAATTATGGCGTGTTGCCATTCATCGGAAAGCTCTCAGTAAGAGCTTTCCGATGAATGGCAACAAGGCATATTTCCGACTAAATCCTGAAAAGTTACCCATAATTCTGCTGTGGTTAACGAGTCAATTATTTAGGGAATTAATGTACATGATAAGGCCAATATAAAAAAATGCTAGATTTACATCCCCCCCCGACCCTATGGTAGTCCCCTCCTCAATTTGTTTTTATTTGGATATCTTTTTACATGTAGGCCTATATGTAAATTTTATTCTTGCCTTAACCGTCAGATTAGATTTCAATGACCCATTAATCAGTTTATTTTGATCAAATTGGACAATCTGAATCACCTTGTATCATATAAGTTAGGATACTGCTTCAATATATAGAATTCGCCCTCCCGTCCCATTTCTCTGAAAAAGTTGGATGTAAATCTAGTAATATATTTATATTGGCCTAAAATAGATTTGATTTCATTATTAACCCTTTGAGTGCCAGGGGCCGATCTCATCGGCCCTAAACCTACAAAATAAGTCTGTTAAAGAATATAAGAATAAATTATTAAAATTGTAAAAAAAAAAAAAATAAAAAATATTGTTAGGCCAATGCATTCTCTTATATATGCGATGCGACCTATGGTCGACTCGCATATATAAGAGAATGCATTGGCACAGGGTATATGGGTTGATACAAAAATCGACCTGGCACTCAAAAGGGTTAAAAACTCTCTAACAAATAAATGAGATTTCGCCTGTCAAAACTATTATTTGGTAAACATTACTGTTACAATGGAATTACTGATAAAAGTCCAATTAGCCCAATTTTAAGATATCAAAGTTTATCGGTAAACATTAGAAAAGGTCTAAGCATTGATAAATAATCTGAAAATCTTATTCAGACTAAAATAGGCAATGACTACATGATTAGCGATGTTTGTTGACAAATCACTGTCACAGTATTGTTTACATAATGTTTCAACAAGAGAAATTTCGTTATTGGAGAACTATCCATACAGAATATAAGAACAAGTTTATTTATTTCTCCATGTTCTTAGTGGTGATGTTTTACAGACTTTTATTATACCCCCTTTAAAAAAAAAAGGGGGGTATACTGTTTTGCACCTGTCTGTGTGTCTGTCGAGCCGTCCGTGCGTCTGTACGTCCGTCCGATGTCTGTTCATGTCATAACTTGAACAATAGTGCTCGGATCTCAATGAAATTAGGTATGGATGTTCACTATTATGAGGACATTAAATAGAGGTTCCATCGTTTTGTTCGGATTTTCTGTTCTAGAGTTATTCATCTTTGTTTATCTGGAAATGTTGAATTTTTGGTCCATCTGGTGTCTGTTCATGTCGTAACTTCAACAGTTGTGCTGGGATCTCAATGAAATTTGGTATGGATGTTCACAACTATGAGGACATTAAATAGAGGGTTCCATCGTTTTGTTCGGATTTTCCATTCCAGAGTTATTCATCTTTGTTTATCTGGAAATGTTGGATTTTTGGTCCGTCTGGTGTCTGTTCATGTCATAACATGAACAGTAGTGCTCGGATCTCAATGAAATTTGGTATGGATGTTCACTACTATGAGGGCATTCAATAGAGGGTTCCATCGTTTTGTTCGAATTTTCCATTCTAGAGTTATTCATCTTTGTTTATCTGGAAATGTTGGCTTTTTGGTCTGTCTGGTGTCTGTTCATGTCGTAACTTCAACAGTTGTGCTGGGATCTCAATGAAATTTGGTATGGATGTTCACTACTATGAGGACATTAAAAAGAGGGTTCCATCGTTTTGTTCGGATTTTCCATTCTAGAGTTATACATCTTTGTTTATCTGGAAATGTTGGCTTTTGGGTCCGTCTGTTGTCTGTTCATGTCGTAACTTCAACAGTTGTGCTGGGATCTCAATGAAATTTGGTATGGATGTTCACCACTGTGAGGACATTCAATAGAGGGTTCCATTATTCTGTTTGGCTTTTCCATTCTAGAGTTATTCAAGTTTGTTTATCTGGACATGTTGGCTGTTTGGTCCATCCGATGTCTGTACAGGTCATAACTTGAACAGTAATGCTCGGATCTCAATGAAATTTTGTATGGATGTTCACCACTATGAGGACATTTAATGGCACATTCAACAGTTTTGTTTTGTTTTTTTGTGCTATAGTTATTCATCTTCGTTTATATGAAAATACTGATTTTTGGGTCCATCTGTCTGAGTATAGCAGTCATAAGTTATAGATATGCCCACACTAGGCGGTATGCCACTAGGGGGTATGTACCGGACGACAGTCCATCTCTTGTTTTTTTGCACATTTACCCACTGCGAGGGCCTTGGTGCTTGGGTCCAGTTGAGTCCCTTTATTAAAAGAAGACCCTTATAGAATCTTGTTCAATTGCAAACATGTACAGTAATGCCCTAGATAATCAAATCCTTAACCACAGCAGAACTATGGGTAACTTTTCAGGATTTAGTCGGAAATATGGCTTGTTGCCATTCATCGGAAAACTCTCACTGAGAGCTTTCTGATGAATGGCAACAAGCCATATTTCGGACTAAATCCTGAAAATTTACCCATAATTCTTCTGTGGTTAAGGAGTCGATTATTTAGGGCATTAGTGCATAGTAGCATTTAGAATCCAGGCCTAGAGTCCCTTTAAAGTTTGTTCGTGGCTCGTGCACTCTGTTGCTTTATCAGTGTGCCTGCACTTGAGTTGTATGCACTCAAAGTGCTGCCGATTAAATCTAGGTTAAAGGACTCGTTTAGCATTCCCACATGCTTTTTTACACAGGAGTAAAAACATAAAAATAAGAATCAATTCATGAACGAATAGAATAAAAATATGGGAAAATGCACTTACTCTTACTGCTCTGATCGTGGGCCATATTCATAAAAGCTATTAAATAAATTGCGATGGCAGAAGTTTGATATCGATTACAGTGTCGTTAACACATAATTTCTACTCTAACCCTGAGAGGGTTCGGCATCTAGATGGTCACTAGCCTCCATGGGAACTGTCACCTGAGCTGCATGCACTTATTATACCTCCTCCCCCTGTAAGTTATGTTGGGAGGGCTTTATAGGAGTCAGCTTGGACGCAGTTTTGTCCAAGGTTGTATTCCTACATTTTTCAGTCAATTTTTTTAAGCATTGCACAGATATATAGGATTTGTGCACCTACAATTATTAGTTTCATCCGACTTTTTTTAGTGGAGTTATCCCCCTTTGCCAGGTTAAAATTTTATTTCAACATGCATAGTTTTGACCGAGCTTGTATTCTACATTTTCCGTTTAATTTTTTAGACAATTTTATGCATATAACGGAATGGCTAATTAAGCGACAACCCCTGTTATTATTGTTTTACAATATTTTGAATTGACAGTTTATGATTATATTATGTTATAGTGACAAAATATTATTTCTAATTTTTCCAGATGGAACGTCACACCTCATCGCTGGCTCTCTCACGCCGCCAGAGAACAAAAACAACATGGAGTACGTGTCGATACCGACAACGAGCCCGCTTAACATCAACACAATCGCCTCATCTATGCAAACGCCACCGAGCCCAATGCCGACGCCCTCTCCACCAAATCTGCGACACCCCGGTGACCTCGAGCATACGGACAGGCTGCACAACGGCTATGATCACAATGCTATGAGGTTGGTGTTTTTATGGTGTTATTATTAAAAGTGGACTGTCCATCAATTCATTCATATCTCGATGATAACTTTTGTTTTACTGAACTAAATAGAATGTCATTTGATATTTCTGTTCACCACCACAAAATACATTTCAGGTTCAATTTTGGGGTATGGCCACCCATTTGGACTAGAGTTACAGTTCTTTGTTGAATGCAGTAATAAGTATTCATACCTGGACATTCCCGTTTTATTTTGTGAAACACCTGCAGCCTCTCGAAAGAAACAATGCATTAGTCAGATAGGTGACACAGAGTGGCCTTGTTGGCCAGATAGGTGCCTGTGTCCACCAGAGGTGTCAAATCGAATTGTAGGTGTGATATCAGGGCACCGAAAAAACTCAAACAAGGTCTGATTGTTTGCCATAAAAATGTTGATCAAACGTCAAATCTCTGATGAATATCAAGACATAAGATTAGACACACTGTGTGGCATGCATTGTCTGGTGTTTAGTTGAGAATGTGACCCTGTCATAATTTTTTATGAAAGGTTCGAGATGTCAGGCAAAGATAATGCACACTGCCCTGCAATGTGTTCTTTAGTTTTTCAGTTGAAAATGTGACCTTGTCTCATTTTGTACTATTAGCATAGTTAATTGATATTAGGTGACACAAATTTAATTAGTTGCTTTAAGTATCGCACCAGTTGACATTTTTTTTACCGATGACCTAATATGCTGTGAGTACTCATGCAAAATAAAATTATTATAAATTTTTGCCGGAGCTATTTCAGTGCAGTTGTTGTCAAGATATGACATTTTAGTATAAAAAGGGCACTTCTCGCTATTTCTCGTTCATAGATTAACCCTTTCATGACTGGTGCTTCCTGAATTTTTGCAAAAACCCTGTGCCCATGTATTCTCTTATATATGCGAGTTGCCCATAGGTCACCTTGCATATACTGGACAAGTTTTGTAAATTCCTCTATCAACTGGGGACAAGTTGTAGATTCTATTTACTACATGATCCAAAACCTACATAAAACATACTTAAATCAACAAATGGAACATGAAACTAACGTTGACTTCAAAAAGACCTGTGATGACGTTTTACATAACTGTGTGTTGTTTGTCTGCGTAAAGAAATAGTTCCAAATAAATAAAGACTCCTTGATGTATTTAATGGTATTAATTTAATGAAATAACTTTTCAAACTCTTCATTCATTAGAGATTGTTGGAAAAATATTGGAAGCCATAGTATTTTGAGACATAGATTACGGAATGTAAACAGACAACAAACCGGAAGTCAAAGGTCAACTGGCACTATATCCTGTTACTAAATGAATTGTTTAATATCACAATTTATAGAACAGGTTTATTGAATGGAATAAGGGTAGGATCATGTAATAAATGACCTTATTATACGTTACATATGGCTTTATTATGAGTTACTTATGGCTTTAATATTTTATATACTTTTGTTCCAGCATTTATCCTCAAGAAAAAAAGCTTACACGGTGAGTCCTAAAACATAACATTACTTTGACTTTTCCTCGATTAGACTTACAAATCAGTATAGCAACATGTTTTATTTGTTATTAATGTAATCACAACCTAACAAGGCCAAAATCGAACACATCGCTTTAACTTTCAGAAAGTTGATGTGTGAATCCTTGGAAGAGAAATGTTTTTGAGAGACTGAGTTAAATGGTTTACAGGTGCTCAGCGTTACCTGTACAAATAAAATTCAAAAAAATTGGGGGCATATTGGAATGACTGCTGGCATATATCTCAGCTGTGGGTTATTTGATCTGAATGAAATTATGCATGGATGTTTGCCATCAAGACTGCTTTCAAAACTGGTAAATGCCATTCCCATTTTCCATTTTTGAGTTATCCTTCTTTGTTAATCTGGAAGTAGTGATTTTTAGCCCAACTTTAGTTTGTAAAGTTTGAGCAATTGCTATGGGTTGGCATCCGTCATCCATCCTTTTATTTGTCCGTCAGCAATTTTCATTGGCTCACTCTACAGGCTGCATGCCTCATCTAATTGACACCAAACTTCATATGGATCTTCGAGGTGACCTCTAGATGGGAAGCCATCAATTTTTCCCAAAATTTGATAAAAAACATGAGATGCCTGCAGCCATTTGGATTTCAAATTTAAATCCGTCGGCACACCCTGCAGCCCACATTTATTGGAGAAATGTTTTGATAATTTACAGGCATGTTTAGGATCACCTCTAGGTTTTGGATCATGTAATAAATAGAATCTACAACTAGTCCCCAGTTTATAGCGGAATTTACAAAACAAGTCCAGTAAATTAGGTCTGGACATAGCCTTTGGCAAGATCCGGACTTAATTTACTGGAGTCGTTTTGTAAATTCCGCTATAAACTGGGGACGAGTTGTAGATCCTCTATTTACAGGTACTTCTTAATGGTAATTGTTTTACAGACTTCTATTTCCCATGAACCCACTTCATAAATGTCCCAGCTCCTGTTCTTGCAGTACTGGGGACATTCATCCTTGTAGTATTGGAAACATAATACTAGTACATGTACCTGATTTTCAAAATATATGACCATAAAAACTCTCGTATTATACGTCTTCATTGTTAATGCTATTTACTATATACTGAATTAATGACTCTTTGATAGCCCCATTAAAAAAGGCCTATTTATTACAAAAGGGTTATATTTTTCAAATCATATAAACAGGTTGGGATACAAATGTCACTTAACTCAAGCTGATCATTCAGACATATAAGGTTACATGTCTGTATCAGTTAGGACACAGCTGCAGACACAGGCATACAGGACTTCAATTTTTGCAGAAAAGGGGAGAGGGGTGTGATAAAATGAAAATGCTGAAATTTGGAGGGGGTAGGAATTCCTGTCCCTCTTATGGCTATGCCTTCGAATTTCAATCTTGCTTCACAAAATTCACCCTCTGGGGACCTCATTCTAGTTAGTCCTCATCTTCTGGGAAGTATCTATAGTCTCAAATTAACATTGTTTTTAGTTACTTTTTCCCTTATGTTCAGTTTCAATATAACTGAGGAACTTAATTTGATCCTAGGTCTCCCACAGCAGTTGAGGCCTCAGCAGAATGAGGTCCCAGAGGGTGAATTTGGTGATGTTAGCCCGCCATGCAGGATTGCGTCACTAAATACACCCTCTGGGGACCTCATTCTTTCAAATGACAGACACTCTATTGGCCCTGGATCTGATAACATAGTGGGAGGCCATTGAAGGGACCCAAGGCCTTCGGAGTGGATTCATGTGGAATAAGATCAATTTTAACAAGTCTGTAAAACAACAACAAGTACATTTAAAAATAGATCGATTTTGCGATCGATTGTTCTAATTTTTGTTATTAACCCTTTCATGATGGGAGCTGCACTGGTGCAGCATTATATATCATGTGCCAGTGCATTATCTTATATATGCGATTCTCACATAGGGAGCCTTGCATATATAAGAGAATGTACCGGCTTACAATGTCAAGGTAACTATTGTTAGGCCAATGCATTCTCTTATATATGTGAGGCTCCCTATGGGAGACTCGCTTATATAAGAGAATACATTGGCACGGGTTTTCACAAAATTTCTGGAAGCTCCAGTCATAGCGAGTTATTAACAACAAGATTTTGCACATCAAAAGCATTCGTATGTGAACATTACTGTTACACTGGCATTACCGATCAAAGTCCAAGAATATAACAAAGTTTAATCAAATCATGACATTAAACATTGGAAAAGGTCAAAGCATTGAAAAATATTTAGAAAATAATATTTAGACTAAAATATTTTAACTTACAGTATGTCTGATATATTTGTACTCTTGTTCACAGGGAAGCGATGAGAAAATACCTCAGAGATAGGGGAGATCAAATCCTGGTGATTCTTCATGCAAAGGTTGCACAGAAATCATACGGGAATGAAAAAAGGTTGGTACACAAATCCAGTGAAAGTCACAGAAATCATATGGGAATGAAAAAAGTTTGTTACAGTAATAATAATAATATTTTAATGAAAAAAGGTTCTCAGCAGAAATTGAGTGCATAGCTCCAACTTAATTGTATCATACAATATTCTACACATTTCTTATATATTACAAGCCACTTAACAAACATTAAATAATTTTTTTCTTCAAATTTATTGTTCAAGCATGTGTTAATGCTGCACCCTGCTCTGAAACCTGGTGCATTGGTTGCTCCCCTAATTATTCGGAGTAATATTCAGTAAATAAATGAGTTTTAAAAAGACCGTTGAACTCATCATATTCAGGCCATATAATTATTCCAAAGAATCCGGCCGACAATGGAAAATGATATGTCCCCGAAACTACTATCAACCTTTGAGTATGGTAAGAGCATTATGTCCTCGGTGATGAGAGGCCTCGGTCGTATATACTCACAAATCTTGTCATTGAGATGCTGTGTGCACAGTTATTTAATGACTTGTAAGACATTGCTAGCATCTTGAAGTTTAGTTAACCCTTTGAGTGCCAGGTTGATTTTTGTATCAACCCATATACCCTGTGCCAATGCATTCTCTTATATATGCGAGTCGACCATAGGTCGCCTCGCATATATAAGAGAATGCATTGGCCTAACAATTTTTTTTTTTTTTTTTTACAATTTATTACAATTTTAATAATTTATTCTTATATTCTTTAACAGACTTATTTTGTAGGTTTAGGGCTGAAAAATAGGTCGCCTCGCATATATAAGAGAATGCATTGGCTTAACACATTAAAAATTATAAAATTGTTAAAGAATGTAAGAAAAAATGGTAAAAAGTGTTAAAAAAAGATTTTTTTTAGGCCAATGCATTCTCTTATATATGCGAGGCGACCTATGGTCGACTCGCATATATAAGAGAATGCATTGGCATAGGGCATAACTGTAACCATCACAATGTGGTCAATGAGCCGGTTCCAATGATATCCATATTTGTATGGTTTTATTGAGACAGACCCAAGATAATTTAGGCTGTTGCAGCTTTATTTGACCGGTTTTGGCCGGTTTGTTGGGTAAAGGGTTAAACAATTTGAGATCATCATTGGAGCATAAGTGTGACAAAATGACTCAAAATGATTTGAAAATTTGTTATACAGTTGGATAACAACATGTAGTGAACTCATCAAATTTTAAAAAATCTCCTATGTTTTTAAAAGAAATAACACTGTAGCTCAACTTGGAAAGGGATGGTGTCATACATTACAGTCAATAAAGTGATAAGGAATGCGGAAAGTATGCGTCCTGATGATAAGAGCATGAGCGAATGCATCTGTGGCAGATCCAGTTAGATATCTCCTCAATCTTCTGATATTAAGGAGATGATAATTTACTTACAGGCAGATTGTAGTTATACCCCCACTTTCGAAGAAAATGGGGGGTATACTGGATTGACTGCGTCTGTCCGTCCGTCCGTCCATCCGTCACGCTTTCTCCGTCCGTTTGTCCGTCCGTCCATCCATCCGACCTCATAACTCGAACAACTATGAACCGATTTCAATAATTTTTTGTATGCAATCTCCTTAGGACGGTCTCTCCGCATGACTTTTTTTTTTCAAGTTACGCCTCTTTTTCGACTTATTTTGACTTAGAAAATTCTGTCCGACTTAATAACTTAAACAAATATGAACCGATTTCAACAATTTTTGGTATACATGCTTCTCACAATACCCTCTCTACATGATGCGGCTAGGGATTGGCTCAGGCCGTTTTTCGTAATATTACACCTCATTTTCGACTTATTTTGACTTAGAAAATTCTGTCTGACTTAATAACTTTAACAAATATAAACCGATTTGAATAATTTTTTCTTTCCAAGGTTCTTGTGACACCATATCGATATTATTAGTCCGAATTTTTCTTGAAAGTTAAAAATCTTTTTGGTTGAGTTTACGGATAATGCGGGTTGAATTTGCCACGGTGGGGGTATGCTAGCACTCGAGTGCACACCTCTTGTTATATATGCGTCCATCTTAAGATTATTACCGAAGTAAATGCCAAGGTTTCTGATTTAATTCTTTAGTGTTATTTCAAACCTATTTACAAGACTAAACTTACTTCAATTATGGGTTCCGTTTGATCATTTTTGAGTTTAAGAAAGTTGGAACTCATCCACTGCCTGATGTTGCAAACACACTTTCCAGTCATTCAACTGCTGCCGATTGACTCTTGTCATCAGTGCAATCAAAGGATATATTCAATATGGTCAGCATAACAATGGTAACTGATTCCATTATATGTTATAACATTGATAGCTCAGCAATTAAGCAATTCAATTTAGCAATTCACATGTCACTTATATATAACAAAAATAAATTCATAAATTAGACAGGATAATATAAAAATGCAAACTGGTCATATCAGAATGTTCATACAAATGAAGAATAGTTATTTCCGGGAGATTTTAATAATTTTAGTAAGGAATATTAGAATATATTCAGATTTAGATGGGTTAATGTTTCTGGTTTTCGTGGCTTCTTTTGTCCACCGCCAATATATCTATTTTGGAACTGATGGGTTAACATGTTTCTTGTTTTCATAGGTTCTACTGTCCACTGCCGTGCATATCTATTTGGAAGCGGTCAGGTTAACCTGTTTCTGGTTTTCATAGGTTCTTCTGTCCACGGCAGTTCATATATCTATTTGGAAGCAGATGGGTTAACATGTTTCTGGTTTTCATAGGTTCTTCTGTCCACCACCATGCATATATCTATTTGGAAGCGGATGGAAGAAGAAAAAAGAGGAGATTGAGAAGGAAGGAGGAACTGAACAGGATTCTGTGGTGTGTGCTTTCATGGGGATCGGCAATTCAGACCAGGATATGGTTCAGCTCAACCTCGAAGGCAAAGTATGTCAATATTATTACTCTAATTCAACACTAAAGCAACCTTGAATGTGAAGTACAACAATATTATTACTCTAATTCAACCACTAAACAACCTGGATAGCGAAGACCATCAATATTATCAGTCTACTCAACCGCAAAAGCATTTTGCATCAATATTGTTACTCAACTTTACCATGAAGGCAAAGTAGACCTATGTCTATATTGTTACTCATTAGAAGGCAAAGTACGTCAATGTTATTACTCGCTAGAAGGCAAAGTATGTCAATGTTATTACTCACTAGAAGGCAAAGTATGTCAATGTTATTACTCACTAGAAGGCAAAGTATGAATTACCCTCTGGGAACCTCATTCTGTTGTCATTTGCAGAATGAGGTTCCCAGAGGTGGAATTTAGTGATGCTATCCCGCACAGCGGGCTAGCATCACCAAATTCACCCTCTGGGAACCTCATTCTGCTAAGGCCTAAGCAGAATGAGGTCCTAGAGGGTGAATTTGGTGATGCTAGCCCGCTGTGCGGGATAGCATCACTAAATTCACCCTCTGGGGACCTCATTCTGCAAATGACAGGCTCGCTATTTCAAGGCTTGTTGCAGAATAAGGTCCCCGGATGGTGAATTTAGTGACCTTCTGGGAACTTCAATTCTGCTGAGTCCTCAACTGCTATTTGAGACCTAGGATCAGATTGAAGTTCCCCAATTGAAATTGGTGATGTTCACCCATTAATCACCCCAATTATGCATTTTATCTTCTGCAAATTAGGGGATATAGAAACTTGAGCAGAAAGGAAAAAGTAACTGAATACAATGTTAATTTGAGACTACAGATACTTTACAGAAGATGATCTAAGAAGGCCTAAGCAGAATGAGGTCCTCAGACGTTGAATTTAGTTATGCTGACCCGCTGTGCAGGATAGCATCACAAAATTCTCCCTTTGGGGACCTCATTCAGCATTGCAAAATGACACATGCTATTTCAAGGCTTGTGTTCGCAGTCATTTGGTTCAGATTTGTTTGTGTCTTACTTGTAACATGCGCATAAATTGTTCTTTTTTCAGAATTACTGTGCAGCAAAGACTTTGTATATATCAGATTCGGATAAACGAAAACATTTTATGTTATCTGTGAAAATGTTCTATGGATGTGGACAAGACGTTGGTGTGTTCTTTAGTAAACGGATTAAAGTGATATCAAAGCCCTCAAAGAAAAAACAGTCATTGAAAAATGCAGACCGTAAGTTTTATTAGTCGAGTTTTTTTCCAAAACTCGACTTATAGTTTGATGAGTGACGGTGGGCGGCGGGCGGGCGACGTGTTTTGCTTATAACTCAACCGTTTATTGACGGATTAAAAACAAATTTGGTGTGTGAGTACATATCCATGCACGTAAGCTGCAGACAACAAATCGGGTTCGTCCGCACATTTATTACTTTGAATTTTCAGCTCGTTAGCGCGATAACTTCAACTTTTCAGCTCGTTAGCGCGATAACTTCAACAAACGTTATCCGATTTGATTGAAATTTTGTATATAGGTGTCTCCCAAGAATATCTCGGATGAGTTCGAAAACCGGCCTGGTCCGATAAAATTTGATAGAGTTATGGCCCTTAATTAGTCATTTTTCACGAATTTTCAGCTCGTTAGCGCGATAACTCCAACAAACGTCATCCTATTCAACTAAAATTTGGTATATAAGTGTCTTCCAATAATATCCTGGACGAGTTCGAAAACCAGCCTGGCCCAATAAAATTTGATAGAGTTATGGCCCTTAATTAGTCATTTTTTGCTCGTTAGCGCGATAACTTCAACAAACGTCCTCCGATTTTTTTTTAATTTGGAATAGACATACTTGCCAAGAATATTTCGGACGAGTTCGAAAACCAGCCTGGCCCGATAAAATTTGATGGAGTTATGGCCCTTAATTAGTCATTTTTCGATTTTACCTATTAATTAGTCTACCGATACTGATGCACACCAATTGGCGGTAGCCACCGAAAACGAGACACAGCATCTCTGATGCCACCTCTTGTGATTATTTAAATTGGTATTCAGCAGTTTGTTGGCAGTATGACTACAGTAATGCCTGAGAGCTTTCCGATGAATAGCAACATGCCATATTTCCGACTAAATCCTGAAAAATTACCCATAATTCTGCTGTGGTTAAGGAGTCGATTATTTAGAGCATTACTGTACCTTATTAACCTACTAATTTCACTGTTATGTACATCTTCATTTTATGCTTTCCCAAAACACTCTTCCCCTTCTCTCTCTCTCTCTCTCACTCTTCCTCTCTCCTGACACTGTCACTCTCCAATAAACATAATAATCCTTCCTTTCCAAACCACCCCTCCATTTAATGGAGAGGAGGTGCAAAACAAAAATGGGAAAAACTTAATATAACCCGTCGGGCTTGCTGTTGAATCTACGTTTTCAAATTATGTCATTTATTAGTTCAACTTGACAAAGTCAGCTATTGCCATGGGTTGGCATCTGTTGTCCATCCGTCCGTCAACAATTTCCTTGAGCACACCCTACAGGTAACATATCTCATCTGATCATCAAAAAAACTGCATATGGATCTTCGGGGTGGCCTCTAGATTTTTTCCGAAGTTCGTTTAAAAATATAGCCACCAGCAGCCATCTTGGATATCAGTTTGAATCGATTGCCATTTATTGGAGAATTGTTTTGAAATATAATAGGCATGTTTAGGATCACCTATATATTGGAATTTAAAAAAAATTTCGATGAAAAACATGGCCACCAGCAGCCATCTTGGATTTTACTCTTTGTATGACTAAATCCTTCGGCATGCCCTACAGACCACCTCCCTCATCCAATCGAACCAAACTTCATGTGGATCTTCAGAGTGTACTCTAGATGGGAACTTACCATTTTTTCCAAATTCTGTTTCAGCAGTTTCATTAGCCATCTTGGATTTGAAGCCATCAGAGCACCATGCAGACGACATTATTTAGAGGAATGTTTTAAAAATGTTCAGGATCACTTCCAGATGGGAGCTACCGAATTTGTACGATATTCGATCAATGTGTCATTGTTATCTCAACTTTACTTTGTAAAGTTTGAGCTATTGCCATGAGTTGGTATCTGTCATCCATGTGTTGGTGTGTGTACGTGGAGACGTCCGTCAACAATTTCCATTGGCACGGGCTACAGGCCGTATTGTTGTCTGATCATCATGAAATTTGTCATGGATGTTAATATTGACATGCTGATGGGAACGAGTCATTTTGGGGTCATTTGGCCAAAAATCATGGCTGCCGCCAGCCATCTTGCATTTTACTCTTTGCATGACTAAAATCTTTGGCACAGGCTACAGGTTGTATCTTTTGTCGGATCATCATGAAATTTGTCATCGATGTTGACATTGACATGTAGATGTGAATGAGTGATTTTGGGGTCATTCGGCTGTAAAGCTACTGGTTGGATTTTACTCTTTGCATGACTAAATCCTTTGGCATGGGCTACAAGTCATACCTTTACTCGGATCATCATGAAATTTGTCATGGATGTTCATTGGCATGTAGATGAGAACAAGTGATTTTGGTGTAATTCGGCCATAAAACATGGCGCCATCTTGGATTTGATTCTTTGCATGACTAAATCCTTAGGCACAACCTACAGACCAAATCTCTCATCTGATCATCACCAAACTTCATATAGATCATTACCTAGATGGGAGTCATCAAAGTCTGAAAAAGATGGCAGCCATCTTGTATTTTACTCTTTGTATGACTAAATCCTTTGGTACACCCTACAAACGACACCCTACTTGTCCGATCACCACTAAACTTCACATGGATTTTCGGGATGACAACAAGATTGGAGTAATCTAATATTTCGGAATTTTCTTAAAAAACATTCCACTGGCAGCCATTTTGGATTTTACTCTTTTCATGACTAAATCCTCTAGCACACCCTACATTTTACTTCCCTCATCCAGTCATCACCAAACTTCATATTGATCTTGATACTAGATGGGATCTATCAAATGTTTTTGAATTTCATTGGAAAACATGGCCGCCAGTGGCCATCTTGGATTTTATTTTATATTTATATCTTCATGTTGATATAACTGACTTCATTTCTAACAGACTTTACAGTATTAATCAATTACATTGTTTTATTACAGTGTGTATAGCATCGGGGACCAAGGTGGCATTGTTCAACCGACTGAGATCACAGACTGTGAGCACACGATATCTTCATGTCGACAACGGAAACTTCCACGCCAGTTCCACACAGTGGGGGGCATTTACAATCCATCTGTGTAAGTCTTGCTTTAGTCTAGGGTTGTAATGGTTCATCATGCTATGCGATAGTTTGAGCTCTTGGGGTTATTATAACCCAGAAATGAAAGTTTTCCGGTTTTTACCCGAATTCTTGTATTCTGATAATTTTCTGTAGCCCATCCGGAATTTCCCCAAAAAAAATAAAAAAAATTTCTTAATATTTTTTATTAAGAAAAACGTACAAATTGATCGGTAAAGTGAAGCACGAAATTGTAAGGGCATTCAGTGACAGGAAGCTCAAGTCTTTTGATGCTTACAATGATAAATTTCACAACCCACTCCATCACATGTATTTTGGTGCAAACACAGAGGCCATACTGAAGAAGTACACCAAATTAGATCAAACCTCTGGAAAATAATTCATGGACAAAGTTAAGTGTGCTTACCTCAACACATCCAAGTACATTTTGAAGAAGTTTCCACTTAATAACAATTTCTTCAATGTGTTTCTGTCATTGACCCAGTCGACGTAAACATCTCCGTAATAATTATAATATTACGTCAACACGAATTCATGTAAAAACCCATTTCCAGAACAATGGGCTTCCCCCAATATCGTGACGTCATACTGATGTCACAGACATTCGAAATAAGGAATAATTTATGCGGTTGTATTGGAATGTTACGAGAGGCAGAGATTTACTAGTACAGAACACTGAATATCGGCATCGGTTATTTCGCCGCCGATCAGAATCATGCCATTTGTCAAAAGTGTTTTTCTTTAATAAAGCAGCTGGTCAAAATCAATACGACTATTAAAACTAACTTTAAATCAGTGCCACATGATCGAGTTAAACGACTATTGCGTTTGCCGTATACAGATGACACCTGAGCTATTTTTACGGGACACGCACAGCTGTTATCGGTTAGCCAATCGGGGTTAGCGGTTTCTGGTACCGCTTCCAATCAAAACAAGGAATTTCCTGGTATATCCCCAAGTCTGGAAATAGCTTTCCGGCCAGTCCTGTTCGACTCAGATGAATTTATATGATATACTGAGTCGAAATTTATGTCGACTGTCATTGACCCTAAGGCAATTGGACATGGGTTGACCAATGAAGCATTCCAGAAACTTGCGAAATACTTTCCGACTGTTTTGAATGATGGAAAAATTTATGATTTCTATTGGGAAGCCTCAAATATTCAGTCTACATTGCCAGACGCTCTGGATGAAAATGGGAACCCATTAAAACTAGATGTGTGGTGGACAATGGTATTCAGATCATGCAAATACCCCATTCTCACTCAAATTATAAAATGTGTGATGAGAGATATTCTTCCCTATGAGGACATTTACAATCCATCTGTGCAGGGAGGAAAATAAATAGTATAGCTGCAAAAGCATAGCATTTTGCTAATCAAATGTTGGAAAATGCTATACAATGTATTATCTCTTAGCCATTTATATACTAAAGCATCATTGGCGAGTAGTTATCGCATAGGAAATGTTCAGATAATAAGCTCAACAAATGAACTTATTATCTGAACATTTCCCTCCAATAAATCGGACTCCTTCTGCACTTTCTATTATCTGCTTATTATACCCCCACTTTCGAAGAAAATTGGGGGTATACTGGATTGACTGCGTCCGTCACGCTTTCTCCCTCCGTTTGTCCGTCGTTCCGTCCGTCGTTCCGTCCGTCCGACCTCATAACTCGAACAACTATGAACCGATTTCAATAATTTTTTGTATGCAATCTCCTTAGGACTGCCTCTCCACATGATGCTAATTGTGGTTCGGTCCGACTTTGTTTTTAAAAGTTACGCCTCATTTTCGACTTATTTTGACTTAGAAAATTCTGTCCGACTTAATAACTTTAACAAATATGAACCGATTTTAATAATTGTATCTGTACAAGCTTCTTGTGACACCATATCGATATTGTTAGTCCGAATTTTTCTTTATAGTTAAAATCTTTTTTGTTGGGTTTACGGATAATGCGGGTTGAATTTGCCACGGTGGGGGTATGCTAGCATTCGAGTGCACACCTCTTGTTTTTCCTTGACACCCCTCCAAAATAATAGACCATTTCAATGTACTATTTTATAACTGAATGGAAGAATCCATTTAGTATAGACAGGGTTAACATATAGCATGTTGCTTCCCACTGTATATTGTCAATGAACTGGATCAAGTACATGTATAGTTGCCCTTTGCATGTTTTCAAATCATTTCCAGCCAACCTCGTCAATCGATACATTTGATAGGTTACTGGTGTGCATGCTGGGGTGGGTAGGAGATATGTTTCGGAACACTCTTCAAAGTAATTGGATTCAGACAACATACTTTAACCCTTTCTATGCGAAATGGATTCCCCCATTCAATTATGAAAGTATACATTGGAATAGTCTATTATTTCATGGAGGAGTGTTCAGTAAATGTAAGCACACGACAAACTGACGAACAGATAATACAAGTGCAGAAGGATTTCTATTCACTGATGGGAAGTGTCTACATAATAAGTTCAACAAATGGCATATGGTTTGTTGAACTTATTTTCTGAACATTTCCTAAGGGAACTACTCATCAATAAGTATTTAGTATAGAAAGGGTTAAATCATATTTCCTATTTTACTGTGAAAATAGCAGGCGTTTTGGAAATCGGCCAGCTAGCTTCAAACACTTGGCTTCAAGCATGAGTTTAGGGTGCCTGTCATTTGCAGAATGAGGTTCCCAGAGGGTGAATTTAATGATGCTATCCCGCAAAGCGGGCTAGCATCACTAAATTCACCCTCTGGGGAACTCATTCTACTACAGGTGTAAACTTTAACCATTGAAATGCAATTGAAACATGTTAGCCACAGTAGAAGTGTATACCACGGTCAGACTCCTGTTCACACACAGTAGGGTGTAAAGCAGAAATCTATTACATAGCATGTTTGTACACAGTATTAAACATGGGGAGTCGTGGTATAAACCATGATATGCTACTCACAGTCTCACACATTATGTTATATATCTTTATCTACTTCATAATGCATTACAAAAGATGAATGAACACATCTGTAAAAGTATGTGTGTCTGTAGCGATTCATTGTGTTACAGTAATGCCTTAAATAATCGACTCCTTAACCACAGCAGAATTATGGGTAACTTTTCAGGATTTAGTTGGAAATATGGTTTGTTGCCATTCATCGGAAAGCTCTCAGTGAGAGCTTTCCGATGAATGGCAACAAACCATATTTCCGACTAAATCCTGAAAAATTAACCATAATTCTGCTGTGGATAAGGAGTTGATTACTTAGGGCATTACTGTATGCATTTATCATGATATGCTGCTCTCTCGATATAATATATTCCATAGTGTGCTGCATATCGCAATACAAAACTTTGAAGAGAAAACATCTGTTATCTGAGTTCATCCAATCAGCTAAATGTTAGAAGTCAATCATTTTCTGAAGCTTTCTTGCAAATGCAAAAATAGTCCATAACCCTCATTCTACATTAATTTTACCCAAGAGAGTCTCCATATTAAATAAATAAACTTTTAGAAGCCATCTACCCTTAAAGGGACCAAGGCACAAAAGTTTGTAAAAGCAGCACTGCCAAGAAGTATATGGAGAAAAAGCATGTATTTATAATATAAGTTGAAATATTTTAGTCTGAACATTATTTTCAGAATATTTTTCAATGCTTTTACCTTTTCTGGTAAGTTTTGATTAAAATTTTGTATGTTATTGAACTAATTGAGAGTTATCAATAATGAAAATAAGAACAAAGTTAATCTATTTTTGCACATGTTGAAGATAACTACCCAGCTCAGCGCGCAGTATAGGTATTGGGCGGCCGTGTGTAGGTGTGACCTTACACATAATTTACAGGATACCGTGTCGTTGAAATTTTTGGCAAGTACTCTTTTTCGAGAGAAAAAAAATCACCTAATTTCCGTTAGTGGTTGCGCTAAATCGCAATGGACCAACACGATGAAAAGAAAGGTTGCCACTTCACAAATACTGATATGAGTTAATGACTTGAAGTATTTATTTATAAACAGGTAGAATAGTTTCGTATTAGATCAATTTTGTTTGTTAGCTTAATGAAAACAAGTTACGACGTCATGACATGTTTTATGACGTCATTTGTCTTTGCGGGCCAGTTTCCAGACAAGACTGCACTTGTAAATTTGTCGTGTTGTCTCACTCATACATACAGTGTGGCCGCATTGGGAGGAACTTATAGGTCTGAATGTGGCATGCTTAGGCTTAATTGTAGCATATATCTATAACACTAAATATTATATTGTTATATGCCAGTAATTTATTATCAAAGGCTGATGTCTAAACGAAATAGCCATATAAAAATCTGCTCGCATCCAAAACGATTGACAAGATTATTCAAGAATTCGTTTCGTTACCATGCATAGGCCTAAATAGGTACAAAGATTAATGACTATTTACACGTGACATGTTTTATGACGTCAAAACGTCATTTGTCTTTGCGGGCCAGTTTCCAGACAAGACTGCACATGTAAATTTGTCATTTTGTCTCACTCATAGATACAGTGTGGCCGCATTGGGAGGAACTTATAGGTCTGAATGTGGCATGCTTATGCTTAATTGCAGCATATATCTATAACACTAAATATTATATTGTTATATGCCAGTAATTTATTATCAAAGGCTGATGTCTAAACGAAATAGCCATATAAAAATCTGCTCGCATCCAAAACGATTGACAAGATTATTCAAGCATTCGTTTTGTTACCATGCATTGGCCTAAATAGGTACAAAGATTAATGACTATTTACACGATCCGTCGCAAGGTCCTTCCCCTTCACATCATACCGGTGTCACTCTATATGCCTTGCTTATTATCATATTAGTTGTTTTTCAGACTTTTATGTTATTTCGTATGAACCCACTTACGAAGGCTGTGAGTCTCTTTAAATAGTAGGCTATGTAAACAGGTCTGCAAATAGTGTGTCTGTCATATGCAGAATGAGGTTCCCAAGGCGTGAATTTAGTGATGCTGTCCCAGTAAGTGGGCTAGCATCACCAAATTCGCCCTCTGGGACCTCATTCTGCTTAGGCCTCATCTTCTGGGAAGTCTCAAATTATCTTTTGCTTTTAGTTAATTTTTCCCTTCTTAGTTTCTATATCCCTTAATTTGCAGAAGATAAAATGCATAATCTAGGTGACTAATGGGTGAATATCACCAACTTCAACTGGGGAACATCAATATGATCCTAGGTCTCCCATAGCAGTGGAGGTCTAAGCTGAATGAGGTCCCCTGATGGTGAATTTGGTGATGCTAGCCTGCTTGGCTAAATTCACCCTTGGGGGGGGGGGGGTTGCGAATTCAATCTGCAAATGACAGGCATACTATTTGCAGGCTTCATCATTCCTAGTGTCGACTGTATTAAAGGCCCACTTAATTTTCGAGTCACTGATTATTTTTTAATAGTGCCTTGATATACTGTTTTCTATGCCATAAAATATGATTAAATACCATAATTCATCACCGTTTGAAACGTCTGCATCTCAGAAGATGCTCATAGAGAAAAAGAAAACAGCTGAAATCATAGAAATATTACCCCCGTTTTCACATTTTGGCTCCCAGAATGCAACAGAATTCAAATAAAAAGGTATTTTCAATGGAAGGGGAATAACTCTATCTTTAAGACTTATTGAAAATAATACAATTTGAACTACAATCCAGATGAAAAAAAAAACACATTAGTAACTCAACAAAAACATGTTCACAGTTTATTACACCGGATACGTTGATAATACAATGTTTTGGAGCTTCCTCTTTCTGATGGTATATAATATGGCATATATTTTATATAATGTGATCTGGGGGTTCAAAAATTAAGTTGGCCTTTAACTGATTCTGTCACCTATATTTCTGAGATTTACTGCACACAAACATTTTGATGGAATGTATTTTCTTTCAACAGTGGATGACAACGAAGGTGAATCAGAGGAGTTTACAGTGAGAGACGGGTATATCCATTATGGTGCCACAATCAAACTCGTCTGTTCTGTTACTGGAATGGCCTTACCTAGACTGGTGAGTCTCATACAGTAATGCCCTAAATAATCGACTCTTAACCACAGCAGAATTATGGGTAATTTTTCAGGATTTAGTCGGAAATATGGCTTGTTGCCATTCATCGGAAACCTCTCATGCGTACCTCATGCACGATTGTTTCATTCCAGATAAGTCGTAAAGTTGATTGGTTTCGTACATCATGCATGATTGTTTCATTTCAGACAAGTCCTAAATTTGATTGGTTTTGTACCTCATGCATGATTGTTTTATTTCACTTAATTCCTAAGGTTGATTGGTTTCATACTTCATGTACAATTGTTTCATTCCAGATAATTCGTAAGGTTGATAAACAGACAGCATTACTCGACGCAGATGATCCAGTGTCGCAGCTACATAAATGTGCCTTCTACATGAAAGATACAGAACGAATGTATCTGTGTTTGTCTCAAGAAAGAATTATCCAATTCCAGGTAAGAAAACAATCAGCAGCTCCTTTAATACAAGGAAAAACCAAACTGGGAAACGGTAGTTTCTAATGTAATGCTATCCATAGACCAGTTATTATGAATTTAGCCAGAGCATGTATCAAATTGATTTAGGGATTATGTTAAATTCCTGTTTATTAACACAATGATTCTGAATAATAAAATAATCACTAACCATTTTATAATGGATGTGGTTGCCACTGTCGCAATTTTATAATCACAAAATTAATAGTTTCCATATGATAATTATTTATATTAATGCTTTATTTCAGACAATTACGTCCATATTAATACACAAATGCACAGTACAGTTCACCATACATTAAGCATATAATAATTTCACAAAATATGGGAGCTAGGTTCCAAATAAATAAGTACATGTAATTAATCCTGCATCAATATCACTAGTACAGTAAAACAGATCAACATAGAGATACATTTGGGGTTGATAATTCATTGATTATTCTGAAGTTTTATAGATAAATTGTGATGTTGTAATTTTTCCCCGCAAAGTTTTCAAATAAAGGCTGATTATCAAATCCTAATCGACTTCTCTGATCAGCCTCTCATTATAATTTTAGGCGGCTCCTTGTCTGAAGGAACTAATTGGTTTTATATGTGTCAAAACTAATCGCCTCTCATTATATTTGTAGGCGACTCCATGTCCAAAGGAAGCTAACAAGGAGATGATAAACGATGGCGCCTCGTGGACAATCATCAGTACTGATAAAGCTGAATATACCTTCTATGAAGGAATGGGTCCGATAAAATCACCAGTCACGCCCGTCCCCGTCGTAAATAGCCTCCATGTAAGTATCAAAGATAATATAGCTAGTCACGCCACTCCAGTCCCTGTAGTAAATAGCCTCATGTGTATGTGTCAAAGTTAAATCACCGGTCATGCCAGTCCCTGTCGTAGATAGCCTCCATGTATGTATCAAAGATAAAATCACTGATCGCACCAGTCCCCATCGTAAATAGCCTCTCCATGTATTAAAGACAAAATCACTGATCATGCCTGTCCCCATCGTAAATAGCCTCTCCATGTATTAAAGACAAAATCACTGATCATGCCTGTCCCCATCGTAAATAGCCTCTCCATGTATTAAAGACAAAATCACTGATCATGCCTGTCCCCATCGTAAATAGCCTCTCCATGTATTAAAGACAAAATCACTGGTCATGCCTGTCCCCATCGTAAATAGCCTCCATGGGAGACTTGCATATATAAGAGAATCACTGGCACATGATCTTTAATGCTCCACCAGCGCAGCTCCGATCATGAAAGGGTCAAGATAGACCAGATTCAACAGAAAGAGAAATGTTATATTGCCTTGAAAGCAAAATATATTAATTTTGATAATTTTATTATGAACTGGATCCTTGAAGGTGCCTGAAAATGCACAAGTTTACCTTTTTGGCCTTTAGACTCAACCCTAATAATAAATTTGTAAGTTATGCCCTTTAATGTTTTCGAAACCTTGGCTCTTTTGTGGTTGCGTTAATTGACAATTATATTCAAAATGTTTAATGAAATAAATGCACATAAAACAGTCTATTCCCAATATTTTTGTGCACAACTGTATGATGAAACCTCACCAATAAAAAGTATTATGTCCTATTTAAATAATAATCATGATCATTTTTGGAAAGTACAGTAATGCCCTAAATAATCGACTCCTTAACCACAGCAGAATTTTTATGGGTAACTTTTCAGGATTTAGTCGGAAATGTGGCTTGTTCCCATTCATCGGAAAGCTCTCAGCTCTCACTGAGAGCTTTCCGATGAATGGCAACAAGCCATATTTCCGACTAAATCCTGAAAAGTTACCCAAATTTCTGCCGTGGTTAAGGAGTCGATTATTTAGGGCATTACTGTAATTAAAGGGTTAACTCATCAAGATACTTACCATTAAGAGTATATTCCTTTAACTCTTCTCACATAAATCAAAATTTCTGCCTATACACGAAACAAGGTGAATGTGTAAAAACACATCGAAGTGACCAAATATACAGAACAATTCAGAAAACGAGAAAAATATCTCATATCTCGTATCTCATATCTCATATTTCGGTTCTTGGGCATGAACATCTGGAGTTGCTCGTAATAATTATATAAGATGCATCACTCTTGTTATTTGGATATTGAAATGTTAATTTCGCTATGATTATTGGAAACTGATGGTGTGGGGTCAAGGGTCAGGTCACAAACAAACAGGTAGTAACAATTCAGTTCATCTGATGCATGGGCTGCCCAACAGTGACTCATTATTAGCTCAACTTACTTTTGTAAGTTTGAGCTATTGCCATGGCTTGGCGTCCGTCGTCCGTGTGTCCGTCAACAATTTCCTTTGGCGCGGGCTACAGGTCGTACCTTTGCATGAATGTTGACATTGACATGTAGATGGGAACGAGTCATTTTGGGGTCGTTCGGCCAAAAAACATGGCCGTCAGCAGCCATCTTGGATTTTACTCTTTGCATGACTAAATCATTTGGCGCAGGCTACAGGTCGTAGTTTTGATTGGAACTTCATGAAATTTGTCATGGATGTTAACAATGACATGTAGATGGGAACGAGTGATTTTGGGGTTGTTCGGCCAAAAAACATGGCCGCCAGCAGCCATCTTGGATTTTACTCTTTGCATGACTAAATCCTTTGGCGCGGGCTACAGGTCGTACCTTTGGTCTGATCTTTATGAAATTTGTCATGAATGTTGACATTGGCATGTAGATGGGAACGAGTCATTTTGGGGTCATTCGGCCAAAAAACATGGCCACTGGTGGCCATTTTGGATTTCAAAATTCAATCCATTGGCGCGGGCTACAGGTCGTACTGTTCGTCTGATCATTATGAAATTTGTCATGGATGTTAATATTAACATGTAGATGGGAACGAGTGATTTTGGGGTCGTTCGGCCAAAAAACATGGCCGCTGGCAGCCATCATGGATTTTACTCTTTGCATGACTAAATCCTTTGGCGCGGGCTACAGGTCGTACCTTTGGTCTGACCTTTATTAAATTTGTCATGAATATTGATATTGACATGTATATGGGAACGAGTCATTTTGGGGTCATACGGCCAAAAAACATGGCCGCTGGCAGCCATCTTAGATTTTACTCTTTGCATGACTAAATCCTTTGCCGCAGGCTACAGGTCGTAGTTTTGATCAGAACTTCATGAAATTTGTCATGAATGTTGACATTGACATGTAGATGGGAACGAGTCATTTTGGGGTCATTCGGCCAAAAAACATGGCCGCTGGTGGCCATTTTGGATTTCAAAATTCAATCCATTGGCGCGGGCTACAGGTCGTACTGTTTGTCTGATCATGATATTTATCATGGATGTTAATATTAACATGTAGATGGGAACGAGTCATTTTGGGGTCGTTTGGCTAAAAAACATGTCCGCCAGCAGCCATATTGGATTTTACTCTTTGCATGAATAAATCCTTTGGTGCGGGCTACAGGTCGTAGCTTTGGTCAGAACTTCATGAAATTTGTCATGTATGTTAACAATGACATGTAGATGGGAAACGAGTCATTTTGGGGTCGTTCAGCCGAGAAACATGGCCGCCAGCAGCCATCTTGGATTTTACTCTTTGCATGACTAAATCCATTGGCACAGGCTACAGGTCATACCTTTGATCAGATCATTATGAGATTTGTAAAGGCTGTAGATGGGAACAAGTCATTTTGGGGTAATTCGGAAAAAAAACATGGCTGTCGGTGGCCATTTTAGAATTTACTCTTTGCATCAATAAATCCTTTGGCACACCATAATCACCACATCCCTGATCCGATCATTATGAAACCTGTTATGAATGTTGATATTGACATGTACATCTAGTCTTACTTAGACATTTCAATTAGCACTTTTCCTATTCCTCCATTTACTGTCGACCATTAAATTATTCCCCTACCTAAGTTGAGCTACAGTGTCATTGACACTTTCATTATAGGTTACTGTTTGACAGTCTATGCCCCTGATGGCTCTCAATGATAATTAGATTGAAAAATGAACATAAAAACTAAATCTAACTGGGAAAAGAACTTTATGAAAAAGCAATAAAGACAAAGATGGGGAAATGGGTAATATAAGCATCATACTTTCTGCCAAATCCCATTCTCTAAAATAATTGTCTTTATATATTATACAATTTTTTTAATTCATTTGCATGATTTATTGAAATAAATATGTTTACACCAACTCTTCTCACAGTTGAATGGCGGAGGTGATGTTGCCATGTTGGAGTTGACTGGTGAGAATTTTACTGCCGTTCTCAAAGTCTGGTTTGGTGAAGTGGAAGCTGAGACCATGTTTAGGTGAGTGCAATGATATAATAGAGTTATGTATCTTTATGGTTTTTGCAGGGACCAGCCTGGAGGTTTCAAATTGAGAGACGTCACTTCTCCCTGTTTGTTTATTGTGGAGAAGTGGACTAAGCAGGTAGAAGTAACAATGCATGAAGTTCAATATGCACCCAAACGTCACCATTCTATGTCCCAATAAGTATCATGCAACACAAGAGCCCAATTATAAAACCATTATGGTAAGTAACAACACCATTATGATCAGGAAATATAATTTAAATATGATGTTAGATCATATGTATACTGGTATATGAGAGAGAAGTCACTTCTTCCTTAGACAAAAATAGGGAGAATTAGCACATTTTAGGGAGAAGATGTCTCCTAAGTCGCCATCTAGGCTGGTCCCTGTGGTTTTGTGTAATAAAAGCTGAGACCATTTGCACGGTTACACTACAATAGGATGGAATAGAGTTCTCTTTCTTCCTTTGTGTGGTAAAATAATGTCAGTTTCACTACAATAGGATGGAATAGAGTTATCTTTCTTCCTTTGTGTGATAAAATAATGTGCACCCACCAGAGTACACCACAAAAAATCACATCCGCCACTCTCACGTCACATTACTCTTACCCATCATTTGATTTCATTATTCTTGTTCAATGAGAACTTGAAAAAATACAATTGACCATATACATGTATTTGGATCATTTCTTTTAGGTGTGAGGAGAGTATGCTGTGTGTGGTGCCAGATATATCAGCGTTCCGTGCCGGCTGGAAATGGGTGCGGCAGCCGTTACAGGTTAGCACTTTGGCTAATGGGGTCGTTGTCGTAATGTTTTATACATAGATGCACACTGTGTGCATTTCTGTATACATAAATGCACACAAGTCTTGCATAGTGACAGGGGTCATTGTCATAGTGTTTTCTACATAAATGATATTTTTTGTAAGTTCATTTTCTTCCATTCATCGATCAAACAACCATGCAGTTCTTTCGTTCCCTGTTTAATACTAAGATCAATGTGCGACCAATGATCAATTTTATTGCAGTTTCATCATTGTGATAAAAGAATGAGTTTATCAGAACTTCGGAAGAAAAATGGTTATGAATTGAAGCAGACGGCAATTATTCACGGCACATTTCAATACTGGTGTGCATTACGTAGACATAAATGCACACGGTGTGCATTCATGTATAAAACATTAAGACAATGACCACATTTGCAGCACTTTGTCAGCCAATCTATCAGTCTGTTTAACCTTCAATGCCCAAAAAAAATTATCCCGGGGGGACTATAAAATGATCAGTGTCCATCCGTCGATCCATCCGAAACATTTGTTGTCCAGATGAATACTTGAAAAATATTAGACAAAATTTCATGAAACTCGGCATGCGGTCTTCATTTTAGAAAGTCTTGGTCAGGTTCGAATTTGGGTCTGGTTTGACCATATCTGACAGAGTTATGCACCTATTAAACTTAGAATCTGCTGATTATTTTTTTGTCTGGATGATAACTCAAGTTATAACTATCAGATAGTTTTCAAATTTGATATGTGGATTAATTACATGACAATCAGGTCTACTTTGATGTTTTGGTTAGGTCAAACTATTCCTGATGAAGTTGTGGCCCTTTTCGACTTAACATTTGATGATTTTGTTGTCTGGATGGTATAAGTTATGATTGTCGGATAACTTTCTATGTGATAGGTGGATTTATCACATGAAAACACAACTGATCAAGTTTTAATTTTGGTTCGGTCTGATTATTTCTGACAGTCTTATGCCCCTTTTCGACTTAAATTCAAATTACAAATGTCTACTCAATATGACCAAAGAAAGTGACTATGAAGATTGGAAAAAGGAAATTATAATTTGACAGGCAGTGACTGTTTTTAAAATGTGAAAAATAAAGACCAGCCATCTATCGCTTTCTAGTAAAGATAGAGAAGCTGTCTTTGAGTTAGCGATTTAGAAACTCATGGACATGAATGTTGTGAGAAATCTAATTGACAAATTCTACCTAAAGGACACAAATCAAAGTGCTAGCCTGCTAGGTTATAATTATCTATATTTGTCCCACAAATTTTTTTTCCGGGTGGGGGGAGGGGGTGGGGGGGTACTATAGAAATCATCAGTGTCCGTCAGTCCCAGATGGTTTCCGGATGATAAGTTTAATTTTTCATAAACGATTGATATTATTTATTGACAAGAGACTTATTGTTTTGTTCACAGGTTCCAGTTTCATTGGTGCGAAGTGATGGAATAATATATGCAACAGGACTGACATTCACGTACACACCGGAACCCGGACCTCGACAACATTGCCGAGAAGTTGAACGAACATTACGCGGCAGTGTTGCCAGTCCGGATTCTACGACTAACTATAAAAACCTCTGTTGATTGTTAATTCATGCAATTTCTTACTCTTACCTCATAATTCGCATTGAACACCTCAGTTAGCGTCGGCCTATGTGGACTTCCTCTGGTTACCATGGTAATGACCCAGATACACACATAAATGAAGAATATTCTAAGCATTCAAACGGATCATGATTGTGTCTGTTGCAGCTGAGTTATTCTGGAGATTGTTGACTTACTCAGAAGAGGAAGAATTTCGTTGGTAATGAATATATGTTGCTATGTATCTGTGTGGTTGCCATGGTTACTGTTGTTATCCAGGCTCTGTTTCTATGGAATATCCAGACTAGTGCCATATCCTATGCACAGCTTCAATCTGACAAGATAATGATGGTGTAAGGGAAAACAAACTTGAGGTTTTATTTCCCATTTGGTTATTATTTCCAGTCTTGAATTTGGGCACCTCAGGTTATACTTTACACCAAAATCATTGGAGCTTTCCACACATATATTAATTAGTGGGAGGAGCTTACGGTTGCTAGGAGACAAGGCATCTGCAGCAATAGTTTAATTAGATTTACCTGTCCTCATAATTTGCTATGGCAATCAGCAATGCCAAAGCCATTTGGAAGCCGAAACCAAACAATCTGAATTAAGAAGGCTTATTTACCGTGCTGCATTTTTCAGGATTTAGTCAGCAATATGGCTTGTTGCCATTCATCGGAAAGCTCTCAGTGAGAGCTTTCCTATGAATGGCAACAAGCCATATTTCCGACTAAATCCTGAAAAATTACCCATAATTCTGCTGTGGTTAAGGAGTTGATTATTTAGGGCATTCTGTAACATACCAAAGACCCAAATTAATGCTGATGGGTCTTGTCAGTGGGCTTCCATCACATTCATAGTCAGCTTTTCAAACCATGTTATATAATCACATGATATGCAGTGGATATATAGCCACTATATAGTGGACGTCAGAGTTGGCATACAATATCCATCTGTTTTTTTTCCGCTTGAATCAAATTGGCGACACCTGTTGATTCTATTGTATTATTAGCCAAGTTGAGGTGAGGAATAGAATTCGTGGGAGAATCCATCACTTTTTTCCACATTTTCCTCTATGTGACATCGATTCAAATGTTGTGTTGTAAGCTTCTCTTCAATTTTGTCTTGTTTTAATCAATGCCAGTTGAAATCTGAATGGTTTGAAAAGCTGATAAGAAATGTGATCGTAGTCATCAGCCTATAAAATACCTTTTAACTAAAAAATTCGCGACTGTAAAATCCTTTCCGCATTATGTGTGTTATTTTTATTATTAGTTGTGATGACTTCTCAGATTGAGGCTGTGCATAGTAACGTCCTCAGTAATAGCAGCTCAATTGTTAACGATGATTTTGTTAATTATTAATTAGAGTCATATGGTTACCTCAGTGTGCGGCTTAGAGATGTGTTTCTGTTGAATCTCTGCACGCACATTGTGTATATGTGATAATTGGTGACTTGAGATTCAGAACATAGCATGAAACGTTAGACCCTCTACTGAATAAATGATTACACAGAGAGTCATAGTTCATATACTCGCAAATTTACCATGCATTCTTTTGCAGGCATTTCTGTATAGAAAGCTACAATGTGCCAGAAACCGAATGCAAAAGTGCTTACAAAATGCATTTGTACGACAGCTAACTACAGTAATGCTCTAATTAATCGACTCCTTAACCACAGCAGAATTATGGTTAACTTTTCAGGATTTAGTCGGAAATATGGCTTGTTGCCATTCATCGGAAAGCTTTCGCCGAGAGCTTTCCGATGAATGGCAACAAGCCATATTTCCGACTAAATCCTGAAAAGTTACCCATAATTCTGCTGTGGTTAAGGAGTCGATTAATTAGAGCATTACTGTACATGAGAAGTAAAACCTATGTAGTTCCACCAGTGGCGATGCATTCAAAATTTGCCTCTAAATAGCATGCAATTATCTCGCTAGAATCAATCATACAGGACAATGTGTACAGTAGTACCGTTAAATATGGAACTACCGAAAATTTACTTCTCATATCGTTAGCTTTGGTAAATATGCATTTTATATGCATGTTGTCATTCATATTCTGACACGATATGGCTTTCTATGAGAAAATGCCTTCAAAAGATGTCATGCAAAGTCAGCAAACTTGCCAGCATATGTAAATTGATTTTACAGCCTGTGATTATGCTGTTTTACACAAACAAACACACACCTTGTTCTTGTATTCGAATGAGGGGGCCTCGGTGGCTCAGTCAGTTAGGGGTACAACTCCAAGCCATCTCGCCCTCCAGCGCTGGCAATGATGATTCAAATCCACATGTTTCCATCATGGACTTTGTGGACTTTATTTGTGAACGAGTTTATCGGCCATTGATATCACTGTTAGATTATCCATAAGATTAGCCGTAAGTGTGCGGATTTCCTCCACCACTAAAACTCTCAATGTCATGATATGGCCTTAGTTGCTGAAAGTGATATTAAACCCCAATCAATCAATTGTCTTTGAATGATAAATATATAATAAGCGTCACACAAAATACACATGTTGGGATTACCTAGTTTTGACTAGTGAATTGAATGTTATCATTTGGTTCAATCCATATAAGACAATATTTGGCAGAGAATAGACAGAAATATATTAAATTTTAACTCACAAACGTCCAACAACTTGGATTCAAATGCACAGGGTAATTTTACTGCAGTAATATTAAACTTCAATAAATTAGAGTTTAATTTTACTGCAGTGGAATTTAATTGCAGTTCGAAAAGGAAGATGAATATATAACCTTTATCTTGGCCATAATTTTGCCTTTGTCAAACTGATTTTATGAATTGTGTAGGGAGTCACAAAATATTTCAATTCTAGATGCACCACTGTGTGCTTTTACCATGCTACATGTCCACAATCTCAAGTCCCCTATTGTTTTATGTAGAACACTGTATATAATCGTTATCAGTCACATGACAAATCTTGTATATAGGAAATAAGCCAAGCTTCCAAAATGTGATAAAACCTTTAATCAAAATGTTGTTGGTAGATTGTTTGAACGTGCCAAAGCTACCCACCGATAAGGCTAGAAAACATTGCGATTTACCACTGGAAATTTCATTCAATATTAAGCCAAACAAAAAAGACCTTTGTTTCTGCTGACGGACTGAACAAAATATTGATGACCTTCGCAGTGGGTATGCTGATAAGATAGTCACACCCATTAAAACTGCCATAAACAGAAATAATATTAAAATGTAGACATTTTTTTTCTTATACCATCATAAATATCGCGTAAATGGTATGTTATTGTCAAGTTCCTATGCTTTGTTATGTAAACAAAAGCCAGGTTCTCTAACTTTTTGGCATTTGTTTACGTAACAAAGCATTCATACTTGACAATAACACTATTTGCACGATATTTATGATTGGTATAAGAAAAAGTCTGTCTATATTTTAATATTCTTTCTGTTTATGGTGGTTTTAACAGATGTAACTATTTTAACAGCAATACCCACCGCCAATGCTTACCATAACTTTAAGTGGTCTGAGATTATAATATTCGTACCATAAGACCTTTTTTATTGTTCTTCTCAGTTATAATGAGGCCATACACTTAGCATGCCTAAAGAGTAATTATTCTGAGGAAGGAACATAAGTGTATGGGGAGACATTTTCAGCACTCCAAAGTGTCCCATTTATTAACCCTGTCACAGTGGGAGCTGCGCGGGTGCAGCATAAATGCCAGTCTCCCATAGGGAGCCTCGCATATATAAGAGAATGCACTGACTTACAAGGTCAAGGTCAATATTATTAGGCAAATGTATTCTCATATATAAGTGAGGCGAACTATGGGAGACTCGCGTATATGAGAGAATGCATTGGCACAAAGTTTTCACAAAATTTCAGGAAACTCCCATCATGAAAGGGTTAAAAAACAGAATTTTTTTTAATGCTTAAAGAAAAAACTACCATTAAAATTTACAGATCTCAATAAAAGGTATAGACTAGGGGGTTTGAAATAGGGTCGGTCAGGTTAGCCGAAACAAAGGTCTTGTTTTTTAGGCTTTATGCAACAGCTACATCTTTCGAAATTGTGGATTTTACAGATTGGAATCAATTCTGTGTGCGATGGCAGTTTAAATCGGGCAAACCTGACCTTACCCATACATCACTGGTGCAATACATACTCATCAGTGAGAAAAAAAATTATCGTACCTAAGTTGTGAGTGGTAATATATTACTTTATTATATTTTCATAAACTTTTCTGTCAAAATTTTACCCCCACACCAGAAGCCCGGATAGGTTATTATATTGTCATGACATTATTACACTCTCAACACTGATTTGATCAGGTCAGGAACATCCTGAATTGAACTATTATAGTTAAATTCAACTACAATAGTTGAGATATAGATATTGGCATATTGTGAATTTGATAAAATATGGATAATCAAAAATCATATTTCACAAAATTATTATTCAAATCAATGTCACTCTAATATGATACCTTGTCTGATTTTGTGATGCAATAACTTGTCCCGATTCATTCAATTGAATTAAATATTGAGGATTGTTCGTGTCGGCATGTTAATGTCATTTATAAATGCATACAGCAATGTCTTAAATAATGGACTCCTTAATCACAGCAGAATTATGGGTAATTTTTCAGTGAGAGCTTTCCGATGAATGGCAACAAGCCATATTTCCGACTAAATCCTGAAAAATTACCCATAATTATACCCCCTTTTTAAAAAAGGGGGCTATATTGTTTTTCACCTGTCAGTCCGTGCGTGCATACGTCCGTCGTACGTCCGTCCGATGTCTGTTCATGTCATAACTTGAACAGTAGTGCTCGGATCTCAATGAAATTAGGTATGAATGTTCACTACTATGAGGACATTAAATGGAGGGTTCCATCGTTTTGTGCGGATTTTCCATTCTAGAGTTATTCATCTTTGTTTATCTGGAAATGTTGGCTTTTTGGTAAGCCTGGTGTCTGTTCATGTCGTAACTTCAACAGTTGTAATGGGATCTCAATGAAATTTGGTATGTATGTTCACAACTACGAGGACATTAAACAGATGGTTCCATCGTTTTGTTCGGAATTTCCATTCTAGAGTTATTGATCTTTGTTTATCTGGAAATGTTTGCTGTTATGTCCATCCGATGTCTGTTCAGGTCATAACTTGAACAGTAATGCTCTGATCTCAATGAAATTTGGTATGGATGTTCACCACTATGAGGATATTTAATGGCACTTTCAACTGTTTTGTTTTGGTTTTTTGTTCTATAGTTATTCATCTTTGTTTATAAGAAAATGATGATTTTTGGGTTCATCTGTCTGAGTATAGCAGTCATAAGTTATAGATATGCCCACACTATGCGGTATGCGACAAGGGGGCATGTACCGGACGACAGTCCATCTCTTGTTCTGCTTGATTAAGAAGTCGATTATTTAGGGCATTACTGTACTTGTGCCATTATTAAATAAAATATGATGGTGCAAAAGGTTGAAAAACAAATTTTATCTGGAGAATTTGCTGCATTATTGCTATGAGTGCCATTTGGATTTGCACTTGTATGCTCGATACCAAGTTTTCCACAAAAAACAAGGAAATATTTTATTTAAAACTCAAATTCAACTATAATAGTTTAAATATATCTATAATAGCTCAATTCAAGATGTGCCTGACCTGTTAACCATTTTTACACTAAATACTCATTGACGAGTAGTTATCCCTTAGTAAACATTTCCCACCAATATATAAGAATCCTTCTGTGCTTCTATTATCTTTTGATGTCTATTATCTTTTGATGTAGGAGTACTATTTATCGAAGGGAAATGTTCTGTTAACCCCACCCCCTTGACCTTGTTAGACAGTACATTCTCTTATATATGCCAGGCTCCCTATGGGAGACTCACATATATAAGAGAATGCACTGTCACAGGATCTTTTATGCTACTCATCATGAAAGGTTTAATAAGTTCAACAAACGATATTTATTGAACTTATTATCTGAACATTTCCTAAGGGAACTATTCGTCAATGAATATTTAGTATAGAAAGGGTTAAACGCTGTTTAATTTTTATCCTAAATTATTTGTAAGAATGTTGATCCCTTTTAACTTGTGCACTTTTTAACCATGAAGTCAGTATTTTAACAGACAAAATGTGATAGACTTATTAGTAACGCTATTTTACGCTAATAGGATCAAATTGGACAAAGACCAATCTAATGCGTGAAATTCGGCAACAGCAATTAGACTCTGCACTGGAATACGCGACCCCAAGTTTCCGCCAAAAATCAAACAGGGAAATCGTTGATTTAACACTGTCAAATTTTGCCTGGCCTGGTGTATGTAGGCGTTAGTATGGATTTCCTGGGAAAGTAATTCCAGGTCCAGATTAATACCGTAATATTTATCTTGGATTATGTCCCTTTAATAAGATAATTGAAACGGGCTGTTCTTCTGTAATCTTGGGGCTTGGAGCCCTGTCATCATCTTTGCCGTATTGTTTGGCCAGTACATGTACTGTCAGCAGTAACAAGGAAGATATCCCAATTGACAACTTGTTACCTCGTTTTTGGACTGCTTCTGTGTCACTTTGTTTTGGCCAGTACTTTTAGCAACACTAAGGATAGATAACTCTATTCCTTATGGGCACCTTGTTAGCTGTTGCTTGTTAGCGATTATTATCACCACTATCAAATGTATTAATATAAATGCCAATTAATTTACCTTAAAAGATTTTAAATCTGTAATTTTGTATGTATATGTATATAAAATGATTATTACAATTTCAATAAAAAGTTTATTTTCTCCCATGTTGATCAAGCCTGGATATACATGTATATGAGATACAGTCGCACCTTGTATAACTATTCACTCCACAATTGGCCATATTGTCACTCCCTATTTTTCACACCCATGGCCATATATAGCCACTCAAGATATGCACCCCGCACTTATCCAGTCCACCTACGCGCCGGAACACCACAAGGATCAGTACTAAGCCCACTCCTCTTCTTAATCTACGCCAACGACCTACCCATAGACAAGAGAAACAACGTTGAAATATCACAGTTCGCCGATGACCTAGGACTCTGGACGACTCATACAAATCCCCGAATCCTACAGAAAAGACTACAAAAGACACTCGACGACCTATCAACATGGTGCTCAAAATGGAGAATTAAACTCAATGCCAAAAAGACCCAACTCATCATATTCCACAGAAGAAAAACAACACAATCCATCAACATCAAGATAGACAACGAGACAATCCAACCATCCAACCAAGCAATCCTACTAGGAATAACACTAGACCAGCAAATGACCTTCATCCCTCACATCAACAAGATAGCTGATAAAGCCCGAAAAAGAACAAATCTTCTACGATGCCTCCTTGGAACAGACTGGGGAACCAACAGCCAAACCCTCATCAACCTCTACCAAATCTACGTCCGACCAGTCATGGGGTACGGTGCTGCCATCCTCAAAGCAGCCCCAAAGACATACATTGAAAAACTACAGAAAGTCCAAAACCTAGCACTCCGCATCGCGCTCCGCCAACCACCATGGACACCGATCAACGCCCTCCACGACGCAGCGAACATACCTACAATCAAGCAAAGACTGATGGAACTCAGAAACATGACACTATCCCGACTAGACAACAGCCCACTCCTCCTAGAACTACAAGTTAGAAACCAACTACTCACCACGAAAAAGACAAAGTCCATCCTACAACTAGACGCAACAGACAGACCCATATAACCTCGACAGCACCTGACGACTCCACCACGCTTCCGCCGCTTTGCCTCCAACCACAGTAACTACGACAGCCACAAGATCGATCCCCATCGAATAACCAAGAAAGGGTGAAGGGACATGCAAACTGCAGTCCGACTATCCTACCCGGCCTTCGGTCGGAAACGACCCAACAACCAACAACCCCGCACTTGACCATGTATTCTCTCCATGTATACATATGCACCTCACCATTGAATGGATACGTCAATGGTCCTCACACACGGTAATTTATACACTCCAAACTTGCAAATACACCTCACCCAGGATAATTCAGCCACTCGCTGTATACTCATAAACCCCTGAATATGTACTCCCTGTATACATCTTGCATCTATATCTATATTTGCGAATGTCTGTCTGTCTGTCGTGTTCTATAGAATTTAACAGGGGACAACGGTTGACAACCCAGAGGTCACCACATGGGTATTTTTATGAGGAAGATAATGGTCCACCTTAAAAATTTCGAAAGTGATGATGCGGTCAGAGTCGGGGCCGAAAAATGGGAGGGAAATTGATTAATTTTATTTTGTCGCCAATCTCCACCATATGTATATATAATTATCGCCTTGGTATGAGAAATCTATAACGGCTTGGTATAAAGATGCCAAATAGTCGCCGTCTGAGTCAGGAGTGAGAAGGGAGGTGGCATCAAAATCGATAGGAATATTTTTGTCGCCGATTTCCACCAAATTTATATATAATCGTCACCATGATAAGAGGAGTCTACTGGTGTGGTTTAAAGGTGACAAAGTATTGTCGTCAGTCATTAGCGGTGAGGGAGAGGTGTATGCACCAAGACCGATGAAATAATGTTTGTCGCCGATTTCAATCAAATTTATATTTTGATTGCCTCCATGCTGCAATGAGTCTGATCATTGGTTTAAAGACGCCACATTGGTGTCGTTGGAGTGAGTGACGGGAGAGGGTGGGTACCAAATGATAAAAAATATGTTTGTCGCCGATTTTCGTCAAATTTATATGTAAGCATCTTCAATGATATGATGATTCTAATCAAGTGCTTTAAAAGAGGTACCGTTCGAGTCAAGTATGGGTGAGGCCGGGCACTAAAAGCATGTATATAATATTTTATGTCGCCGTTTTCCATCAAACCTGTATGGATAAGTGTGTATAAAGATGGCCAAGTGGCACTCTACGGGACAGACATGCGGAGGGGAGGGCAACGACATTGATGAGCAATATAATTTGTCGCCGATTTCTTCCAAATTTAATACCTTACTCGTATTTAAATTCACGCAGTACTATTATTCGCGCATCCATCGGTATCACAGAAATATTGGTTTCACAGAAATATTACGAAAATATTATATTTTTGTCAGTTTTGAATTCGCGCAGCTAGGTGCGCGAATTCAAAACTGAGTGAAAAATAGTACTGCGCGAATTTAAATACGAGTAAGGTAGATATAAAACAACCAAAAAAAAGAGGAATTACTTCCTCAAAGTCGGCAGATCGGCGCCATTGGTGTGGAGATGGGTTATATGGACATCATAATTGTGACCCGCCATATCAAATCCAGTCGTAAGTCGGGATTTTTTTACCCTGTGCCAATGCATTCTCTTATATATGCGAGTCGACCATAGGTCGCCTCGCATATAAAAGAGAATGCATTGGCCTAACAATTTTTTTACAATTTTAATAATTTTTTCTTGTATTCTTTAACAATTTTATAATTGTACCCATACAGAGCCCCAGCCAAACACGAGCAGACGACACTCTTCTATATGCTTCTATATATATGTGTGGGGCTCCCTGCAGGGTAATGGCTGTTTTTTTTATTTTATGTCCTAAAAAATGTAAGAAACATTTATTAAAAAAAAATGATAAAAAATTGTTAGGCCAATGCATTCTCTTATATATGCGAGGCGACCTATGGCATAGGGTAAAAAAAATTCCCGACTTACGACTGGATTTTATATGGCGGGTCATAATTGATAAAGAAGCCGTGTTCTTTCAGCAATTTCCTTTAAATTCATATTACGCATCCCAAATATACGAGGAATCTAAATGTGTGGTTTGAAAATGAGTTTAGGGTCGCAAAACGAAATCTCCAATAGAAAACCACATCAAGTATTGTTTCATTTTAATGACACATTGCATGGGAATCACATTGGTGAGTGATTACTCAGGCTTTGTTCATTATGGAAGAATGTGACAATAATATACTGTTATCGAAAATTCCACGTCGTTTGTATACCATGTCACTGAAGTATGCGCAATTGCAAATAATTACTTCTCAACTTTGAAAAGGAATTAATCATGAAAATCAAATCGATAAGTGAGCGCTGAAATGTTATATCTCCCAAAACTCTGTTTTGTGGGAGATTGCATGAGTTGGAAGATTTTTGTCACAGTTTCTCATATCCGACAATTCAAGGGTATGTGAAGAGTATATCGAATTTAAACCAGCTTTTGTTTTTTTTAAAAACAATGTTGGAAATTTTATTGAAAATTCTCCATTTCATGTTTGGAGATAGCATATTTTATTAATAGAAACACCCTGTTCTGTTCGTGCTTAAATGGGCATGGAAACGGCGCATTCGAGCACGAATACATCAGTGACGAGAACACACTGCTAGAATGGTGTTACATTGTAAAGTAACGCGCATGGAAGGGTTATAGATTTGTTTGATTGTTTTGGGACCCGTACCCCATTTCAAATCTTGAATAAATCGAATCACCACGGCCTGACGGAATATACTCTCAATATTAACCGAGGAAATGGACAACAGTCATTACTATTATAAATTAATATACAATTTCTATGGATGAGTTTGTTCTCGAAAACCTAGGGCACTTTACAAAAACGACTAGGAAACATTAAAGGCGATTTGTCGATTCTTTGCGCTTGGACCCATATCCTATTTAAATTATTGATCAGACACCAACTGAAGGCCTGTGCAATCAATGTTCAATTGCATTGTGCACAAACGGCAATACTATACGAAAATGCACAATTTATATTCATGGGTTGGTTCCGGACATTCTGGGACACTTTACAAAACAGCGGCTGGCTAATAGGGAAGGTGGTAGTTTGGGGACACATACCTATTTAACTTTTTGAGCAGACCCAGAACTGAAGGGCTATGCTGTTAATATTAAATGGATTTGTGGACAAAAGGCATCGAATACTATCAAGATATACGTAAACGTATTTGGATGTGCATGGTAAAAGCGGCCGGTAGATCAAAGATGAGAATCTTTACTGTTTTGAGTAGTCCTATGTATCCCATATCTGAAGTCTGGAACAAATAAATAAAACTGAATGAAAATGCCCTCAATATTGGTATGGACAAAATATAGTTCTATTAGGAAGCACACAATTGGTATGAATATTAAAGTGATTAGTACTCTGCTACGGCTCAAGACGAGTAAACTTGCTCGATGCATGTATTTCAATAAATTTGTTTCAATATTGCCTCGTTTGCTTATTATATCGATGATTTGTTCGAGACGAATGAAAGGGTGTTTGATTACAATTTCGCGTTGTTCAGATGTCGTGTTTACGAAAGGACACAGTCGATGCTGTTGTCTGTTTTTATAATAATGCTTTAATTATATTTTCTTCAAATGGGTGTAGTGACATCAGTTTGACATGATATGTCTTTAAATGGAGTTGTAGACAAAGGGCGATAGAAGGAATTTTTCATAATTTAAGGCATAAACGGCCAAAAGGTAATGCCATGAAAAATACACAATATGTATGGATGGGTTGGTTCACAACGATGCTTTTCTAAAAGTGGCTAACAGATAATAAAGACGAATGTTCACCGTTTTTGTGACCCCCCCCCCCTACCATATTTGAAGTCTTGAGTAGACCCAGAGCCGAAGAGCAATTCTCTTTTTGTAAAGTGCAACAGACTGCCGAGAACGAACCCATACATTCATATTGTGTGTCTCCTGGTTGCACTGCCATTTGAACACAAACTCGGTTAAAGGTACTCAATCCGAACAGAGGGTCCCCATCTCAACAGATTCCAACAACAACAATCCGATCAGAGGGTCCTATATTACTATTTCTTTGGCTTTGGGGGTAAAAAATATTTGATTCGAGTCGAGGAACCCATCAAACAAAGCTCAGAGTTATTAGATATTGATTTTTGAAATTTGTTATTAACTCGAGATGAGTACTAATAACTGCCGTAATCTGCTCTGTATGTGTACTCCAAATCTATTCAAACAGACAAGGATGGATAACTCTAAAATCAAGTGGTAATTTTAACGCAATTTTGACTGAGTTCTGGGCCAGATAGTATTCCCGATAATGAAAAATAATACATTTCTAAAATCGATATCTAACAAATCTGAGCTTTGATGGGTGACCTCCGAAGCCATTGAAATAGTAATTGAGAGGAGTTTTATCGGATTGAGTACCTTTAATATTGAGAACATATCACACTAGATCATGTCATGAATCTCTATTCTGGTTAACGCCCGTAGAGATCATATTCCACCAGTACAAAACCTTGGAACTTTTTGAAGTTTTGACAGGGAACCTTACAAAATCGAAACAATAACGCGGGGAATATATTTCTTAGTTATTATCTGTTCCTTGACAATGTACATCACTGGAGGTGAATGTCCCAATTCAAAATTGCATGCTTTTCATTTACTTTTGTGAGCTGACATCGCAATAAACATTGAATTAATTACCCAGGAGAAATGCCATATTATTGTAAGCGACGTAAAGCAAAATCGCTCACAAATTCACTTAAATCGTGAAATTTAGAGTTGGGACCTTCACCTACAGTGAAGTACATTATTAAGAAACAGATAATAGCTAAGAAATATTTTTCCCGCGTTATTTTTTCGACTTTATAAGGTTCCCTGTCAAAACTTCAAAAAGTTCCATGGTTTTGTACTGGTGGAATATGATATCTAGCCAGAGTATAGAGATTCATGGCATGATCTAATATCACACCAGCTTGTGGTGTGTTCAATACTTTAAATATGGTAGGGGTCCCCAACCCATCGAAATATACCATTTCTTATCTGTCAGCCACTTTTTGTAGGTTGTCAATTATTCTTGCTTGTCATCCCCCGCCAAATGAAATTTGCGGGGGATATAGGAATGGGTTCCGTCCGTCCGTCTGTCCGTCCCGAATTTGTAAGAGTCATAACTTGAACAAATGTCAACTGATTTCAAAGATTTTTGGTATATGAGTTCAACTGACCATTACCTAGAATGAGTTCGCAAGCCAGATCCGGCCGGATATTTTTACCGGAGTTATTGGACATTGTTTATTATTTTTGTCGAATTTACCAAATAGCAAATATAGACGACGTCACAAGGCTCATTTCCATAAATCTCAACGGATTTCAAAGATATTTGGTATATGAGTTCACATGACCAGTATCTAGAACGAGTTCGCAAACCAGGTCCGGCCAGATATTTTCAGCAGAGTTATTGCACTTTGTTTATTATTTTTGGTGCAACTGGACGACGTCACAGGGCTAATTTCCACAAATGTCAACGGATTTAAAAGATGTTTGGTATATTCGTTCCCATGACCAGTACCTAAAATGAGTTCGTACGCCAGGCTTTTAGACAAAATCCCAAATCTTGTTTAGCACATACTGAGAACGCAAACATTATTATGAATGCACTTCCCCAACTACACAATTCGGCGGGGGATTCCGCTATCTGCGACTGCTTGTTTCAATGTTGTTTTGTACTCCGTTCAGTCCGTTGTCCATTCATTGTATATTTAGAATGCATTTGATTTACAGAAATCTTGCCAAACATTTTAAGGAATAATCATCAACGCACCGGAGCGCATCATTTTTACCACCCAAAACACCGGAGCATCCTGAATAGATGGCACTCCACTTTTTCTGCAGGGATGGTTGCAGGAATAAGATGGCATCAATTAATTGAACAATTACTCAAATGTGAACTCACAAGACATACACAATACATACATGTCTGGGTTGAGCATATATACTAGGTTTTAAGATTTTGATACATATTAATCATTTTAATTGGAATAGCAAGAGTTATGCCCCTTGATTTTATGCCAGAAAAATGGAATTTTTATGTTAAAATGGCAAAAAATAAGCGATTCGTTTTACCCATGGGACACAACACCATGATTTTTCAGAGCATAACACTGTTTTCTCACAATAATATAAAACAAAGTTCAAACTTCTCAACACTGGGATATTCATAAAACCTTTTTTTTCACGCAGATGACAAATTTTAGGTGCTAAAAAGTCGTGCCGGTGTCTGAAGACACTGTTTCGCAGAAATCTGTACTACTTGACAACTGTTGGGTCAAGGTGACCTGAAACAATATTTGCCGCCGAAACACCGTGCAAGTAAGTATATTGACACTTGCTGTTACGAAATATATCGATTTATCTAAGGCATTTTCAGAATTTTAGGCGGCATCGACATTTTCTTCTCTCGATCACCAAAGCTTAAGTAACAAAAATCACTGAAGGATTGAGCCGAAAATCACCGAAAGACTGAGTCGAAAATCACCGAAAGACTGAGCCGAAAATCACCGAAAGACTGAGCCGAAAATCACCGAAGGACTGAGCCGAAAATCACTGAAGGACTGAGCCGAAAATCACCGACGGACTGAGCTGAAAGTTCAACAAAAAATTGTCGGACGGTGTTCTTGCATATCGTCTGTTAAAAAGTGCCAATATTCAGGAAGACAAGGAGCAACTAGCACGAGCCACAATGACTGATTTCACATACACGAGTGTGGTTGAACAAATAAAGACAATTTTCCGCGGGACATTGTCGTCTAGTGAGCAGAAGGAAATTGCTGTTAAAGTGGAACCTACAAATGATGTATTCTACACACGAAGTCAGAACTGTCAATCAAATTTTCGTAAATCATTCGGTGCAAGTTCTAATCAAAATAGAAATATAAGAAGAAAGAATCCGTTGGACATGGATGGCAATGTTTCTCGATGTTCGGTATGCCAGTCTATATTTCACTGGGCTCGTTTTTGTCAAGATGCATATGAGAACAGATCTCGTTACACAAGGAACAATTCAGATGAAGAACCTGTCAGAAATTCAACTGAAGTATAACTGACATTGTTTCAGTCAGGGAGTAAAGTTAATGATGAAAACATCAAGCAGCTGTTTGGAGAGACAACAGGTCATGCTATTCTGGACTCTTGTTTTACCCTGTGCCAATGCATTCTCTTATATATGCGAGTCGACCATAGGTCGCCTCGCATATATAAGAGAATGCATTGGACTAACAATTTTTTACAATTTTAATAATTTTTTCTTGTATTCTTTAACAATTTTATAATTTCACCCATACAGAGCCCCAGACAAACATGCGCAGACGACACTCTTCTATATGTGGAAGTGACTTGTTTGATTGCTTTATGGATACCCTAAAACATAAGAAGGAAATTGAGTCACCCAAGCGAAGTGGTATTCCCTTCAAATTTGGAGATGGTGAAGCCGTTATGTCATATAAACAAGTAACTCTGCCAATTTGCATAGGGAGTCAAGATGTTCTTTTGGAAGTTGAAGTCATAACTGGATATTTTCTTTTACTCATGAGCAAATTGTCGATGAAACGAGGTTATACAATTCTTAATTTTGATAAGGATACAGTTTCATTTTTAGGCGAGGAAATCATGTTAAACTTCACAACATCAGGACATTTTAGTATACCCAATAACCCATTTATTCGAAAACAGAGGTTGGAACAATTTCTAAACCAAATATCACTCTTTTCCTGGAGTTCAGTGATAAATCTCAACAGGTGCAAGAGAAGATAGTTGTGAAGCCCCATCGCCAGTTTAGTCATCCTCCATTTGAGAAACTTAGAAAACTTCTGGTAAGTTATGGCGTTCCATCGAAAAATATCTTCAGAATCCTTGAATCAGTTTCTTCGAATTGTGATGTTTGTCGGAAACTCAAAAAACCTAAACCGCGACCAGTTGTGGGTTTACCGATGGCCAATGACTTTAATGATACGACGGCAATGGATCTGATTTATTTTGGAAAAAGCACATGGATTTTACATCTTGTTGACAAGTTTACAAGATATTCTTTTGCAACTGTAATTCACAGTAAGGGGAGAAGTATTATGTAAAGAAAATGATGAAATACTGGGTGAGTTATTTCGGACTGCGAGAAAATTTCTATGTGACAATGGTGGTGAAATCTAACTATGTTTTCAGAGACATGTCTGAAAATTTGAACATTTTATCGGCTACCACTGCTGCAGAAAGTCCATGGCAAAATAGAATTTGTGAAAGGTACAATGGTGTTTTTAAACATTCTATCAACAAAGTCCTTCTTGATACTAACTGTTCATTAGGGTCTGCCGTTGTTTGGTCTGTTAGTGCAAAGAACTCGTTATTGAACCACAATGGTTACAGCCCTAATCAACTGGTGTTAGGAAGAAACCACAACATGCCAAGTGTTATGGTAGATGGTCTCCCTGCACTTGAAGGAAAATATATCAGTCAAACTGTGGCAGAATATCTCCATGCACTACATAAAGCTAGGGAACAATTTGTGAAGAATGAGACACCGGAGATGCTACGTAGAGCTTTGAGACATAGTGTGAGGACAATCGAAACAGTATTTCAAAATGGAGATTCGGTGTATTATCAGGGGGGGGGGGGGGGGGGGTCGGATTTTTTTTTCAGGCACGTATGGCATTTTTTTCCTTTCGATCATTTTTTGTACCCACCCACCCCCACCGCCAAATTTTTTCCGTTTACGGCAGTTTTCTCCGACCATTTTTTGACACCCACCCCCCCCTTTTAACACTAAAACAGAGGTTTGCGGGGGGAAATTCACTGTAAACAGCTGTGTATAAATTTCTGTCCATACTATTTATCATGGATGTTAAATAGGATGAGTCATTTTGAGATCATTCGGCCAAAAAAAAACATGGCTGCCAGCGGCCATCTTGGATTTCAAAATTTGCAACAAAATACAACACGATAACTGCCTGCAGTCAGTTTACCAGTTAGAATTACATTATTTCTCTCATTCAAAGTGGTTTTGAAGCCCAACTCATTGCCAAAACACTAAAAAAACAAGCAGAATTTTTTTCTAGTTGCGGAAAAAATTGCTTGTTGGTAGCTTTGACCACCCACCCACCCCGGCATACGTGCCGGAAAATGTTTTTTTCACCCCCAACCCCTGGTATTATAGGAGAAACGACAGTGATCAGTGGAGAGGAACTGTGATCGGAAAGGAAAATAAGCAACTGCTTGTAAAATATGGTGGGATTTATGTTCATGTTTGTAGACTATCTCACACAAAGGAAAATAATTCCATGTCTGACGATGTGAATTCTAACACCACCAAAAACAGTTCCATTGTCGGATTCCAATAGCAGACAAAATAATACCCTCAAGTAGTTGATCTAAATGATGTACATGATTCACATATTTCATTTCTTCCTAAAGTGCATGATAATGTAATATATTTGCAAGTTAATGAGACGGAATGGACAAAAGCTACTCTATTAAGTTGAGCTGGAAAGGTGACTGGTCGAACACAAACTTTCTCAATGTGAACATCAACAAACTGGTGAAAGTAGTTGCATAGACTGGAAGAATAGTGTGTAGAAGTGGGAGTTATGTGAGGTTGTTAAAGGTTTGGGAGGCCTTGGCGGTGGGTATGCTGTGAAAATATGTCCACCGGTCAAAAACCGCAATAAACAGAAATAATATTAAAATGTGGACAGACTTTGTCCGTATACAAATAAGAACTATCGCATAAACAGTATGTTATTGTCATATGTTTGACCATTGTTATGTAAACAAAAGCATATTACTTTCCTGGTGTTTGTTTATATTATGATGGTAAACATAAAGAGCGTTCTTTGTTGGTGAATTCCTGATATGGGACTAATAAAGAGCTTTTATATAATTTGTGTGTAATTAGCCAGTAACACTGTGTTGTCTTCTGTAACACAATCAGGCTCTTGCTTAGGTAAGATATAGTAGGTCTTTATGATAGCATGCTGTTTACGCGATGGTCATGGTATATATGAACGAAACTGTATGCGTTTTAATGTTTTTCTGTTTACGGTGATTGGATCAAATATGAATATTTTCGACAACTAAGGCCTCCCGTGCCTTTAATGAAGTTCTCATAACTGAAAATCTGGACATTCATAATTATATTTGTGAAGCAATGAAATGACTGAGGATATATATTGCCATAATCAAGGAGATGATACAGAGGGATGAAATTTAAATACGGTGGATCGAAAGCAAAGGTCAGCTGATAAATTCGCTTACAACGAAAGGAGCAAGCAGGTCAAGTCAGCTTGCGTTTCCTATCCTATGGAGGGAGACACGGTGAACAATGGATGGGTGGAGACAAGGTGGTGGACTGTCAGTGGAGAGTATAGCGGGACCAACAACCAGTTGAGACTATATAGGTGATCATTTATGTTAGGAAGAATCAAATATAAAAATAATTAAATTCGATATAAGAGACAAGAGGCGGTGGACTGTCAATGGAGAGTATAGAAGGATAAACAACCAGTTGAGACTATAGGTGAATTTTATAGTTAACATTCGTGACAAATATATAAAAAAATTAATTCGCCTTCACGCCCGATTTTTCGGAAAAAGTTGGATGTAAATATAGCAATTTATTTATGTTGGCCTTAAGTATATATAACTATAAGTATAATATACACCGGATTCAAAATGGGCATGGGTTTTGACCGCAATAAAAAGTCCTCCATAAGCCCCCTGTCATTGTGATTCGAGCATGACTGAATACTTCTCCGGTACAGGTCCCGTTAGATAACGCCTCGCCCCCACTGAGTTATCTGGGCGTCCATGTTAAGATCATACATCAAATTGCACGCCATGGTTTCTGGTTGAACAGTTTGGTGTTCACACCACGTACGTATACTGCAGTAACTGAACATACTTCAAATTATATCGGAAAATTCTAACCAGGACAGATATACACCCCCCCCCCCGGTGGAATATTTTTCAACTAACGGTTTATTAAAAGTAATTTTATTGAGACCAGAAATATGAGATGTGATTTGAGCATAAGTGTTACAAAAGTTAGAAAACGTTGTTATACCATTGGGCAACAACATACATTGAACTCTTCAATTTTTTTGAAATTTTAAGAACTGTCTATTTTTTATCTATTTTTGTTAATAAAATTAAGAAAAAAAGAAGAAGATCCAGTTTAAAATTTTGACCCAAAAGTAGAAAACTGTAGAAGACTCGAGAACAACATATTATTTTTACAAAATATCGGTTCGAATCAAATATCGACTCGAATCAAATATTTTTGTCCTCCGAAGCCAAGGAAATAGTAATTGAGAGGAGTTTTATCGGATTGAGTACCTTTAACTTTCTAATTGTTGACAAATTTTACCAAAGATAAGAGAGGAACACCCATCACCCAATCCACTAGTCCATGTTTCCCTCGACGTAAACCAGCTTTCATGTTAAAATGTGCATCAAGTATGCCGCGTAATTAACCCTTTACCCAACAAAACGGCCAAAAACGCCCAAATAAAGCTTCAACAGCCTAAAATATCTTCCGTCTGTCTCAATAACACCATACAAATATGGATATCATTGGAATCGGTTCATTGGCCACATTGTGATGGTTACAGTTATGCCCTGTGCCAATGCATTCTCTTATATATGCGAGTCGACCATAGGTCGCCTCGCATATATAAGAGAATGCATTGGCCTAAAAAAACTTTTTACCATTTTTTCTTACATTCTTTAACAATTTTATAATTTTTTCTTACATTTTTAAACAATTTTTATAATATTTTTCTACATTCTTTGACAATTTTATCATTTTTAATGTGTTAAGCCAATGCATTCTCTTATATATGCGATGCGACCTATGGTCGACTCGCATATATAAGAGAATGCATTGGCACAGGCCACAGGGCCGTTCTGTTGGGTAAAGGGTTAAGAGTAACCTCTGTTTTTTACATTTAATACGTACTGCCACTTCGTGATGTCAAATGAGTTCGTATTCTTGTAAACATTGTGATATATAGCATATATTTTTCACATTACATATTTTACGTTACTACTTTCACTTGACAACTCTTGTGAAGATCATAAGATTTAGAACATTTTCTATGGAATACACCAGTTTAATGTCACAATTGTGACATTTTATTAGTTATTATTGATTTTAGGTGATCGGATCAACAACGCCAAATATCGACGTAAAACAGCATTATCCGAATGAGTTCACTACCCGGTTTACGTCGAAGGAAACTAGAGCTATATGCATCCACCACATGTGTAGCCATGCACGGATCCTTTGCCCTCTGCCCAGAGGAATCAACATCATCAACCCAGACACTTCCTGGATTCAACTATAATATTCATGTTGTTATTTCTATCGAACAATAACACTTGGATATGGATGTCGCCGTTTTGTGATTTCGATAAAAAAGAGTCCAAAATCAGATTTCACAAAACCATGATTAAAAAACAATATGGTACTAAAACGGTATATCCCATGTTTGTTTTTGTGACGAAATAACACATCTCGATCCATCTGAATGATTAATCTTGATGACACATGATAAGAAAGGTAATATTAGCATTCCATTTGGGCAAATAATGTTAGAAAGTGGCGATTGTGTCGCCATACTTTTGTGATTTTGTCCCCATTGTGTCTACACGTACCCACAAAACCCCGAGAAGCAGGGGGGTTTGGCACAATCAAATGTTCTATTATTGTTGAGTATAACTGAATTGTTTTTTTATTGTTGAACCCAGGGTGTGTGCGAATTGATTATGGAGAGGATCTGAATGAACAGACATAAGGTAGCAAGTCTGAGCATGCACTGTCGTTCAACTTGAATGTTGGATCTGATAGACCGGCGGCTTGATACAGGTTAGCGCATGATCCATCCCCAGCTGTATTCGGTTCCCCATTGTGCCAGAGTAATCCAGTCACTGTCGTCCCGTTCATGTGTCTCCAGTCGCCATGCGCCAGCTCATACATCCCGATCCAATACCCGATATACAGAGCTTGTAGAAATAAATGTGAAGATGAATAATTTACTTAGTTGGAGGTGCGCGAAGATCACTGGACGTTCGATATTAATTTGATAAATTGATATCATCGTGAAGTAATAGCTTCGCGTTCGATGTTCGATATTCGATCGATTGATCTACATCATCTACTGAACCATGCACATCGGAATTTCTTTGTTTTTTTGCGCGAGGGCTGTACCACAGGTTCTAATTAGAACTCTTCCACTAAAAGTTGGTCCATGTTTTCGCGATTTTCCTGTTTTCCAGACCATCGCTAGACCGTTTTTTTTTTGCAGGGGCTTGTCATTAAGAACGCGAGAAAAATGTGTACATAAGCAAATAATAATTAAAAACGAGCGTATCGCATCAAGGAACGAATCTGTATTTAACACTATGCTTCATGGTAGATGTCACAAAATCGAATATTTACGAAGTGATTTCGTACTTACTGTAGACAAAATGCGCGTGCATGCCTGATTGCCAAATTTAGCCAACCAACCACCAGAATTACCGCTCGGTGCGTGATCGTCAGCAGATAACTGAGTTCATTTTAAATGCGAAAATAATTTGAAAAGATTCCTTTCCTATTGGAATAAGTGGCGACTTAGATTCAAATCACAGGATTCCGGGGATATGTTAAATAAAATTTATTATATTATTTTAAGAAGGGTTACAGCTGAATTGTCGAGGAAATAACACCAAGTTTGGGGAAAATGGCCTAAAAAACACTATTTTTCAAAATATGAAATGTGTTTACAGCACTACCCCTTCCTTAGATATTAGTCTTCATCACTAAAACATCCACAAAAATGTGCCAAATAACCCTTTCTTAGATATTACTTTTCATCACTAACATCCATAAAATATGATAAAGCAATAAACAAGTTTGAAAAAATCTAATCCCAAATTGAAAACATGAGCGACTTTTTGAAAAGCTTTTAAAAATAATATAACTCCAAATATTCGATTGCATATATATAATACGAACATACATGTTCTCATCATAAACTATCACGACCGTTTCAATTTTGAGATATCTTTATTACCTCCAAGTATTGGAGAGATCGATATACATGACATATAAATACAGTTGGATTAAAGTGGGCTCCCCTGGTCAGTGTAGTGCGTCGTTATGGACAAGTATGGAGAGGTGTTGGAGAGGGTCTCTTCCGTTGGTGATTACAAATCGATTTTCCACACGAAGCCACCCACACCATCCGCTTTGGAACAGACAGAAATTCCATATTTCAAACCCAGTGCCCTAAATGGTTGTATATGTTCTAACTTATGGTTTCTTCAGTCCAGAATTCACTGAATGTATAGGTAAACAGTCTTCTTATTGCATCTATGCCTATAAATCTAAAAATTACACACGAAACGATAGAAATCTACTTTTTAAATGAAATTTACAACTTACATTTTGTCGGACATGAACTGTTGAACATTTTGACCTAATTTGGAGACACCCCAACCCAAGTGATTTCGCTACGCCACTGACAGTCATACTTTGTGCATTGGACATTTTCATACTTTATGTAGCGTGGTATGATAATTGATAACTGCCCCTTTCACTGCCATTGTTCTCACATGTTGGTAAGTAAAACTTACCTGCGACGAGGAGTTGGTAAGCTTCTTACAAACCTGCGCTGAGCGGTCGTGCTCGACAATTGCGATTAGCCTATAGTGAATGAGATAATCCCTCGCCACAGCTAATCTGTGTCGGCTGAGTGAACTCTTTTCGCGGGTGAATATGCGACAGTTCTCAATTATCCTACCACTTAATATTATAAGTAGGACACATTTACCACTGAGTATTTCGCACAGTATGCCTGACAGGGACGTAGTGGCAGGGTTTGGGGGTCACCCCTTTAGGAGGCCCCATCCCCCACCCCCTGGAATACGGAATACCACTTAACACAGAGGGTGGAATATGGAATACCAGTTAACTATGGAATACATAAAAATATATGAAAACTTAAATTTTTTTAGGGTCGGCGTACGAATACCGGTATTTTTGGAATACCGAATACCTCCTAACAGAGGGGCCGGAATACGGCGTACCTCATAACAGGGCATGGAATACGGCGTACGAAGGGGGAGGTGGGGGCCTCCTTTAGGTCAATATTCTCAACAATCGGACATGTCCGACAAAACATAGAATTTAATTGGGTTGATAGTTTTTTTCCCAACCAGTATAATTCACAGGCCCCTGGGGGAAATTACTAAAATACCAATATATAGACTATACCAGTGACAAGGTTTAAATGATCGATTTTTGCTAAAACCACACCAACCATCAAGACCCTGATAAATCATAGAAATCGATAATTGCAGCCAAAATACCATCAGGTGTGTCTTATTGGCAATAAAACTCCCTTTCATTTGACATATAACTCGACGAAATTGAAGTCGAGATATCGTATCTGAAACTAACGGGTCGTCTATCTCGATGTCCGCTCAGATACATTTAGTCCAGGAGATGTTGGTCGATATATGCACCCCCCGCCAGGACTCAACTTCACCCCACTAATTTTTTTTCTTAATGTTTCCTCTAATGTTTTTAGGTTGTTAACAAGAAAAAAAAGTGGCCGCAGGGACTCCAGAAAAGATGGCGTCCATCCTGGTGGCCTTTTTTTTTTATATTCACCAGGTCTCTTTGATCGTCGTTATAGTAAAGATGATATCAAATGCGGTCTTGTTTTCCGCTCGATTCGTTATACTAATATACAACCCTTACAAATTAACCAAAAATCCGACACCAGGATCCAATATGGCGGCCAAGATGGCCGCCGAAATGTAAAAATCTGCTATTTTTCTGACATTTCACCACCTTTCGTTTGTAGTAGAGCGGACAAACTCAAAAAGCTCACTAGAAGTAGGAGTTTAGTCCATCGGCACCACACACGGGCTTGTGATACATCATTTTGAAGGTTATGACATTCCGCATCGGATAGGATCCGGTGTGAAATATACAAATAATGCAAAAGATGATTTTTAGCTGATTAAGTGCCAAAATTCAGCAAAAATCCCTGTTTTTATGAAATTCGGCAAAATGAGAAATAAAAGTATAAACGCGCGAACATTTTGCGCTAAAATATTGTAGTCTATATACCTCTAGACATTTACTATGATAGTGGTACGATTTCTCTGATATAACGAAGATTGTTTTTATATTTATTGTAAAAATAGACAAAACAGCGCAATTTTTCATAATTTTTGCCTCACTTAATGGGCGATAGATCAATATTGTTTTGACCAAGGATATCGTATATAGTCTAGAAAAGTGCGGATATATATACCGCATACGACAATATGCTGAATATGCCATCATATTTAACACGTGGTGTGTTATGTAAGATTATTTCAACCCTCACCCCAAAATTCATCAAAAAGTCACTGTTTTAGGGAAATTCGGCAATGTCATGTTCCAGGGGACAGCATGTGTAATACATACAAATAGGCCAATCTGATTGTGCTTGGGCCTCCCTACCAAACCTATGTTACCCCCACCAAAATGGGTTGATTTCTCAGTTAAAAAATTTTGATGATTGAAGGTTATGCAAACTTGCAGATAAAATATAAGACTTACCTTGTGGTGGTTGAGGTGTTGTTGTACTGCCATCGTTTGTAGTTATCTCAACTGGAGGATCGAGGAACAACCCCCCTGCAATCAGTGGGGTATATTGTTACTAGAATGAGATACAGGTTGGTATTTTTTTCATTCTTGCCACGTTTGTCATGTTCCAGGGGACAGCGTGTGCAATAAATTCAAATAGGCCAATATGATTGTGCTTGGGCCTCCCTACCAAACCTATGTTACCCCCACCAAAAATGGGTTGATGTTCCAGGGGACAGCATGTGCAATAAATACAAATAGGCCAATCTGATTGTGCTTGGGCCTCCCTACCAAACCTATGTTACCCCCACCAAAAATGAGTTGATTTCTCAGTTTAACATTTGTGTTGATTGAAGGTTATGCAAACTTGTAGATAAAATATAAGTCTGGTTCTCACCGGCGGCAGGATCGTTGATCAAACCTCCTGGAAACGGACCTCCTTGTGTCAGTGCGTTTGATGGTGTCGTCGTTTGTATGTCATCTTGAAAAGAAAATATAAAATAAGTTTCTTTTGAAGTATTTATATAAAACGCATGTAACGTGAAGGAACGTGGCTTATTTTGTTTGGTCGCCCGCCTGATGTTATATTGCAAGAATATTTCTGGTTTTGACTGACAAGATCACTGTCCACATCTGTGACGGCTGTCGAAAATAGCAATTCTTAAGTGTTTGGTTGGGTTGTCGTTAGGTAGCAATACACGATTTCTGGCCATTTTCCACCATTTTGAGGGGGGTACTGTACTACAACCTTCTGCTGCGCCATGGTCATGGATAAACAGTAAATGAATGCTTGGTTCGAAGATACAGAAAAAGATTTATCTCTCTGTATTTTGACAGGAATTGTCACACCACAAGTTGAAAATATATTCCTTATATAGACTGACTGCAGAATCTTCATTTTAACAATTTTTTTTGGCCGAAATTGGCCGCCATTGGGCCCCATAGCTAACTATGACAGGGCGAATGCCAGTCTACAATCAGATTATGAGCTGATAGAACCTAGATATATTAAGATATATTGAAAAATAAAGAAAAGTTATCGTATCCATTTTGAAATTTGGTCTTGGAAGCGAAGATGACTGATTTCAATGGAGATAAATCAGGCTCTTTTCCGGTGGAGTGCCATACAGAGCAGGCCAACAACATATTACAAAAACATACTTCGTCGTATTCAAACATAATCCCATTTTGAATAAGAGTCATTAGATTTTACACACATTTTCATGTTCTCATACAAAACAAATATTTTGTACAGCAGTCTTATTTTGTCCTTGCTCATATAAAAGTAAGTAGATATACATGCAATGAGTTCATATAAATAAAACCGAATACTTGTGCGTTAATGAGCTTAGCTCCTATGCGTTGGGGATTGCCACGATCCAGCAAAAATCGTGTAACTATGTCTACCAGAAGAATACAAGAAAACCATAATAAGAAATGGTAATGCACTCAAGATCATATTATTAGCCATAAATATAAATTATAATATAAAATATATTGGTTACACGAATGCACCGCCTCAGAATTCCGAACCCTTTACCCAACAGAAGGGCCCTGTGGCCTCGCATATATAAGAGAATGCATTGGCTTAACACATTAAAAATTATAGGCCAATGCATTCTAGAATGCATTGGCACAGGGCATAACTGTAACCATCACAATGTGCTCAATGAGCCGGTTCCAATGATATCCATATTTGTATGGTGTTATTGAGACAGACCGAAGATATTTTAGGCTGTTGAAGCTTTATTTGGCCGGTTTTGGCCGTTTTGTTGGGTAAAGGGTTAAAACAAGCTCCTAATCCTTCAAATTATTAAAAAAAACTACGGCTTAGTACTGCAGATTTCTCATTCACCACACCAGAAAGCTTCTAAATGCGGATCAAAAATCGAAGGCATTGTGTTCCCGCCAAGAGTGCATGGCCCAGCCATAATAATGATTGTTCATACCTAAACATCGAAAGCAATTAACGCGGTCCTAATAGTTACATACTGCAATTATAAGACATCCAGCGAATACACACCACACGAAAACCCGAAATGTGTTGTCATGCTAGAGAACCCACCGCTATAGCTCAATTTGACAAGGCCAGATTAGCCTTCCAACAATATCCTAAAACAATAAAGCTTCTCAAATCATCGGCATAGTCAACAAAACTTTCACGAACTTGGACATCGACACTTTCTAATCGCTCTACATAAGCATGGTCAGACCTATCATCGAATAATGTAACTCTGCATGGATCCCACATCGTAAATATCAAAGCATTGTGTTAGAGAAATACAAAGAAAAGCAACGAAACTAGAAGTTCGTCAAATCAAAACTCTATGCTACCGAGACCGAATGATAAGACTCAATCTAAAATATGGAATATTTAGAGGAGATCTAATCGAGGTATATAAACTGTTGAATGGTCATTACAATATCAATGCCTGTGGCCTATTAGAAAGACATGCATCAGGAAGAACAGGAGGACATAATACAAAGCTACAGGTGCCCATTGTTAACAATGCCATATTTCTTCACGCAGAGGGTGGTAAATAGCTGTAACTCTCTGTCAGACTTCTATTATATAACATACGAGTTCGACGACAAGTAATATGTTCAAGTGACTCACGAGTAAATATCGAATGGCGATACATATATTTATAAACAGGCATTGCAAATAATGTTATTGGGACGAAAAGTCACAAGACTTGTTCCGTATGATGATGATGATGATGATGATGATGATGATGATATGGTTGATAGAACAAACCACTATTATGATGATCGTGTCGTTATTTGTTTAAAATACGTATCAATTGACATATACGCACCCGTTCCCTCATTCAAATCAACATATTTCGACAATTTTAGGGGATCTCCGCGAATTCGGGGACTTCCGCAAACAGGGACCTACTGCGAATTGTCACAGCCGGAAAAACCCTTTATCTATAAATAAATCGTCAAGCGAACCATAGCTATCAAGAACCTGTAGGACAGTATACATCGGAGGGCGTTAACAATATCGCTGCGTAGTTAATTGATCAAAGTAGACCAATTGTGCGAGAAAATTGAGGGGGACATAACTATCTATGGCATAGTAATAGTGACGACCATTTGTCACTAAATTGCATCACCGTAATCGTTATAGGCAGCATACCTAATATATCACGGCTTATTGTGCAGATGTCTCCAGCCAATGGCTGCGGACACACGTATCACATTAGCGATGGCATATGGTAGGTGTGACAATTTATTATGGTGGAGTTTGGTGACAATTGGTCATCTTAATTAATATTTAATTCATTAATTATTTAATTAAGACATTCATGTAGATATATACATCCTTGATAGATCGACCGTCGCTGGTAGAGCTTGATATGACTCATTGTGCGTATTTGCAGAGGGCGACATGGCTTGCTATGGCATATTTATTATGACGACCAATACTTTTATTGTCACCAAACTCCACCATAATAAATTGTCACACCTACCATAGCTAGTCTACAGCTATATAAGTTCACGAAACATGACTGCAAACAGCAATTGTTATGTTCAATTAGACACTCAAAGAAAGAGCATACACCAGTGCTACTGACCACAAGTTTATGAAACTCCTGCGATCCCATAATAATAATAATACATAGGGTATTTCACTGTTCATGCAGAGAATTGTGCTACCCTTGCGGCTTTGTACTCGTCTGGTAAACTGACGACAGGAACACACAAAATCAGTTTTGTGTATATATTTCATACCAACGTTTCATATTGATATAGTGGCACATGCGTCCATATGCCTGCGACATACACTGTGACAAGAGTCTGCTTATTTGGTAATTTCTTTACTTAACAATGTGTTCCGGACTTGTGATGTTTCAATATTTTGGGAGGTGTGCCCATATGGTTGTGGCGTTGTGGTTGCCTTCTGATTAATAAAATATTGGTGCCAACAATATGATCATATTATTTTGAACTAAATCCAACTTCACCAACAAGCAACAGTGGGGTATATTGTTATTAGAATGAGATACCGGTTGGTATTTTTTCATTCTTGCCACGTTTGTCATGTTGCAGGGGACAGCGTGTGCAATAAATACAAATAGGCCAATCCGATTGTGCTTGGGCCTCCCTACCAAACCTATGTTACCCCCACCAAAAGTGGGTTGATTTCTCAGTTAAACATTTGTGTTGAATGAAGGTTATACAAACTTGCAGATAAAATATAAGACTTGTAAAGTCATAAAAACGTAAAAAAAACAAAACAATTTGATGTTATTGTGCCAACTTACCGACCCTTCAATAAGTTGTAACCCCAACTACACTCAATCCGACATATACAAATGAAGATGATATGAAGGTTACATATGTATCAATAAAGAATGTTCCTTTGACAGCAAATGCGAGTGACTCTCACTTTGGTGTGGAACGTTAGTTGAAAAGAGTAAATTAAATTAATTAATACATGTATTTATTACTTGTATATTTTAATTGTAAATTTGTGAGTCTAGGCTACATGTACATGTACTACTATAGGCTCGCTACTGTGGTACGTGTGTCCGCAGCCAATGTGTGTAATTCCAACTCTACTCGCGAAGATAACCACATCCATGTGCTAGCGATATTGTTGTTGGAAATTCGGAAAAGAACATTCCACCGCCATAAATACATAAATTGTCTGGACACCCTCATCGTGCTGAAAATAACTTACCTTGTGTTGATTGGGGTGTTGTTGCACTGGCATCGTTTGTCGTTATCTGGTTCTCACCGGGAGGATCGTTGAAAATCCCTTGGTTCCAAGATACAGAAAAAGCATTATCTGTCTGTATTTTGACAGGAATTGTCACACCACAAGTGGAGATATCTCCCTTAGACTGACTGTAGAATCTTAATTTTAACAATTTGTTGGCCGCCATTGGGCCCAATAGCTAACTATGACAGAGTGAATGTCAGTCTACAATCAGCTTATGAGCTGATAGAATCTAGATATATTAAGATATATTAAAAATAAAGAAAAGTTATCCTATCAATTTTGAAAGTTGGTCTTGGAAGCGCATATGACTGATTTCAAGGGAGATAAATCAGGCTCTTTTCCGGTGGAGTACCATACAAAACTGACCAACAACATATTACAAAAACATACTTCGTATTCAAACATAATCCCATTTTGAATAAGAGTCATTAGATTTTACACACATTTTCATGTTCTCATTCCAAAAAATTGTTTTGTACAGCAGTCTTATTTTGCCCATGCTCATATAAAAGTAAGTAGATATACATGCAATGAGTTCATATAAATAAAACCGACTACTTGTGTGTTAACGAGCTTATACGTGTTAGTTGATTAACTGACAACTACATGTTCTATTCTGGTTGTCCCAACTCCGTATGGGCGTGACAAATTCATTTAAAAGTTGAAATATGGAATTTTGCCGAGAACCTCTTTTGTGATTCTGGCCATATTATTGAAAGGAAATTGGCAGAACTTTGAGACGGAACTGAGATGAACCATAATCTGTAGCTACTCTGGCCCATTAGGATAAAAATTTATCAACTGGATACAGGGTGGATGCCAAGATGACAGCCAGGGACTTACTGTATGATCATAGGTGATGTGAATATATATACAGGGAGCAATTTTATGGTAATGAATGTTGTGAACAGGTATACAAGGAGTGACTATATGGTTATGGGTGGGGTGTCCATGGTAAGATGTATAGGTACAAACTCCAGGCAGAGGTATCTCCCATCGCTCCGCTGAGATACCACTGCCATAATGACATTACTTGGTAAGGAAGTCTTATGTGTTTTTAGTTCTTATGTTTTAGGATTAAAATTGTCTGTCTGGCTCAGTTCATATTGTTCTTATCAATACCGAAAGAATTACCATTATTGCAAACTTTAAAAAAAATTTGGTGGTCAAAACAAGATAATAGGTGACTAAATAGTAGTAAATACAGATCCGCGACGATATGTAAAAATAGATTTATCGTCTGCAAAGTACACTCATTGTGGCAGTGATATATCGCAGCGATAGCATAGAGGGCGCTGTATGGAGTTTGGTATAGGTATACAAGGAGTGGCTGTATGGTCATGTGTGAGGCGAATCGGTATACATTGAGTGACCGTACGGTGTATGGTTGTGCGTACCCAGTACGGGTGTACCCGATGTGGCTATGGAGTGACTATGGCCATGGTGGGCTGTATATCGAGTGGTTATGGTTATGGTGTGGCGAATATGTATACAGGTAGTGGCTGGATGGTAAATTGTGCGGTGAATAGGTTTACAAGGAGTGACTGTATGATCCTGAATGTGATGAATATGTATACCGGGATTGACTACATGGCCATGGGTCATGTGTTGGAGTATACCCGGTGTGTCTGCATTGTGACTCATGGCTATAGTGTCATTTGTGGTGTGTACGGGTATAACCAAGTATGGCTGTATGGTCATGGGTCAGGTGTATAAAGTGGGTGACTATATTGTCATTTGTGCGGTGTTTATGTATATATGGAGTGACTGGGTGGGTTGTACATGTGTATCTAGGGTGACTATCGCTATAACTCAAGTATATATTAATCCATCTTGATGGTCTTTATGCACAATGGCGGGAACGTTAAGCTTGGAAAGCGATAGGCACCCAAGATGAACATGTACAACCCATCCATTACCACACAGTCACTCCATATATACATAAACACCACACAACTGACAATATTGTCATCCAATTTATACACGTACACCCGACCCATAACCATACATTGGTATACCCGTACACACGGCCCCATGATCATATAGTCACTCCATGTATACATATTCACCACATTCATGATCATAAGTCAATCCTTGTATACCCATTCACCTCACCATTGGCCTTACGGTCACCCCCCCCTGTATACATATTATCCACACCACTGGCCAAATAGACATTCAAGATATACATAAACATCACAACAATGACCATAGAGTCACTCCAGGTATACATATGCACCTCAATACTGGCTATATAGCCACTCGCTTCATGTGTATACCCTCACCCATGACACCATGTATACTCCTACACCTGACATAATATGACTATATAGTCAACCCGTGTGTACCTATTCAGAACATTCATACATGATCATACATTAAATCCTTGTATACCTATGCACATCAACATTGGCCATGAGTCACCCCTTATACATATTCTTCACACCATAGCCAAATAGCCAAATATATACTTATACACCCCAGCCATGACCGTAGTCACTCGGTGTATACATATTCACCTTATCCATGGCGATATAGCCACTCGCTTTATACACAAACCCCGTACCCATGACCATACAGCCACACTTGTGTATACCCGTACACCATACACATGACCATACAGCCACGAGTCACCACGCAGGAACACAATGTATACTCCAACACTCGAAACATATAGTCACTCCTTGTAAAGACATATTAACCACATTCAGGACCACAAAGTCACTCCTTGTAAACCTATTCACCTCACCATTGACCATACAGTCACTACCTGTATACATATTCGCCACACCCATAGTCATATAGCCACTCGATATATATAAATACAGCCCACCCACCCATAGTCACTCCAGGTATACATATACCCTCACCAATGGCCATTCAGCCCCACGATTATACCAATACCCGCACACAGGACCACTCATACCTTCCACACTTGCATATACACTTCACATATGGCAATTCAGTAAATCACTGTGTACTCATACACGCTATCCATGATCGTACCGCTACTCCCTATACACCCACCAAATATAATACATCCATGACATATATAAATATACATCCATCCGGTTACAACAATGGCACTCCATGGTACCCACACGCTCGCCAATGACCATCCAACTTACTCCAGGTATGCATATACACTTCAATCATGACCGTACAGTCATTCCATGTACACCTATATACACATTACCCATAATCATAAAATCACTCCATATTTATCCACACACACCATCCATGATCATACAGACAGCACATGTATGCATATACACCCAACTGCGACAACCAGAACAGAACATTTAAGTTGACAGTTAATTAACTAACACGTATAATAACCAAATGAGTTACAATTTGCTACATTTTCGGAAAACGCAGAGAATAATGTTCGGGATATATGTAAAAAATCTACTTTTGACCAAATTTGGTTGCCATTTTGGAAGCCATCTTGAGCAATTCGGTCTGTAAACACCGTAGTGTGACACATTTAAGATAGACCAAAACAATAAACACATTTCACACCAAAAATAGTTACATTTTACTTGACAAAAAATGGTCCAAACCTGGTGACGATAGTAAAAATTAACAATGGTGCATATTAGTATTCAATGTATATACATCAACCACAACTTGTAAGCGTAATACCATTTTACATATTTTGCCGGCCATTTTGAGCCAAAGAAACAATTTTGGTTCCAATGAGTTGAATTATTCATAGGTAATGATATGCCTCACTTACATTACAGACTTCTGTTCATTTCTTGTTGAAATATGACTAGAATCCCAATTGTGATTTTTGCGAAATTTTATACCGCGTTCTGTAAAATATAATTTTTGAGGGACTGCAATGGGTTAGGATCCAAATAATTGCATATCTCATTGCTCCAATGATCAGTTAATATAAAAAAGTACAAAATAAAGTCACATTTCTAAACCAGTTCCAAGCAGCATAAACTGATTCAGAAGATATTAGTGAAAACACATCATATGTTCAACTTCCGGCGGCCATTTTGGCGACCATATTGGATGGGGAGTTTCAATTTTGCCCTATAAAAGTGACATTATGTCTTAGCTTCACGAAAATATGTACATTTGTATACATATTACTAGATTTTCCCGTATAATTTGCATCAAACGGACTTAGGGCCAAGTATGAAAAACGGCGGCCATGATAGACGCCATCTTGTCTGGAATCTACACGGCCACTTTTGTTTTGGTGCTAACATTGCTTGAAGGACATAATAAGGAACAACATTAGTGGGATAAAGTTAAGTCCCCGGTGGTGCAAGGGGTACCCCTATCATCTCCCGGATTATTATACTCTCGGGTATGAAAGTGGCCTCTTTTCTTTTGTAATTGCAATTCATTGGGATGCATTTCGGAATTTAGGTGGTATAAGTTCTGTCAAATATTTAGTTGTTTTTCCGTTTACTATATTGTGGAATGTTAAAACATGTTTGTAATATCTTCGAGTTTCTAACGTCTCCCAGCCAAATTCGTCAGAAGTCTAATATTTGGAACAGATCTGGTGCAACCGCTGATTATTCTAGCAGCTTCGTATTGAACATCTTCTAGATCTTTTAGTAAGTAATCAGTGGCACCTGACCAATTAGCGTTACTAACGTATTCCATAATGGGTCGAATATGAGATAAATAAAGGGTTTGAAGTGTTTCGCGATTTAGCATTGTTCTTAGTTTACGCAATTGTGACATGCGTATATTACCAATTGTGTTCCAAGTTAGGTTCTGAGATTCTTTTGATGAATAAAGTTGAAAAATTGGGCACAAACACATCGGTTGAAATAACAAAAATTATGGACGGCTTCGGAATGACTTGCGGAACATATATGAGCATTTATATGTTACTAGCAGGTTAACCCGCCACTGGCGTGGTTCGTCTCATGGCTTTGTTCGAAAAAGCAATTGCAACAGCTTCCGAGACACGTATGCTGCACCTAGGTGTAAAATTTTGTCGAAATCCGCCGGTTTTACCCGATTTGACCTTGATCACAATTTAACCCGTCCATGACACTTCCCGTAGTTAGCAAGTTTGAGCTCAATCGGTTCTAGTCTATAAAGGACACACACATCTATATCATTTGTGGGTACCTGTTTCAAGGTGAAGATCACCTCGGCCGGAAAAACAGACCCGATGAAAATCTCCCCCGTTCCTAAGTACGTAAGAATCACACAACACGCTCATTACATGTCTGGATACAGACACGCTCACGTCTGGACACAGCCGTAAGAATCACACTACACGCATACGCTCTTTATCAACGACACTGCGGATACGAACGCTCTTTAACTATCAACGCGATTAACCCCACAGTGCCAAGGACGGTCATTTTTGTGACTGAGAGTGGAGAACGGGTGCTGGGAGCTTCTCCAAAACGCCGCGAAGACGCGTCCCGTAGGATTTTACCCTTAGATAGGAAGTTTGGTCTCAATCGGTTCAGGCGTTTTCGATTCTATGAAGTATATACACACACACACACACACACACACATATATATATATATATATATATATATATATATATATATATATATATATATATATACTATCAGGTGGACCCGACTTCGTCCGGGCTATTTCCCCTCTGCTTTTCGGCGAATTGCGCGATTTTACCTTGAATTGTCCATTTTGAAGGTCAAGGTCAGGTGGGGTAACGATTTGACCAGTCCAAAACACTGCCCGGACAAAAGTACCCGTCGAAATGCATCCGGTTTTACCCGATTTGACCTCGAATTGATCATTTTGAAGGTCAAGGTCAGGTCGGGGTCACGAATCGACCCGTCCAAAACACTCAGTGGACAAAAGTAACCCCCACGTATCAAATTTCGTCGAAATCCCATCAAAATTCGCGATTTGACCTTGAATTGACCCGATTTCAAGGTCAAGGTCACGTCGCACGGGCAAACGAATAGGCTTACGACACTCCCCATACGAAAGTATCCCCAGACACTAATTTTTATCGAAATCCCGCGATACTCGGGTGTTCGACCTTGAAATGGCCCGATTTCAAGGTCAAGGTCACGTCGCACGGGCAAATTAACAGGCCCATGCCACTCCACGACCGAAAGTACCCCAACATACCAAGTTTCATCGAAATCGGTTCGGTCGTTTTCGAGTCCATCGCGAACACACAGACAGACACACAGACAGAAGATCTTCCAAAAAAGCCGATGAGCCCGACGTTGTCCGGGCTATTCAAAAACCAAATTTCAAGTCGATAGCTCCACCCGTTTCCGAGATCTGGTCTGTGCATGCGCGAAGCTTGCGTCGCACGGGCTCGGCGATCCGATAAAATTCGTATCCGGGGCAAGATACATTCACATAGCAAATTTCAAGTCGATAGCTCCACCCGTTTCCGAGATCTGGTCTGCGCATGCGCGAAGCTGGCGTCGCACGGGCTCGGCGACCCGATAAAATTCGTATCCGGGGCAAGATACATTCACATACCAAATTTCAAGTCGATAGCTCCACCCGTTTCCGAGATCTCGTCTGCGCATGCGCTGCACGGGCGTCGCACGGGCTCGGCGACCCGATACAATTTGTAACCGGCGCAAGATACATTCACATAGCAAATTTCAAGTCGATAGCTCCACCCGTTTCCGAGATCTCGTCTGCGCATGCGCTGCACGGGCGTCGCACGGGCTCGCCAATACGACAACGTCCACCGCCTGGTCAAACTACACACACGTACCAAGTTTCGTCCCGATCGGTCGAGAATCGTAGATTTGTATTAATGACATACAGACAGACAGACAGACATACAGACAGACAAACAGAGGTCTTCAAAAATATATATGAGATATATATATATATACTAGCAGGTGGACCCGACTTCGTCCGTGCTGTTTCCCCTCTGCTTTTCGGCGAATTGCGCGATTTGACCTTGAATTGTCCATTTTGAAGGTCAAGGTGAGGTGGGGTCACGATTTGACTAGTCCAAAACACTGCCCGGACAAAAGTACCCGACAAAAGTACCCGTCGAAATCCATCGGGTTTTACCCGATTTGACCTTGAATTGATCATTTTGAAGGTCAAGGTCAGGTCGGGGTCACGAGTTGACCCGTCCAAAACACTCAGTGGACAAAAGTAACCCTATGTATAAAATTTCGTCGAAATCCCATCAAAATTCGCGATTTGACCTTGAATTGATCCGATTTCAAGGTCAAGGTCACGTCGCACGGGCAAACGAATAGGCTTACGACACTCCCCGGCCGAAAGTACCCCCAAGTAAAGTAAAAATGTTAACAGTGCACCATGAGGTACATGTATCACATTTAAAATAGCTACTTGAAATCATTATTGAAATTATTTAGAATTGGTGGGGTGGTGAGACTATACAAACAATTCTTCAAATAATATACAATGATATACTGTATGTATACACTTGTAAATATGTTATACCTATTGTGTTGACAACCCAAATTATTATGTATCAGTGTTATAACGGCAATTGGGAGAGGGGGTTATGTATAAGTATCGCACTTGTCCTCCAATCCCAATGCCAATCTGTATTGTTATATACTTATTGGTAATAAATATGTTTAAACCAAGTACCCCCACATACCAAGTTTCATCGAAATGGGTTCGGTCGTTCTCGAGTCCATATCGAATAGACAGACACACACACACACAGACAGATTTCCCAAAATATATAATATATAGGTAAAGTAGTGTAGCCGTATATGTCTGATTGATAGTTGGGTTGAAATAAATGGTAACACATTTAAGACCTATTGTATAATTATAAATACGGAAGTCTCAAAATATATAGTAGATGTCATCGCGTTTAAGTACACGTTCGCGACAAATTATTGCTCGAAAATATCGATTTTATAACTAGGTCAAATACCTCTGAGCGGACTTGGCGATTTCTTCGGCAGATTTCGTTAGTTTCCGATACGATATCTCGACTTCGCTTTGTTCAATTTCGCCGAGTTATATGTCAAATGAAAGGCTTCATTTTGGCTAAAATATTAAATTTTCCACTTCAAGACTTCGCATAACACAATGTGACATGGTGTCAATAATGTTGCAAGCCACAAGATGATTGAACGGAATTAAATACCCTCAAGAGACATTTGGACACCTTTTCCAAAGGGCGAAATACCCAAAATAAGGCGACGATTGTTAGATTGCAAAACAATACAAGGGTATACTAATATCACAACCACAAACATTCCGCATAGCGGGGAGGGTGTCTAGCTACGTTTGACCGAAGGTCTATGATGTTTAAGTGGGCGCATCTTCCATGATTTAAAAACAAATATCTCAATTTCAAAATTTGAAGGGGAAAATCATTACCCTCTATAACCAATGTATGCTATAGTACTATAACAACACATGTTCACCTTCCCAATATGAGAGATGCGTTCACATTATGTAAAGAAGTCGGTTTAAAAAAAATCCCAGATTTTGTTTAGGTAGGTCGATAGAGAGTTTAATATGAAATATTAAATATTGTTTGTATGCTTTAAAAGGGGCCATTTATGGGACCATCTCCTTTTATACTCAAAACAATATATGTAACAAATGAATGAATTTGAGCCATGGATGAGTGCAAAATACACTCGCGATACAAACTATAATGAAACTGAATTTATGGCTGGAGTCATAAAATCATATTCATAAGAATAATTACCATTTTATTTGCATCGTTCATAGAGCACATGGGTGTATTTTGCACTCATTCATGTCTCAAATTCCTTCATTTGTTGCATATATTCTGTTGAGTATAAAAGGAGATGGTCCCATAAATCGCCGGATTTAGTCTACAGTAGCTCTTTAAACAAATCTACTTGAAATAAAATAAAAGGTCAGCCGACCACAGTGTCCCCCGACAACGTGGCAAGTCGATGCCGCTTTGTTAGAAAAATTAAGTCAAAAAGGGTTAATAACTCCGTTAATAACTCCGTAGTTTTCCGTCATCTATATACATGTTGCACATCTCCAATATGTGGGTAACAATAATCTGAAGTTTCAAATATCTATGATCAAAACTGTAGGAGGAGTTGATTACACCATGAAGGTACCCTCATACAGAAAATTATAAAAAATGTTGAAATTTTCTAAGTCGAACAGGGTTAATAACTCCGTAAAAAAATAATTTTTCCGTCATATATATACATTTTGCACATCTCCAATATGTGAGTAACAATACTCTGAAGTTTCAAATATCTACGATCAAAACTGTAGGAGGAGTTGATTACACCACGAAGGTACTCAAAAGTGTGACGGACGGACGGACGAACGCATAGACGAACGGACGGCTAGACAGACGAACGGACGGAGCCCGTTTCTATAGTATATTGTACGTGCATCCACTTGGTGGGTATGCGTGTACGTTTCTTGGTTCACGCGTCGCCCAGGTGTAGAGGTGATAATGCTGATGTATGTGGATCATGTTATGTAACGTCACACAATTTAAGCCACAGCATGCAAATAGATAACACCACACCTGGTGAACATTCTTATCAAAAGACGACGATAAATACACATATATACCATTACTTTAATAATAATATAGTTAAGTATGGTAAGCCCCCGTGTGAGTTTAACGAGATAACCAACCCGTGCTTCTAATTATAACATGCGACTCGTCATATTTTGGAATTCAGTGTTTTTTTGGGAATTCAAAGCCATCGCAAACAAAAAATTATCGGCAAATCATTTTGGCTTTTCGGTGTATTGATTGAGAAGGAGAAATATTTTTTATAATTGGTATACATTTTTTGAAACCAGTGGTGGTAGCGGGAGTGCGATTCTAAATTGGCCTGCTTTCAATACTTGTCTATATTATTATTAAATTGATGGTACGTATATTTATCGGTGGATTTCCGACAAAAGTTTATGTGGATAGAACATACATACCAGGGTACGCTGCGTCCAAATCATTGAATATGTGGATTTCATCACTGTCGTCAACGGGTAGCAATTCCCCACCCTCCTGTGCACAGGTAGCATTGGCCTCATGCCATGTGACAGATGGCGCTACAGCAGGTGGTGTCATGGTAATAATGAAGGCTTCGCCCCTTGTGGAGTTGTAATGATACAGTTGTTTTCCGGGTGTGAGAACTGAAACAATCAACGTAAGTGTTAAGGGTTCACGGGAAACAAAATGATGTCAATTACTGAGAGTGGCAAGAAGTTTTTCTCGCAAACAGACTCGTAGCCGTTAATTCTGCGAAAAGGTTCTAGGATCGATCGCGCGCGCGGCCGTCCGAAAAAAATAAATAAATACGACTACTATTATACCAATAACATGATTTGTTAGGGCGTTATGGTTTATTAACGGCCCGACAGGAATGATTAACAGCCCGATGGCATATTAGATGCCCGAGACAGGGCCGCTAATAGGCCCGAAGCCTGTTAATCATTCTTGGAGGGCCGTTAATAAACGATGACGCCCCACAAAATCATGTTATGACTATTATTACCACTCCGTCCTCGTGTGATCACGTGATCGGTGACTTAACCGGAAGCGGGCGTCGGGCGTTAATGAAAACAAAGCTTCATTAACGCTCACCGCCCGCTTCCGGTCAACTTCACCTCAAAATTATGGAATCTTATCGTGCCGGTAAAATACTGTTAATCTACTAGAGTACGCCCTTTAAAGTGGTAATA